>CM061921.1:110434705-110694047 GCA_031002005.1 Vandiemenella viatica
TTCAGGGAGAAAAAAATCAGTATGCTACGATTTGCTGATGACATTGTCATGTTAGAAGTGAGGGCTGACGATATTGAGAAGTTGCTGAATGGCATGAACAAAATACTTAAGGAAGATTTTGGACTGAACATAAATCAAAGCAAGACTAAAGTGATGAAATGTAGCAGAAATGATACCTATGCTAGCAGATTAAATATAAAAATAGGATCGGATGCAATAGGAGAAGTGAGTGAGTTTTGTTACTTGGAAAGTAAAATTACAACCGATGGCCGAAGCAGGAATGATGTTAAAAGCAGAATAGCACTAGCAAAAAGAGGCTTCATGAAAAAGAGAAACCTTTTAGTTTCAAATATTGATCTAGGAATTAGAAAGAACTTTTAAAACACTACTCGTATGTGTGGAGCTTAGCACTTTATGGTAGCGAAACATGGACTTTAGGAATACCAGAAATAAATAAACTTGAAGCATTTGAAATGTGGTGCTACAGAAGAATGCTGAAAATTAAGTGGACAGACAAAGTAAGAAATGAACGAGTTTTGGAAATGATGGGCGAGAAAAGAAGTTTATGGAAGAAGCTTACAGTAAGAAGAGACAGGCTGTTAGGTCATATTTTGAGACATGCTGAACTGGTTAATTTGTTAGTGAAGGGAACAGCCGAAGGTAAGAACTGTAGAGGAAGACAGAGATTAGAATATATGAAGCAGATAATTGAGGTCGTGGGCTGTAAGGGGTATGTAGAAATGAAGAGGTTAGCACAGGATAGGAAGGGATGGAGGATTGCATCAAACCAGTCGAAAGACTGACGACAGAAAAAAAAAAAAAAAAAAAAGTGACACGCATGTATGCCGTGGAGAATGGCATAAGATAAGGGAAAGTAGAATCTACATACACAATGTGATAGTAATACTAATTGGTATGATTAGCGAAATTGCAAGTGGTACGAAAAATCTAGGCTAGATAAATTGTTTATAAAGAAAATGCAAGTGTTCAGAGCTCAGCAAAGTACATAAATTAAAATAAGAAGCACCCACTTCGACGCCAACACACAAGGTATTTGTGTTTTGCGACGTGTCGAGTTAGAACAGGAGATTGCGTGCAGATTCCGACATTCGTCGGAATCGATTTAGAGAAAAAGGAAACCGATATCTGACGTGACGGAGCGGGGTTGCTCACTGTGTTCTGGGCCTCACCAGGTCTCGAAGCCCGGTCGTCCAAGCTGAGAGATAGGGTAGCGACGTGTAGTTAAAATGACCTAAAATTTATAAATTTATTGTTTTTTGCCTTATGAAAGGCAGTTCGTTTCTGCGGCGTAATATAATTAATGAGCTGCTTCCTTCTTGTTATGGTACTGTGCTTATTAAACTTGCGCATAATAGTTCGCGAAGGGGAGCGCTCAGTTTAGTTCGCAGCCCCCTCGCGAACTAGTTCGCTCTTTCAGTTCGTTAGTTCGCGTCTCGAATTCAGAGAAACAGATCGTTCGCTCGCCTTGCTACCGCTACTGCACGCGCTATTTTGTTCGTTAAGTCAGTTTTACTAGGACATAATCATTTTTTTGTCGTTTCTAAATGGAATTTAATATGACCTTCTTAACAAAAGTTATTGCTTAATAATAGCCCTTTCAAATTACATTAGCATGAACAGTTGGCGCCGATAAACCAAAGTGCTCATTGTCCTTTACACAAATGGGTAAATTGAATAATTGTGCTGTTTTTACTATTTACTTTACATGCATTCGTAGAATATTAATTTTTTAAATGGATTTGTTTATTAGTTCATGGAAGAAACATTACTTATAAAAGGCGCTAATGATCCTGCCGTCGACGCGCCCTTAAACCCCAACAACAACAACAACAACAACAACAACACAACATTACTTATAAAATATTATAAACGCGTTTATTTTAATGAATTAAACTACCCGTTTATAAGTAATCGGCTTTTTTATATAAATAAAGTTTTGGAAATCATGGACAAAATATAATTCTACTATTGGCTAAAACTTAAGTACTAAATGACAGAAATAGTATTACCTATATTATTAAGAAAAATAACATTATTACTTCCAATGTGATATCAAATAATTAGACATATAAAAATAAGTGACCCTTGAATGAGAAAGTGGTAGCAATAACGAAAGTGCGTAAATTTCCAGTGAATTGAGCTATTATTTTATTAGTGAAGGGGAGAATAATCCAACACACATTCACAATTTTTTGGCGACGAATGAAACTGATGAAGACACAAAAGTTAAAATCTTTTTGAATTTCGCAAGTCATTTCTTTCATCACTTTCACAAAGCTGTTAACCAACAGACTGAGATAAGTATTATATTATGTCAGCTTTAAAATCAGCGCTAGAAAAATGTAAAAGATACTGTTTCTTTGGTTAAGAAAACAAGGAAAAGCCTTTAGAAACCAAATTCTCCACAGAAAGTGATAATATAAAAAAATAATTCTCTAGTATTCGTTGATAAATGTCTGGAGTATCTTAGTAAATAGTTAGATTTTAATGAAAGCAATTGGCTATACAAAATCCAAAAATTAAATTCAAATCTCAGGGTTTCATTTGATGACTGTGAGACTATATTAGAGGTTATAAATTTGCGATAAAAAATGAATATCAAAGTGAACAAACTTTACTCTGAAATAACAATACTATACGAAATCCAGGTAAAAGTAAGAGAAGTATTTCATGAATAAAAAATGAGCTTTTTCTCGAAATTAATTTGACAACTGAAAGCGATAAAGCATATGACAATTTTACTGTAGACAAAAAAGAATTAAAAATGAAAAAAGTGCAAAAAATATAGCTTAAAAAATGAAATAGTAAAAACACACCTTTTATCATTTTCTACTGTTTCGTAAAATATTATATTTTTGAAGTGTAGCATATTTTTTATAGGTTATTCTTTTAAAAAAAAATTCCTACCATCAACCGAAAAAATATTGGAAACCCTAGAGGCGAATGGTGCTAGTTCGCGAACGGTAGCGCTCAATTTAGTTCGCGAACGGTACCGCTCTCTATAGTTCGCGAACGATACCGCTCTCTATAGTTCGCGACCGGGAGCGCTCTGTTAGTTCGCGAACGATACCGCTCTCTTAGTTCGCGACCGGGAGCGCTCTGTTAGTTCGCGAACGATACCGCTCTCTTAGTCCGCGACCGGGAGCGCTCTGTTTAGTTCGCGAACTAGGTCCTCCAACACAGCTCGCTCGCTCGCTTTGCTAGCGCTACTGCACGCGCTCTCTTGTTTGTTATGGTAGTTGTGGTTATCGATTGTTGTCTTTTGATTGTTACTGGGATCAAAGTGTATTTTAGTTTCACATTCCACGTTAAATTTCCGTTTGTGACTTCTGCAATAATTATTAATGTTGAACAATTTATTTTTCTTTTATTTTTATATCTGTGTCTTCAGTGAAATGTGTCCACAAGGAACTGTGTTTCCTTTTAGATAATAAACTAAAACAAAAGTTGGTCTTCGGGAAAGTATCGAACGAACTAACGAACTAAGGAGCGAGAGATCTGGGAACTAGTTCGCGTAGTTCGCCTGTGGGAGCGCTCTTCCGAACTAGTTCGTTCGCGAACTACACAAGACTAGTGCTTATCGGTGAGAAAGTCCTTCCATTCCGCACCCAAGCAAGCGAAATACAGGAACTCGTAATGCGACCCAGATTTCACACACTGATATAGTCAGTGTGTTAGAAAACGTAGTATTTCACATTTTTTATCTGAGTTTCAATGTTTCTGTATTCATATATTTAAAGGTAAAAAGTTATTTTTCAAGGTTTTGGTTTAATTTATTTCCTTTTGTAAGAGAAAAGATAATGTTTAGTATGCGAGCGTATGGAGTAGTGTGTTGAAAGAGCATCTTTGGCAGCTGAATATTAATTATTAATTTTCATGAAGAAAGGGTCCAGCAAAAAAAAAAAAAAAAAAAAAAAAGAGACAGTATAGCAGACGAATCGTACGTTGGGATATACTGTTAATATATTTTATCGATACTAAAAGAGAATGTTAGTTGTGAGAACAAGTGTGGAAGAATAAATAGAACGTTGAACTATGTATGGTGTTTGCGTTGAATAAACTGTATCAGAGTTGGAACGATCAGAAAGAGAGTTATTCTGTTTGTGAAACAATGGAATATAAAAAATCTGAGGAAAGTAATTTTTTTCTCGTACCTTGTTCTTCTTAAAATGAAATAAATAAAATGTGTTTTGGTTATTTTATAAGCTGTGTTTTAAAAGTGTACTCATTAACTACCTAGTTTAATTTGATTTATGTACGGAGATACTAATTATTAGATTTTACAGAAATAAATACGCAGCATTTATAATACGAGAGTAAGAAATTGCTTCATTGGGTTCGGAGGTGAGTATTACCACCCAAAGTAAACCCAGAGCAAAAAAATCAAATACGGAAAATTCTACAGACAAAGATAAAAATTTACAAGTGACGATAACAACTATAAAATTGATATTTCCCTCCTGCGTAGCCATCTGCTCTTCTTTGTTATCTGAATAATTACAAGTGTTTCTCCGATTTTTTTGTGTTAGTCAACCAAATATTCAACCGTATTCCACCTTAAATGTGGGTTAATTGAGAATAGTGGATTTAATTCGCTACACGACAGGATAACCTTGTCAGGTTTCTCCTTCAATTATCTTAAATATGGTTCCCAGACATCATAATTGGCGCAATTAAGTAAGTTGCCTGCTCCGCGCTTTCGTATCAATTTTTCACAACGAACAACCCATCCAGATATAACATTCACTTCTAATGCATATTACTACAATTTCGTTTTGTTCTGAAATATCATAAAATTCTTAATCAGCGAGTCGTTGGACGCATTACTTGGCAATAACTAGAATAGGCTAAATTTACACCAAGATCGTGTGTAAAGAGTAAAAATAATAGACCAACAACACTATCCTGCAGCACCAAATATTTTACTTTACATCTGGATGATTCTTCCATCTATTACAACTATATATAAAATGATGCTTCCGGAAGAAAAGGCAGATGTTGGGTGATCCCTTTTTTTTTTTATAATATCGTAAATGCTATGAGGTAAGTTTCTTAGTTCCTGCGCTATACTGATAACAGGAACAAACCAAATCACAGGTATGAAAATTGATAACGTAATACTCTGCGTTTCACTACACCTAGTGATACATGGGCAATCATTATCTTTGTACTAATCTTCTACTAATGTACTAATGTTGTGTTAATGTATTAATAATTAGACGTTCTTCTATTAGCATTTAAAATGTCTATGATTACTGATTGGTGATAAAGTGCTATGGATGTGGTCTATTTTCTTCCGAAAATGTTTTATCAATTTCATTTTAAATAAGATTCGGAATAGTTTATATTTTATTGTGTGATTTATTATTATCATTTATGAACAAGATATCTTAAACATCTTCTCTCTGCTTACAGGAAAATGGTAGGAACAATTCTCTTTTACTCTTATAAATGAATGACCTCAATTTAATGGGAAAAATATTTCGTAAATTATTAGAATTTTTTCTTCGAAAAGATTTACAAATGATTTCTTGTAAAGGTACTTTTCCTTTATATGATTTCCTCTTGTTTGAAATGTTCGCAGCAGCTATAATAGAAACTATATAAACCGTCTTATTGAAAGAATCTATGAATAACGTATCAGATCATTCTTCCCGCTTGTAATAAATGAATATTCCGACTAGAGATCGTCAGACTAGTACACACCTGCCATCTCTTGGTGAATAAGGGAACGTGAGCGAACGGCGATGCCACCTGCATCTCACTCGAGCAACTAGCTTTGCTTGGCATGTTACACCGTCATGTAAATGAATGAAACATCTCAAAAGAAACACCTTCTCAAATCATACCAAACACTAATACTGATATCAATCAGCCAGTCCTAATACAGAGGTCAGTATGTCTACAACGAATGAGAAAAACAACTGGAAGAGTTCCTAACAGAAGAGCAATTTGGTTTCAGGAATAGGAGAGGTACAAGGGAAGCTATGCAATGAGGCTAATACTAGAAAAGTGGCTAGAGAAAGACTTCATAGATATTGAAAAAGCATATGATAATTTTAAATAGCTGAAGATGTTTGAGATCCTCAGAAAAATAGGTGTGCAATATGGAAATAATACAAAAATGAAACAGCTGCAATAAAAAACATCAGCTGGATGACAAGGAAGAGACTATTAAAAGCTTATGTTTGGAGTATTGCCCTGTATGGATCCGAAACCTGAACAGTTGGTAAAAAACAGAAATGGGGATTAATTTTATTTGAGCAGTGGTGCTACAGAAGAATGTTAAGGATTATTTGGAAGAACAAGATTACTAATGAGGATATTTTTGAGACGGCGGGAGAGTATAATTCTATATGGAAGAGTATAAAAAGGCAGAGTACAATATTAATTGGTCATATCTTAAGATATGAGAGCTTAGTGAAAACAATATTGGAGCGAATGGTAGAAGGAAAGAGATATGGAGGAAGACCACGGTTAAAATACATCCAGCAGATAATAGAAGATGTTGGCTACAGGAAATACGTTGATATGAAGAGGAGGGCAGAGAATAGAGCTGAATGAAGATTAATCCAAGGACTGACTACCAAAGAAGGGAAGATATCTACATAAAGCTTAATAGAAAGGAAATTAAGTTTAGGGGGATGTTTTGATGTCATAAATGAGTTTCCACATCTGTCAACAGGCTATTTTTATATTCTTCAGGATTGTAATAATTATGATCAAAATCCTGTTTTCTTCTAGCAAAATCCCTTTTTCTTTGTGCAGTCTATGTAGTTGTTACCGTATTTGATATAAAACTAGTATTGATATTGTTGGCAATCTTGGAGCATAACAGAATGATCATCAATTTCTGGCTGGTAAGCGAGAACGTTCGAAAAATGGATTCAGGAAGACGCGTGTTCAGGAATACGCGTGTTCGAGCCGCAATCCGATCATCCAGATATCGGTTTTCGTCACTTCTCCTGAATCACTCCAAGCGAACGCTTTTACGGATCCTTCAAAAGGTCATGGTCGATTTCCTTTCTGTTGCTCGTCCTGTTCTAACGCGTGCAGACCCATACACTATGAAGATGTGGACACAGAAGGCCTACATGGCTAAAAAGGAGGACAAAATAATTCTACATTCAATCAGAAATAAAAACTGGCATTCTGAAGGCCATTTCGTCCACGTTACGCTAGAGGCAATCTGTATCGTAAACTTTAAACTGCTACACTTCCGTGACTGGCGAAACCTCAAGGTTGCAGCTGACTGCGGATTTTATATCTTCGCTTCGCTAGCTACTCTGCAGAAAGATATCTCATATCACGAACACTAATCGTGTAAGATACGAACTTTGCTACAGTCTATCAGAGTGCTAACATTTCCCCTTTTCGTGGATTTCGCCGGATCACCTGCATGACACAGGGATAGCTGAAGTAAAATCTCGCAAGGAAATATCTGCCAACGAGAAATCCCTGTAATTTGTGCGTAGTTTCTGTGATGTAAGATCTTAACTGGTTAACACATCATGTTTAACTACGTCACCATACCGAGGATAAACATGGTCCTGACAGATGTCCAACCGGCTGGAGACATGAAACATGCGAAGTTTCTGGCTTCATCACACGCACAAGAACTTCCAACGACTGCCTCACGATCTGTGATCACAAAGTAATGAATTTATTTACTATCCATGCAATGTTTTGAATTAATCTCTTTCATAAGTGAAACGTCTGTGACATTATTACGTAAAACGCACAAGAGAAAAATTCCGTTGCGTTTCAACGGTGTTTAACGATATGCTACCGTCATTGTGAGATCTTGTCTATTCGTGCCTGGTAATGTATCTTTAAATCCGATAGAAAACATAATCGAGCTCTACCAAAAAAAAAAAAAAAAAAAAAAAAAAGACGCCCTAACGATACCCGACCCATCAAGCATGATACTGTCGCATGATGACCTATAAATGTGTAAAAAAATATTTAATAGGGAAAAGATACTTTACTGTTCATAAAGTATATCAGCCACGGAAAATCGTGTCATCTGTATCGTTGGCCAAAAAGCGTATTCCGTTGATGGCAACCATCTTTACATTTGACGCCGAACCAAGTGGCTCAAGCACGAGCTACGTGACAGCTGATTGGACCAGACTGGCCGAACCTTCCAGAACGTCCAGATTGGCAGGCAGTTGTATTTAGTAGAGCTGCGCTGTTCTGCCTTAGAAGTGTGCCGAAGAATTTTGTTTAGTAAATGTGGAATGAGGGAAGTTGGTATATTATATGGCTCAATTTAAGAAATTTTCAGTGTTGTTAGTTCTCAAGAAAAGTAGCATCACAGAAACATGACTGAAAAATTATTAAGTAAGTTCCCAGACAGATATTACTCATTCCGAAGTTCATGAAAGGTGTATTTAATGTATGACCAGAAGTGCCAAACTGAGTAAACGGGACAGGTAGGGCTATAGTGTGATACTCTATTCGTGCGGTGCGGTGGCGGGTAAATTACCACGGGCAGGCGGGAGTGGTAAATCAACTGTAGGTATGCGATGCATCCGTAGTTTTGAACGCCTATGCCGTTATGGCATACATTCAGAATCTTATCAGTTATCGACATAACGTAAAACAAATACTGCACACGGTGGTGATACATTAGCACAATACAATATGCATACACCCTACTATCATTTGCAGTGGAAAATACTGAACACTTCAATCTTAATGCTGATATATATAGCCATAATACTAGGAATAAATATAATATTCGCAAGGATTATAAGTCACTTTCAATTGTACAGAAAGGAATAACATTTACTGGAGCTTCCTAATTCAATGTCTTACCAAAAGAAAGAAATTGATATCCACAAAAATTTAACTACTTGAAGTCCAAACTGAAAGCGTTCTTGCTTCAGAACCCATTTTACTCTGTGAAAGAATGTTGTTTTTGGAATTTGGTATCTAAGAATGACTGCGAAAACACTACATATTTATTTGGTGTATGGAAGGGTAAGGTGACAAATGTCTATAATTACTGAAATGATATATTGGTTTTCATTTCTTTTGAAACTATTGACAAATGAAGAAATTACACAGTTGTTTTCAAAATTCACTCATATACAGTAACTAACATGGGATAATATTTATCTACAAATTACAGTGGAAAATTGTCATACTAACAGGTTCCTAAGTAATTGAGTGGTTATCAGTTGTTGGTAACATTATTGATATTGTTGATAATTGTATGTATTGTTCCACAGTAAATAACATGATATAACATGTAGTTGGAGATTACAGTGGAAACTTATTATTCTAATTGGTCTGTTAGAAATTAACTGGTTATTAGATGCTGGTAACAGGTGTATACACTGTTCCACATATGTAGTAACCAACATGGGAAATTACAGTGGATACTGATTATACTAATGGGTTCTTAAGTAGATAACGTGTTATCAATTGCTGGTAATATAACTGATATTATTAATAAGTGTATGTGCTGTTCCACTTCCCCGAGACTGTTCTCATATATCTATCTATAATCTAAATTATCCTGATCCAGTCTCTATGTTGAATTATAGTATTAAGTTGAAACTGATCGATTTGAATACACTATTGCTAGGCCAAGCACCCCAGAGGCTTAGTGCACCCCTGCTGCCAGTGCAGCATAATCCCCGGAGTCGAATGAAGGAGTCAGTATCACGGTCTTGGGGGCTGGGCTTGGTTGCGGTTCGTCGCATCTGGGTTCGGATCCTGAGGTTCAGGTGTAGCATCCTTTCTGGTGGGAGCTGTCTCTAATGCTGCCAAAGTAGGTCCACTATATATGTGTGGACTAGTAGTGCACGGGTATTTACGCGGGGTTGGGCAGCATTCACCCTGTGAGTGCTGTGGGGACTTTTGGGCCCCTGCAGCGGGATCGTGCACTACGACGGTGCTCTGTGGAGCTTGGACGAGTGCGTGGGAACCCGTGCTTGCACTGGACACGTGTGTCTAGTGTGGGATGCTGCGTACTCAGTGACGATACGTTCGGTCGGCTGGCACGGTGGAACATGCGAAGGGGCATTCCTGTGCGGCGCCCAGTCGTTACGGCTTCTGCCCGACCCTGCGGGAGACGGGTGGGGCCGGGTGTTGTGCGTAGGAACCACAGTGAGGCTTATGCTATACGACCAGATTTTAGAAGGGTCTTCGGCCTGGTTCGTGGGGGGCGCCGCATCCGCGTCGTTCCCCGTGGGCACCCATAAGAAGTGGCGAAAGGCGCCTTGCTCATCGTCGCTGCTGTAATGGTGGGTAATTCGGAAGAGCCCAATCCCGCGGCGAGGGTGGTAGTTATGTGGTTTAGAGATTCGCAGTATGATTCTTGAGGGGGGGATGAAGCAATTCGGGTACCCCCGATGACGGATTCTAGCGCCTATAAAGCGGCTGCTGGGGAGGCCTTGTGCTGGACCCACAACTTTCAACACGAATAAAATGTGTGGTATTCAGTGTGCAGATCATCTACACGAGCGACTCTCAACGTTTTCCGTACCACGCCCCCTTCCATCAAAAGAATTCCCGCTCCCTCCTAACCCCGTCACAGTTGTATTATTAATAAGGTAAATGGCTACTACTCAGCACCAACAATAACAAGTCAGAGGAAACTCATTATGTGAAGTCACTAAGAGACACAGTACCACTGACGGTGTAAAGCTAGGTTATCGAAGCACCCACCCTTCCTGACATGTCTTCACGCCTTCTAACCGACAGTATCATGTGTACTCGCTGTATATACACAACCAATTCTGCGACACTAATTAGTAATATCCATGTTTACAGCCCCACCTGCTAGTGGTGGTTAATAAATCCTAGCGCTAAAGAATACATGTATTTTGTTTGGTATTCATAAAAGATTTACAAAATTTGTGATATTTACACTGTATTGCACTTATTTACAAATTTTTACTTACAGCTCCAGTATTTTAAAATTTACGGTTTTTTACTCACTTATACTACAACAATTTGTAAAAATTTCATAACATTTTCAGAAATTTGAACAATCTGCCTACTCTGAGTGTATTTGTGTATTTTTCTGTTTAACTGAACGATATCCTCACTATCGTCACATGAGTAAGATGCGTGGCATGCAGTTTGCAGTCTACAGTGTCATACACTGATCAGCCAAAACATTATGACCACCTACTTACTAGCATATTGGTCCACCTTTCGAACGCAATACAGCAGCGATTAGGCGTAGAATGGATTCAACAAGTCCATGGTAGGCTTCCAGAGATATCTGACATCAGATTTCTACGCACAGGTCACGAAATTCCCTTAAATTACGGGCCAGCGGTTTGTGGGTACGGCACCTGGGAACGAGCATCTCGGTAACGGAGAGGCTGATTGGCTGTTCGCGTGCTACAGCAGTGAGCATCTATGGAGAGTGTTTGAAGGACGGTGAAACCACGAGTAGGCGACAATGCGGTGAACACCCACGCCGCATCATAGAACATGGAGGTCGGTTGTTGTTGTTGTTTTTGTGGCTTTAGGACGCGTCGACTGCGAGGTCATTAGCGCCCTTGATGGAGTTCGGAGGCTTGCCTGCTCTGTAAAGCAGGATAAGGGGTGATCTGCTGCAGAATCGCGTTTCTTGTCCTCTGAACACTTCTGGAAGCACAAGAATTGTACGCTTCTTTAAAATCTGCCACAGATCACCCCCTATCCTGCTTTACAGAGCGGGCAAGCCTCCGAACTCCACGTTTTGTGCTGTGGCGTGGGTGTCCACCACATTGTCGCCTGCTCGTGGTTTCACCGTCCTTCAAACACTTTACAAAGATGCTCACTACAGTAGCACGGGAACATCCGACCAGTCTCTCCGTTTCCGAGATGCTCGTTCCCAGTAGCCGCACCCACAAACCGCTGGCCCGTAATTTAAGGGAATTTCGTCACCTTTGCTTAGAACTCTGTTGTCAAATACCTCGGGAAGCCAAACAAGAACTTGTAGAACCCATGCTATGCCTAATCGCTGCGGTACTGAGTTCGAAAGGTGGACCAATATGCTTGTATCTAGGTGGTCATAATGTTTTGGCTGATCAGTGTATGTGCTCACAACGGATTTGGTTGTATATGGTGAACAGCCTCCTGTCTGTAGCCGGGAACATTAAATTAAGTGTTAACTGTACGAGAGTCACTATTGTGGCGGCCGCGAGTGATATCCCTACCTGCCCCCGATGACTGTTTCTGACCGTACATTAAATATAACTATCATGCACGTTGCTTGTTGTATAACTGAATGTACGTGCATTGCAATTACAACTTATCAAGGGGTGTTATCAAATTTAACGTTCACATCCGAAGACAATTAACCATCAGAAGTGTATGTTCTCACTCCATATGCCCTGTGGAGAGGTTGATTATAAAAATCACACTACCGTTCTACCCACCATCTTAGTTTCCGCTGGTTATTCGTCAGAATTTACTTGAATTCCAGGGTGATTCATACTGTCAGGCTAAAAAACGAGGAACAGTCTACTAGTGGCGATTAATGCATCCCATTACTGCAGAATACACGTATTTTGTGCTGAATTTATGCAAAATTTGCAGACGTTTGTAAAATTTACATCAAGTTAAACTAATTTACAAAAATTTTGGAATTTTTCCAATAATCTCCACATTTTGGGTTTATTTATTAATTTTATATAATAGTTTACAAAAATTTATCAGTTTATACAATATATGTAATTTTTTCCGGGCTTTTGGCACAACCTGTCTCTATTGAACAATAGTTTATTTGGTTATTTGAGACGATGTCGTACCTCCGAAGTGCTTAAGAACTGATGGCATACGACAAGTTCAACATTTTTGCAAGCTTTCTCACAGCTCAAAGCCATATGATACGTGTCACAAAACCACCAACCATCTGGCAGTTCGTCTTAGCTCTAATAACCTATTCGTTGATGCACTTTTGAGTCCATATACATACGTTTTTTAACTTGCTGATGCAGCCAACATTAATCATATCGGTGTCGGCTCTATCAGACTTATTCTTCCGACAGACTCAAAGGAGTCAATCAATTTTAACGTTCTTACTAGCGATGATTGTAGTACAATTAACTGAATAACAATAAACTGAAGTTTGATTACATTCTAGCCGGAATGCATACATGTTTGACTGCAGACTCGCAAATTCCTAAATCAACGTAACATTCGCCTCGTCGTTCAAAACATCTACATCTACATCTACACTCTGCAATTCACAAATATTGTGGGTGGCAGAGGGTGCTAAGCACCAATCCTAATTCTGTGCATTCCAATCCCGAACAGAACGAGGAAAGAAAGAATACATAAAAGTATCAGTACGGCATGTTATTTCTCTAATCTTATACCTCCTGTCATTGGGACCTAAATAGGTTGGCGGAAGAAGTATTTCATTGAACTCGTAAATTAAAGAATTTCGCATATTCTACAATAAATTCAAACGAAAACGACGTCGTCTGTCCGCCAAACAATCCCAGCCCAACCCACGTATCAACTCTGTGACACTTTCGTAAGGACTGTAACTAGCAGTCATGAATCGAGCGGCTCTTCTCTGTACTTTCTCTAACGTATCAATCAATCCCTGGCGATACGGATCCCAAATTCCACAACAGTAATCCAAATGCGGACACATTAGTGTTTTGTACGCTATTTCCTTTGTATGTGCATTACAACTTCTATGAATCGTAGTTTAGAATTAGCTTTGCCTACGACGGAAGTTATGAGCAAAGTCCATATTAAGTTGCTTTGTACTGTTACGCCTACATACTTCAGCGAATCCACCGCGCCAACAACTGAATTGTTAACTTTATACTCGTGAGCAAACGGGGTCTTTTTATTACTTATTTGCATTGCCTTGTACATTTTTTACAGTTAAGTGTAAGCTGCCATTTATGGCACCATTCCGAAATAACATCCAAATCGCACTGAATTTATAAGCCATCGTCAGAGCACCTCACTTCCCCATAAATAAGTGCATCATCAGCAAACAATCGCATCCTGCAATTAACGTTGTCACCGAGATCGTTTATAAAAATTAGGAAAAGAAGTGGTACTATTACACTTCCTCGAGGAACGCCCGAAGTAACAACTAGCTTAGAAGAGGCTTCCCCGTCAACAACGACATACTGTGACCGACCAGTTAGAAAATCGCGTATCCATTCGCAAATCCGATGCGATATACCGTATGCCCGAATTCTCGTTAAAAGTCGGTTGTGTGGTACAGAGTCAATAGCTTTCTGAATATCCAAAAAAAATTACATCTGCTTGTGAACCTGCATCAATAACTTTCATTACGTCATGCGAAAATAGGGGCAGTTGCGTTTCACACGATCGGTTCTTCCGAAATCTGTTTTGATTTGCTGTAAATAACTCGTTTCCATCTAGAAACTTCATAATGTTAGAGCATATGACATGCTCCAGAACTCTACTGTAAACAGATGTTAGAGATATGGGTCGATAATTCCTAGGATCTCACCGATCTCCTTTCTTGAAAACAGGAATCACCAGCACTATTTTCCAGTCAGAAGGTACAGTACATATCTTTCTTCTAAAAATTTACGAAATATATCTAACAGAAATGGTTCTATTTCTTCCGCGTATTCCGAAAATACTCTTACTGATATACCATCGGGACCCGGAGCTTTCTCCCACTTTAGGAGCTTTAATTGCTTTATAATACCTGAACTATCAATTTTTACTGAATCCATCTGAAATTCTACACATCGTGGAAAAACGGAAATGTTTTCCATGTTTCTGTCAGTGAAAGAATTTTTAAATTCAGTGTTAAATACGGTAGGCTTGTCGCGGCTGTCATTAACTTCCCGACCGTCTTGTAGTAGAACTGGCATATTGTTGTCACTATCACTAACTTTTTCTTACATACGACCAAAATTTCGTTGAGGTTCTTGGAAAGAGAATTGCAACGAAAGTCATTAAAGGCCTCGCGCATCGCATTCTTAACATGTTCTCTTGTCTTCTAAATCACTCCTATACATCGTCCATGAGCGTGCATGTGTCTTCTTTTGTTTTTAAGTAATCTTTTAACTTTACGGGTATACCACGGGGGATCGTTCCCTTCCCTGATTGTCCTGTCCGAAATATGTAAGTGTATACCTTCCCTGACCCTGACTATACATGTGAATCGAAGCCGAGCCTCTTGCTTCTATAAAGGTAAGATAATTATCCCTCAAAAACGTTCTTAAACATTTCTTTGGGGCCTTTTCGAACCTGTAAAAGATCCTCTATTTTTCATTTTTCACGCGACTGTTAATTTTGATGTAGCAATTACAACTTTATGATCACTTATTCCCTTGGTGGCAGAAATGTCCGTAAATAATTCAGGCATGTTTGTAACGAGAATATCTAAAATGTTTTCGTTATTGTTGCGGCACCGCGTTAGGTCAGTGACGAGCTGCTCAAGATGAAGATCTGAGAAAAGGTCAAGATTAGTTTCACAGAATGTTTTATCCCTGCCACCAGTAACGTGGACGTAATTTGTCCATTCGATATACGGAAAGTTGAAGTCACCTCCTTGTAATATTGCATGATCTCGAAATTGACGAACTGTATTACTTACATTATGCCTTAAGGCCTCAGCAATAGTTACATCTGCATGTGGTGGACAATAGAAAGACCCTGTTACAAGTTTTGTCCTAGCTACATTTAGTCTAATCCATAGGATTTCACAGATCATATCGATATCTATTTCGTTACACGAGAAGGTGTTTACTAATAGCTATAGATACACAACTTCCATTAGAATGCTTACGGAAAACGTTCATGCTATTGTTAAAAATTTCTGCTGAACTTATATCCGGTTTTAACTAGCTTTCAGTATCTAATAAAATATCTGCTTCTGTGCTACTAATAACGCTTTCAAGCTCAGGCTGCTTGTTACAAACATTTCTACAGTAAATAACGAGTACTTTTAATGGTTGAGATTGCTTTACGCTACTCCTAACATATGGTGTCGAATTTAATTGGGCTGACCGTAACTGTAACACCAGTTTCGGGTCTTCCTCCCTCAGCCGAAAAAAACCATGGATAACATTTTCGTTATATCTGGTATAGCGAGAGGACTGAAAATAAATGGTAAACGTTTTTCTATTTTTTATGGCTTTACGCCTCGTCGACGTCGAGGTCATTAGAGGCAGGAATGGATGGCGGAAAGACACGGGAAGAAATTCAGGCATGACATTTCTAAAGGAAGCATCCCTGATTTCACCTAGAGTGATTTGGGGAAACCATGGAAAACCCAAATCTGGAGTCCCTGAGGGGGATTCGAACCCACGTTCTCCCTAATGCGAGGCAAGAGCGTTAACGTTCACCCACCACGCTCGGTATAAATGGTAAAAACCGGTAGTCCACTATACATTCCGAATTCATAGTGCAACACGTTACTGCCTTAATCCCGCAGCTTAGTGCTATCACGTGCAATTCTCTCAACAAATATCTGCCGTGCTCTATTGTATTCATATCGCAAATGATTGCTTGATAGTGTCGGGAGAGCACAGATACTAGCCGCTTGTTACATGACCGCTTGTTAAAACCCTTACGACCGGGTTATAGAATTGATACATTCATTTGGGTTGCAGACACAGTTTCAGCCCGTACTTTATTGAAAATTTGAGAACAGGCTTCCCTACCAACTACGAGGGAAATACTTGGCTCGCCAACCTGTCGCTGCAGCCTAAATGCGACAGTATTGAGATCTGGGTAGCAAGGTATTAAAATTATTGGTTCCTTGAATTGTAACTGGTGGTGTAGGCAGATCACTCACATGCCTCGCGTGCGTCAAGGTGCCCACGCACTGCATCGGGGAGGTTCAACGCGATCACCTCAAAACTACACATTTCATAAAACGAAAAATAAATTTAATAACAATAATTGATAAAACTGTGATGGAGCGCACTATTCCTTTCCTCTTCCAACCTACTGAATTTTACTTTAAATTCTTTCAGTGTTTTTTGGTAAATCATTCAACAATTCTCTTGGCAATTTATTCCAATCCCTTACACCCTTTCCTATGAAAGAAAGTTTTCCCACACTCTTATGCCTGAAATCAAGTGCAAGCTTGTGGTCGTGGTCATCTTTACCCTTCCATGCATCTCTCTTAATTTTCCCACCAATATCTTTCCATGCTTCATCACCAATATGGGTCTTGTACACACCCATGTCTCTCTTCACGCTCCTTCTATCCTCCAATGAATCTCACTCCAGCTCCTTTATCATATTAGCTACCGATTGTGTTTTGCGGTAATTTACAAAGACAAATCTGGCAGCCCTCCTCTGCACCCCGTCAAACTCCTTTATTTGATACCCAAAATGTGAGTCCCATACTACACCACCATATTCCAGCAGTGGTCTGACCAAAGTTTTGTACCCCAATTCCCTTACTTCTCTGGTGCACCCCCTCGTCACTGTTCTAACAGGTGAACGATTTTGAACCCTTTCCCTACTACCTGCCCAGTTAAGTCTGCTATCACATCCCGTGTTGACTCACCCTGCTAGTTATCCTATCTATATCACTCTGCAGCTGTCTACATTCTTCTATACTTTTAATCCTTTTATATAACATTATCTCATCTGCAAACAATCTAACTTCTGATAGTAAACCATTAACACAATCATTCATTAGAATGACGAATAGCAATGGTCCCAATACACTACCGTGTGGGACTCCCATGTTCACTCCCACTTCTTTTGATACTGCATTTCCTACCATAACTTTTTGCTTTCTACCTTTTAGGAATTCTTCTACCAAGCAAATCGCCTTTTTATCAACTCCAATAGTTTTTACCTTATTTAGCACCATTTTATGGCTCACTGTGTCAACGGCCTTTGAAAGATCTAGTGCTACACTATCAACTAGACCTCCCCTGCTCATGTCATGAGAAATATCTTGCATATAGCCTACTAACTGAGATTCACATGAATATTCTTGTCTAAAACCTTGTTGCCGACTTGAAAACCACTTACGTTCCTCACCTTGTATAGCTATTACAATTTTTTTAAAAAGGTAAAGTATTTTGTTTGTGAATGTTTTATTTAATAAATTATTATAGATTTAAATTATTTTTTAAAAGAAAATATTGCTTTTGAAAAGTCACTATTTTTCATACTAACTAGAATATGTTATTAAAAGTACTTTCCATATTTTATTGAATGTAAAATTATGGAAGTTAAAATATATAATAAAATCCATTAAATTTAAATAACTTAAAAGAAATAATCTTCAGCTTTACTATTTTCACAACAGCAAAATTTTATTTATCTACTGATAATAATAAGTAAAATTTATAAAATTCTGATAATATCACATAACAATAATTTAATAATATGCATGCTAAACTGTAAATCACGCACTGGTTTTGCTCTTTGATTTTGCAGATAATTAGTGGGTTATTTTTCCCGATTAAATTCAGAGCAACCACTGGCAAAATTAACAAAACTCATAATTTACTTGTATTGCATATAAAAGAAAAGTTTTGCTGTTGTTTCGGGTGACATTAAAAATGATACAGCACATTTTTTGTGCTCTTGAACTAATAAAACTCCACCCATTGAAAGTTTTCAAAGAAGTGATATACATTTCAGATGGTACTGCAAGCCACTTCAAAAACAAATATGAATTTCATGAGTTTTTTTTAAAGGAAATCCAAATTTTTCAATAAATTTGAACTTACACAGGAGTTCGACATGGGAAGAGTGCATCTGGTGGTGTGGGTGGGTTATTCAATCATTATGCCCCAAAATTCAACCATCAGAAGAAAATTAGAAATGTAGCTTCATTGTGGATTCAATATATTAAAATCCACCGATTTGGCTCTATTAGTAAACTAGATGTTATTAGGACATTATTTAACCAGATATTTAGATTAAAAAAATAGGTTTTTTGAGGTATGACTCCTCAAAAGTGTGAAATTTTGGCATTACTACTTAAAACAAAAAAATTTCATGCTTTTCGATCCTGTAACAAAAGGAAGAAGCTAATATAAAACCTGTAATTGGTATACAATGACAGAATTATTGGCTGGTTCGGAGAAATAAAGCTTATATGGCAGTTGAATATAATGTTCAGAAAATGCAGGTAGTAATGCCGACTTTGGAAAAACAAAAATTTTCTATATTTCTACGTATGTAGGTGAGTTTGTAGGATATGTAAATAACTGGTCGACAGGATGTATTTTAAGTATTTCTTGAGCAGTTGATGATATCACAGTGTTATTTATGTACCCTCGTGGTCCACAAAAAAAAAAAAAAAAAAAAAAAATCAATGGCCAGAAAAAGCTGGGGGAAAAAGGTAATGTACGGTGCCCGTAAAAATTTTGTTAAAGTTGAAATATCCCACTCCATGTGGACTATCCGGTCTTTGAAGAAAATGAATTGAAACGTATTGAGCAACTCTTCCATGTTTAAGTCGCTGTGCCTGCTCAAACGTGGTATTTTCTTTTTTAAAATAATTTAAATCTATAATAAGTAACCTTATGCAACAGAAATTTTACAAACTGAATATTTTACATTTAAAGGAATTGTAGTAGCTTTATAAAGCAAAATCCACCGATCTGGCTCTATGACTCAATTACGCTATTAGGACATTATTTCATCAGATTTTCAGATTATGTTAAAAATGTCTTTTTTGAGTTATTGCTCCGCAAAAGTGTGAAATGTTGGCATTTTTTGATATTTTAACGAGCTGCTGCATATACCAAATTCATCATGGGCTAAAGATAAATTTATGAGTAGTCCTATCACATGATTATCATAGTTAACAAACTGATCCAACTACTTTTTGTACAAGAAAAAAGTTCTTAAACTTTCAAAAAATAACACAATTTTTTCCATTAAATATGTAATTTTTGGCTTATTTTTAATTCATTTGTACTTAACTCTGAAGTATATTTACATAACTTCAAAACAAAAGTAATTCAACTCTATATCTCGTATAGTTTTTGAGTTATATTCAATTAAACACGTATTGCATGATTTTCAAAATGTATGTATTTTTAGCCAAATTTCGGATGGCCATAATTTTGCCAACTTTTTTTCGCAAAATCTTTTTGGGAAGTCCAATATTATAATCTACTGTAATATTTACAAACATATATATATATATATATATATATATATATGCAGTTGGGCAACTGACACCTCTTGTCTGATTTAAAATGGAAAGGGGCAAATATGCAATCCTTGTATACCTCTGAACGAATACATTAAACAGCCAAGAAACATGATCAGTTTTGAAGGCTCACGGAAGTAATTATATGTATTACCTCCACCCTCCCACGTCAACCCATGATCTCCTGCACGAGTTCAGGCTAGCAATATCGAGTGTCTCACTCACAAGTACCGGTCTCAGTGATGATGTAATCACTGCGAGCATCTCTTCAGCCATGAATAATCCACGTTTTGTGTAAAAACTACAGTAATACTCGATTCACGAAATGAATAAAGTGAAATAGATTCACACAATGTCGAAACGGTTAGCATATCGATGGAAAAAACTCAACCACAAATGAATATAGGCAAAAAATTTCCAACAGTCATCAAAACTTTGTAAATAACAGTACCTTTCCTATTATTTTAAAAAGCATTATTATTATTGTTATTATTACTACTACTCTACGATTCACTAAAAGTGGATGACATTACACCAAACCTTATGTGTAACAATTTGTGCATAGGAAGGTATATACGGGATATGGCAGGTGGCGCCCATGGGCTATTTTTAGGAACCATTCCGGCATTCGCCTGGAGCGATCTAGGAAAACCATGGAAAACCCAGATTTGTTCAAGTATTCTCGATAGTATGCGTTTCCAGCATTGGCAGCATGCAAAATTTTTACCAGTAAATCACTGTGATAAAGTATTAATTAAATCTACTATCATACACTATACTTTCAGTAAATATTTGAAGTGTTCAGAAGAAACAATCGGTATGTTACGGTTGGTTGATGACACTGTCCTGTTAGCAGAACTGAGTGAGGATATTTTAAAAATTACTGAATGGCACGAACAAAATACTAACGGAAAGAATTTGGACTAAATGTAAAACCAAAGCAAAAACAAGATTAACGAAATATAACAGAAATGATAGCAATAACAGAAGTTAAATATTAAAATACGATCAGTGAGTTACGATACTTAGGATATAAAATTACAACTGATAGCCAAAGTAGAAACGTAGTTAAAAGCCATATGGGGCACAGAAATTTTGGTAGTGAAGCAGTTTTTTTTTTTTTCAATGGATTTCGGCATCTATGCCTTACAGCCAACTCGATAGTAATTTTTTCCAGCTAATTAGACACACCATAGGACGGACACGACATTCACAGACACAACACTTAAGAACCCATGCCCGCGGCCGGACTCGAACAGGCGATCTTCGGCAGGCGGAGCTAGCACCCTAGCCCCTACGCTACCGGAGCCGACGTGAAGCAGATTGTATCGGGTATTTTGAGATAAACAGGTTAGCTGACGTAGGGAGAGATGGATAATACCATTAAACCAGTCAAAAGACTGATGACGGGGGAGAATAGAGCCACGTCTAAACTCAGTTTTCTTATGTTTCGTTTCTTTTCACGTAAAGGTTGATGTAAAAATTTGTACTACTTATTTTTTGCAAGCTTCGATCCGTTCCAACACTGAGTGAAACTCTGTAGGTTATCTGAGCGAGAACGCACTGGTATGTGCGACAAAGAGACTACCCTGGTATTTTGTCACTCTGTTAATGCGACCTGTAAGACATGCTGGTGTGCAGTGCTCCGTGTGATTAAAATTTTATTTTTGAAACTAGATATGCGATCAGAATACTGGTTTTGCCATTGCGTAGCCAAAGAAAATAACGACAAATGGAAATTTTGGTTGCTTAAATATGTCAAAAAACGAAATTATTACAATTAAACCATTTTTAAAGCTTGACTGAAGCATTTTTTGTTTCTCTCTTTGGATACATCTCCTCACGGCTTGAGGGTTATGCCGAAATGGGTATCTTTAGACAAAATTGGACGTGGGTTTTAGGGGATATGTAGAGATGAGCACATGATAGGAAGGGATGGAGGATTGCATAAAACTTATCGAAAGACTGATAACAGCAAATATATATATATATTTAAACTAGTAACATGATCGGATCTGAGATTTGTCCGTTGTGTAGTCTACAAAAAGGGCGAACAACAGAAATTTCGTTGGTTCAAACAGGATAAAACTAACAATTTTTAATTTGCTTATTACTTAACGCCTCGTCGACGTCGAGGTCATTATAGGCGGGAAAGGACTGGGGGTAAAGAACAAGAAGGAATTAGGCCGTGGCCTTTCAAAGAAACCATCCCGGCATTCACCTGGAGTGATTTGGGGAAACCATGGAAAACCAAAATCTGGATGGCCGAAAGGGGATTCAAACCCGCGTCCTCCAAAATGTGAGGCCAGAGCGTTACCACTCACCCATCCAGCTCGGTAAAAATTAGTAAAGTTAATGCTACTAAATGTTTACTGTATATGAATCAGCATCAGACGTTATTTTCTGAATGCAATTTGTATATCGGACACGTTTCCTGTTCCTGCCGATTAAAGTTTTCTTGTGCGTTCATTCATACAGCGACAAATTTGACTCCTTGTCTGTAGATCAATACCATCGGCCATAAAAACAAAATATTTTAAACTTACACAGTTTACAGACTGAAAGTGTAACGTACTGAATACGAGTTATCTGTGCAATATAAACGTTTCGTAACAATAGTAACAGTCAGAGTGGTCTTGAGCAGCCTATAGGGAAAGAACTGTTTTTCTCAGATATTAGCCAGCTGTCTAGGAGAAACAGGTGTCCATTAGAAAGCTTCTGCAATCCAGAGGATTATGCTGAAAGCTGAGGTTAGTTGTAATAGCGGTATGCAACAAAAGGAATGAATAATCTCCTTCCTGCCGGCAGCAGGAGCAAGTGTACCTTTGATGTTCGCCGCCGACCTGGTGGTATCTAGGTCTGGTTTAATACAAAGGAGTAAATGACCACCTGTCATGACCTTCTTGCCTGCCAGGAGGAGCAGGTGTTCAATGCTGGCCAGGTGGGGTGAATAATATCCAGTCATCACGTTCCAAGAGGGTGGGGCTTGAAGACATTAATCTACCTTTCAAAATTTTCCCACGTTTGGGGTGCACCCCTCTTCTCTATCTACTGTAAAGATAGCTGCCTATGAAGATAAGAGATGTAATAAGGTTTTCTGGTTACCAGTAGTTCCCTGTTTATTTGGGACTATAAGGAGGCTGCTATATATCTGATCTGTTCCTTTTAATGTTTCATTTGTTTCTTTTAACAAGAGACTCTCTGCCATTAGTTTTATCCCTATAGGGTTCATATCGTGCAGCACAAATACCACACATCAGAACACAGCGCAGCTTACAATGTACCAAACCACTTTGTAACATCGCATGTTGCAGAACCTGCCTGCTAGCACAGAATCACAAGCAGGTACATGCTCTTTGCACATGCTCGAGATACCTGGACCTCGTAATGCTATTCATGGAGAATGTAAATATTTACACCCCCCCTTTTTTTTATAAAGATCCGAAAAGACGCTGTCAGCATCAATTCTACCTCTATACAAGAAAAACTTTGACAACGATCATAGATTGTCAGTTGCTCCATTTGTCTAGGTCTCTGGAAGAACTTGTAGCCCTGAACCTGAGTAGCGCTATATTGAGGGTCGCACAACTTTAAGCTTGTGAGAGTAGCAAAGCAGAAATCGAAAGTTTAAGCGTTTATTTTACTATGCATTTACGGTTGCGAAATTTAATTCTATTGCCTCATTGTGAATATCATTTCAGGATACCAATTTGGTCATACGACTGGTTCATTTATGTCTTTCAATAGAAGCAGATGCTATGTACACAATACTACAGTTACTTTTCTGTTATATATACGCTCCACTTTCAACGGGTCATATATAGCTACACACTAACTGCCAGTTTCTCATTGACCAGGTACATTTTTTACTGCCTATAGTCTTAGGATCCTTCTTTTGTCTTGAATGAAATGATCATCACTAAATAAATAATTATTATTTTAGTCATATATTTGTGAACGTGTAAGTTGTCAGATATAAATCACAATTCCCAAAGACAACTTTGCTACGATTAAACTATCTAGTTTCTACTCGGGTAGTACATATTTTTTTCTTACAAGAATGTTCCGAGGTGTGTCTATTTAGTAATGGTGAAATTGTACCGTAAACAAAGTACTCTAAACAAATCTTTGATTGATTAATCTATACAAATATTACAAATGCGAAAGTAACTCTGTCTGTTTGTTACGTGTCTTGGGTTAAACGGCTAATCCGATCGTGATTAAATTTGACAAGGAGATGCTATTTAGCATAGGGATGGGCATAGGATATTTTTTCTGTATAAATAACAGATACTGTCATATAATTTTGAAAAATTACTGAACGGAGATAGATGCATAGGATGTTTAGGTCTCTGTAGTACCTTCCCATATAGCGGGATGGTAGCTCAATGGTTAATGCGCTTGTATTCTAATATTTGAAGCGTGGTCTCCGGTGCAAATCCCGGTGAAATAAAAGATTTTTGAGGATTGTTTTTGATCGTATGAGCCACGCCTGGACGGTCAGTTGTTCGAATTCCATGTTAAACTGTAGATAACACAAATTTAGGGGTGCAATGCGTGGCAAATTGTAGGCGATCTAACAGTTTTTTACGCTATATTGATCCCTCAGCCGTTGTTTCTCTCGCAATCAGTGTGTGTGTGTGTGTGTGTTCTGCACTAATAATAATATAAATGCGGAAGTAAGTCTCTGTCTTTTTGTCACGTTTTGACGACTAAATGGCTATACGGATATTGATGGAATTTTACAAGGAAATACTTTGTATCAGTAGGAAGGACACAGGAAATTTTTTTTCGGTATGTTACGCAATTTTGAGAACTTATCGAGTGGTGACAGACAGACGGATGCGTGTGTTAGTCTGTAATGTTACGTCGGTTGCTCAAGCTGTGCTTCTCGCGCAGTCTGTTAGTGTATGATTTGTTAGTAAATTTCGTTTAGAGACAAAACTTATTATTTAGTATAGATGTAGATTTGCTCTGCACTGTACTATTACTTTGTGTCTGCCTAAAAGGTTCTGGCACAAGTTTATTTTGTCTTCCTTTTTTGACATGCCTTACTGGCGCAAACCTGGCCTAAGGTGTAACTCTAGAAGAGCACGAGAAGCTAAGGTTATTAGCACTCAATAATCTGATGCTTATGCTGAAGAAAGAAGAAAAGACCAAGCTGAAATAAAGCTGCCCTCATTTAACCTCCCACAACCCCACACCTTCGTTTATTTTTCTGTTTTTAGATATGCTGGAATGCACCGGGGCCTCTACGCACAAGGGGCCCCAAAGCGCACCTCTTGGGGCCCCCAAACGCGGTTGAGAGGGCCCACGAGCCTTCATGGCAAACTGGCGATCTTTTTTTTTTTTTAGCCCTTACTGCTCAGGAGGGCCCCCAACCACTGCTCAGGGGACCCCCCTATTCACAACTCAAGGGCCCCCATCCTCAGCTCAGGGGACCCCTACCAGCAACACAAACAAAAAAAAGGTCGCCATCTGGCCTGAGGGCCCAAAATAAATTTTTTGCACCGGGGCCCTTGTTGACCTAGCTACGCCACTGGGTTTTCCTGTCATATTATGCAGACTCGGTGTTGTTTTGGACAAATCTTACGTTACTAACAGCTTTCTATATCCAGTTCTGGCAGTGAAATTATAAGTCCACGCGTACGAATCGCGGGTAACAAGTAGTAAGTTATATGTAAAGAGACACAAGCTATTATTTATCACTCCCAGATAACTAGCTAAATTCTAAATATGTAAACATAAACATGCAGTATAGGTACTCCTTTCCAAGCCCAATACTGCAGCAACATTTCTACACAACTGTGTCGCGTGAAGCGCGAGTTCAATGGATCCACTGATGGCACTGATAAGGATTGAGGGATCCACTGTGGAGAGCGACATGAATTGGGCTGGGAAGGGCTGATAGAAAGAAAAGTGAACATTACGTGACGCACATGGTGGAGCGCTGAGGTGAGACTGACCTCTCGCTGGCGATGGACGAGTTCCTGGACATGGACTTGGGCGACATCTCGAAGTCAGAGTCGGAGCGGTACAGGAACGACTCCCTGCGCTGCGGCAGGTTCTGGAGCACCAGCCCAGCAGAGGGGGACGCCGCTCCCTCCAGGGGACTGCGTCCAGGACTCGCTCCATTCTCAACGTCAAAGCTGCAACAAACACGTCACACGCTCAATAATCTCAGACACACAAAATTACACTGTCACTGGAATCACTAACAAAACAAAAAACAAGCAAACTACGACTATAAAAGATACTTAATAATTTTTTTTTATATTTTACTAGTTTGAATACCCGCAAGAAATGACGGTTATCACTTATGGTGATGGCAAGAATTTGTTCTAAGATCGAAATTTCTCACGGCGTTGTATATAAATAAATTCTCGGGCTTCCAGCTGCGTAACAATGTCACAGTTGTGGGACGTTTAGAAGGCATCTATCATTGACATTTGGTTGAAAATGAGGGCTGAGGTAGACGCCTTCGAAACGTCCCACAACTGTGACATTTTTACTAGATCCTCGGAGTTTTTGGTAAGGATGTTTTCAAATAAATGCCTTACACTTTAAATTACGGAAATTTTTATTGTTGTGAAAAAGTTTATAAGTATAATTTATTTAAAAAATAATAAAAAAACAACGAATACGTAAAAGGTAAGGGAAATGGGTTTTCACAGCTTTCAAGCCGTATTACCATAGTATTCCTATTTCCTGACCGTAGGTTCTAGAGTGTACGTGCCATGGTCGGCGAACGAGTCCGGTCCTTATCTTTGCCTTCCAGTAGTTTTTTACTCACGGTACTCATTTGATGGCAGGCTGAGTGGGCCTGGGGGACCTTTCCGGACGATCAGCTTCGAGAAAAGATCCTCGGCTTCGTCGAGGATCGAACCGCGGTCGTCCGGCCCTGATTCAGACGCTCTACCGCCTGAGCTACGCCACTGCCTTCAAAAACGAATAACTGTTATTTATTTGATTGAAATATTTAATAATTATCTTGGATTGGTGTTTTTAATAAACATCTCTGTTACTTCCAGTTGCCTTTTAGTTAGCATCGCTGCTACACTTTCTTTCAGCAATGTAAGTGCAAATAAAATCAAATTCAATTATTAATTTGAAATCTACACTTCGTTTTAACAATATAACCGCAAATAAAGTCAATGAAGTTGTTCATTTGAAATTTCCTGGTTATCCAAGGAGCGCTGTGGTGGCGGCCAGTGTAACTAACAGTTCGGGTATCATCGGACTCGCCGGTGGTTTCCGAGCTATAGAAGCTACGTCCAGCCTCCAGGTTCAACACATTCTATTAGAATGAATCATTGTCACACGGTTTAGGGTATTCAACTAAATGTGTTTATCAACTGTCTATAATCGACCTTTGTGAGCTGATAAAAAAAATTTTAGAGCCTTCAAATTGTAACGAATTTTCGGAAATTTTGGAGGTAAACATGTCCGCTATAATTGTGTGAATGAGCGCACAGGTATTGACCCAAGAAATGCAAAAATGTTAAACTCCAAAGTGGTATTTTCGCAAGATGATTATTATTATTTTTCTACAAGATCGCAAACGAAGTAAAACATTTAGGGTTAAATAATAATGGATGAACTAAGGAAAAATTAACTGTGATGTAGTATTAGCAAAAGTTTAGAGAAGAAACTTCTTGCTGGAATATAGTCAAGTTTATTTATAATTATAGCCAGGCACAGAAAGCTGGATAAGTCTATTTATTTTTTTTTTTTTTTTGAATCTTTACTAGATCCGTGATAATGTGGTCACTTCTGTTATAAAAATTGCGAATGTCCTACGCTAAATCAATAAGTTCTTGTGACTAAATTTGAATGAAAATAAGTTCCTACAGAAATATAAAGTTTAAAATGGCAGATATTTACCTGCTGGAACTTTCCCTCGGGCGAGGTTTTAAGCAGTTCACTTAAGATATTTAGTAAGTTTGTTTGTTCAAAGCATAAAACGAATATAAATTAGCATAAAAAACTCTCCGGAATTGCTGGTTCACCTCGACCAGTGTTATTTCTTACAAATAATAGGAATCTTTTGAAAACAATTTCTGTGGGTGTTAAAACTACAAATTTTACCGAATGTGTTTATGAGAGAAATCACGTGCTCCAAGCGTGTATATTGCAGCTACTAAGTACAGGCCATGTTAATTTCCTTCTTTGCCTCTTCTTTCTAGGCTTGAAGCCGGTGCATTTAGCAAGGACAAAATGCATATACAATATGTCCACCATTCCATTAATCGTTTCATTCTTTATTTTTTCCTTTAGATATATTTTCCTCGCAAATTTTACCTCCACTCGTTCTAGTCGTTCTGTTTCTTATCCATTCTGTTATGTTACCTAATGCATACATTTATATGATACTTTAATTATCTTATAGATGTTCGTGTGACTTATCTCAACGCACTCATTTATAAAACTTCAGAAACATCTTTGATTTGTATGTGTCACTTCTAACTTCAAAGAATATGTCAGGTAACGTATAACGAAACTTTTGTGTATCCATGGTAATAGTCAAGGGCTTCGTTTTGAAGTGACGACGAAGATGTTTAGCGTTAGCCAAGTTCCAGGAAACATTCTAGTGTGACCTACGTGAAACAAACTGCAGTAAGTTACAGAAATTTCAAATTTAAAGCTACCATAGATATAAAAAACATTACACGAAACCGAAAGCCGGGGAATTCTAGTCTTAAAGTTGCACGTGGAGCTAGTAACGTTGTTTCATTGCTGTTAAAAAAAAACGTGTAACGAAAAAAAAAACTTTACTGAAATACGAATTCAGTTTGAAAGATATAAATAATGCTTCCACCCACCATTCAAGTCGATTAAAGTCTTTCTGAATAGCATCTGCCATTATTATGTGCTCGCTGTTTCAGGACTCCTTCGTCTCCTTACGGTGACTTCAGTTAAACTCATGCTATCGTGTACAGCTTTGAAAAGTTAAAGAGCCTTGTACTGTGGCGCTTTCAATATCCTGTCTTCCTTACCCTATTCAGTAGGTCTTCTAGTTCTGGAAGAGAACCATTCTTATCTTTTTTTTTTTTTCTAATTATAGATCTTTAGTTACAGACTCAGAATCAGTTGTGTTATCACCTCTGAGTGTCTAGTTGTGCTTCGCAGGTACAAGAAACTCTAATCACAAACTAGTATCAAACAAATGTTTTTTAATTCGACTCATTTATCAAAATAGTTTTGTTACTAAAGACCCAGGATTACAAAATCTAGATTGACTCTTCGATCTTAGAACATTAAAATTCGCTAGTTACTTAGACACAAGACTGAAGAACAATTTACATTACGAACTTGATATTGATGCCATTTCTAGAGAGGAATAAAAAAGGATGAAGAAAAATCAGCAGCATAAAACCCATTAATGCTCCAAAATAAATATTGCTGTTCCACAATTGTGTATTTTATTTTTAACTTATGGCTTTACGCCTCGTCGACGTCGAGGTCATTAGAGGCAGGATGGGACTGGGGAAAACGAACAGGAAGAAATTCGGCCATGGCCTTTTGAAAGAAGCATCACGAAATTCGCCTGGATTGATTTGGGGAAACCATGGAAAACCCAAATCTGGATTCCCCGAAGGGGATTCGAACCGCCGTCCTCCCGAATGCGAGGCCAGAGCGTTAATCGCTCACCCACCACGCTCGGTACTTTTTTTAGTGATGGTGTAGAGAACATTCTACCCGCCAGTGTGACTCAGAGCTCTGAGTCACCGCACACTGGATATGGGAGGTACAATGGGACGGGCACGAGCCCAGGGCCGTCATGACTGAGGTTGGTAGGCTGATTTCCGCAGCGATCAAGGCTAAAGCCGGGATGGCCCCCAATCTCCACCTCATGAAAAACACATTTTAATAACAAAACATACACTTAGCACACATTACAACTTTCACAGCCAGATGGCAATGCTTCCCCTATCAGTACATACCTGGCAGCAGGTATAAAATTCTTGGTATCAGCAAAAGTGCATGCGGCTGAAAAACCACACTAACGATAAGTAAAATTCGTCGAAGGTAGCCGACCCCAAAATGGTGGTGGTGGAGAAGTACAGAGCATATTCTGTCCTCTTCCTCGTTACAGAAATTGTCATACAAACCGTAATTAAATATGTTACACTGTTTTATTGTTTTAATGTCTATTCGTCTCTCCAAAAAACACTACAAAGGCTTCATCAACAAATAATGTGTCCATTACATGTGATACAGAATCAGCAAATAAATATCACTAACAATCAAAATAACCAGTACAGATCTAGTGTATCGAATACAATGTCCGGGAGGACGTCTGTTCGATGCCCACGGTTCCCCAGGGAAGGGTTCATTCAGAAGGCCATGATCGAATTACTTGTCAACCATGATTTTCCGGGTCTAATGAGGAGAAGTACGGTCCCATTTTTTTTTATTACATTATTCCTGAAAGATTCGTTGGTGCCTTCCAGATACTGTGTACTGGAGAAACGATCTGATTTGAACATGCCCATTTTTGAGTAACAGACTTGTAACGACATTGTCGAACGCTGTGTGTCCTACTACATCCCTATTACTTTAAGGTATTACCAAAAAGCTTTTATTCTATTTCTGTAGCTACGAGTATTAAAGCTCCATCTTGCTATAAGGCCGAATGTGTTGGGTTAGCAGTAAGGCAACGTTATAGACGGCATTTAATCTCCGATTCAGCTACCTACATTTCGATTTTCCACGGTATCCTACAAAAGGCCATCAGCGATCTCCTTCCCCATCCTTGCCAACAATCCTCCAATGACTTCCTCGACGTCGAAACATAAGCCACCTTATCTTCCCCCCTCCCCCCTCCCCACGATATCTCGTATGGGTAGGTTCTACTGTTTGGAATGCTCCTACCCACATTCCACGAAAATAATTTAAACAATAGTGCGTATTAAGACTTTCGCGATTCGCAATCAGCTGTTTGCCTCCGTTAACACCGATAGTCTTTAATTACTTTTAATTTCAGAATGTTTAACGGCGCTAGACAGATATTTTGCAAATTTATTTAATCTACAATTGTTCAAGCAAATTATCTCATTTAGTAGTTCTTGGCAATATCAAACAACTTGTTCCACGTTTCACTATTCTCATAAGACATGTTAACCTCCTTTCTTATACTTTTTCATGTCGTCTGTCAATACAGAAAGCGCCAAAATTTTAAAAAAATATTCGATATGAATGATTGTGCCAATACTTTTGTATCTCTCAGAATTATTGACGGGGCTCAGGTCTGTCGAACCGGTTATCCACAATCATCTAGGCTAATATAGGAAACTTAATTTCAGCCTTAAGAACTATACGTTACACACAGACCAATTGACACAGAGCATTGCTCGTATGGTTCAGTTAGGTTACAACACCACGATCACTAGTCTGCTGGACCTCCGTAAAAGCCATATGCATGTCGTCAAAATAAATCGTATTAATTAGACGCTGGGTGAACCAAGATTGCCCTGATCTATACTCTCATCTCGGTGTGGCTGTTTTGTTTGGTGCAGGCTAAGCTGTAAGTACTCTGTTTTCATTATGTAAGACAAAAATAAACGCGTGAAAAATTGTTTGGAAGAATCGTACACGCAGACGTCAATTAAAAGCCGAATAACCGAAATAAACTGGAATCTGGCCTAGCATACTAATTGCCGTCGACTTGAAATGTTTACTGAATGAATAAACAATTGGAACAGCTGAAAAATGTGTGTGTTCACTAATGAGGCCCTTTGTCTATAGCAAACAGCACATGGACGTTAAAGAATAAGGGATACAAATATACACTGCAGAGCCAAAGAAACTGGTGCCTAATAAAGTGTAGGGTCACTGCGAACACGCAGAAGTGCCGCAATGCGACGTGGCATCCACTCAACTAATGTCTAAAGTAGTGCTGGAGGGAACTGACACCATGCATGCTGCAGGGATGTCCATAAATCCATAAGAGTACGAGTGGGTGGATATCTCTTGCAAGGCATTCCAGATATGTTCAATAATGTTCATGTCTAGGGAGCCTGGTGGCCAGAGGAGGTGTTAAACTCAGAAGAGTGTTCCTGGATCCACTCGGTAGCAATTCTGGACGTGTGGGGTGTCGCATTGTCCTGCTGGAATTGCCCAAGTCAGTCAGAATGCACAATGGATATGAATGGATGCAGGTGATCAGCCAGGATGCGTACGTACGTGCCACCTGTCAGAGTCATATCTACAGGTATCAGGGGTCCCATGTCTCTCCAACTGCACACGCCCCACACTATTACAGAGCCACCACCAGCTTGAACAGTCCCCTGCTGACATGCAGGGTCCATGATATCATGAGGTTGTCTCCATACCCGTACACGTCCATCCACTCGATACAATTGGAAATGAGACTCGTCAGATCAGGCAACATGTTTCCAATTATCAACAGTCCAATGTCGGTGTTGAAGGGCCCAGGAGAGGAGTAAAGCTTTGTGTCGTGCACTCAGTAAGGGTACACGAGTGGGTCATCGGCTCCGAAAGCCCATATCGATGATGTTTCGTTGAATGGTTCGCACACTAACAGTTGTTGATGGCCCCCCAAATTGAAATCCGCAGCAATTTGCGGAAGGGTTGCACTTCTGTCGCGTTGGACGATTCTCTTCAGTCGTCGTTGGTCCCGTTCTTGCAGGATCTTTTTCCGGCCGCAGCGATGTTGGAGATTTGATGTTTTACCGGATTCCCGATATTCACGGTGTACTCGTGAAATGGTCGTACGGGAAAATCCCCACCTCATCGCTACCTCGGAGATGCTGTGTCCCATCTCTCATGCGCCGACTATAACACCACGTTCAAACTCGCTTAAATCATGATAACCTGCCACTGTAGCAGCAGTAACCGATATAACGCCTGCGCCAGACACCTTATATAGGTATAACAGTTTCTTTGGCTCTTCAGTGTATATCTTAAATGTTTTCTTCCTGAAGCTGTGGCCACTTCTGTGTTGTAGTTGTTTACGTTAGAGTGGTATTCAGCAGTGTCCAATCTGTTTAATGTTGCTCGCTGAACTATGTCACACTATTATTATTCAATACAATGGACAGTTCAAGATCCGGCTGCATTATTTCAACTTGCATCAGTTATTTGATTGAAATGCAATTTTTACATATAACTATTACGATTCTGCCGGGTTGCCAATCAAAATATGGCCGAAAGTATTTTATTTTTAAATTAAAAAATTTCGTTCACTTCTAAAAAAATAAATTATAATTCACTTCAAAGAGGGACATGTAAAGAACATAAAAGGTTTCCAATGTAAAAGTGGTCTCAAGAAGTTAGCGCACGACATCGTCCATCATACGATGTGGTGCGCTAAATTTAACAGCTGGTAACCCTTACTTGCGGTTACTTTTACATAGGAAAACCAAACTTTTTAAATATTTACGTCTCTCTTTGAAGTGAATTATAATTTATTTAAAAAAATAATTTTTTTGAATATTTTTGTAAAAATTTAATTAAAAGTACTTGCGGCTATATTTTGATAGGAAAACCTGCAGAATCGTATTCTGCTGCCAATAATTATACATAAAAATTGAATTTCAATCAATGGACGTAGAAATGATGCAGCCGGATTCTAGGCTATTATGCCATGGTAACAAAATCTCAACACACTAACTTTTGCATTATGCGAACTTTCACTTTAGTTAGCCTGAGACTTTGCCACACAGCTTAACTCTCGTATCTTCAGGACATAGTTTTTTTCCAGTTCAGCTTTTGAGATGTCTGTTTGATAAGTGTTTGAGGTGAAACACACAACTACTAGTTATTTCTCAACCCATCAGTCTACGTTCCAATCTTTCGCCACCGACAATCATTCAATTGTCAGTTTACTGCAAGGTAAGGTCTCCAAAGGAAGTCAATCCAGGTCGTGTAGGTTAATATAGTAGACAGGATAACCATCAAACTGAATTTGCTGCCTCTCTTCACCCCCTTCCTAACGTTCAGTATTTCCCAACCAAACTCTATTACCTCATCAGCTGCTGACTATGTCCTTGTGTAATAAAATAGCTGCCCTCCTTAACACCTCACCAAATCCTCTGTCCCGCACTATCCTACCGTATTAGCAATCACTTGACCAATGTATAGTATTCCATTTCCTCACTTCCTTGACAAATCTCCTCGAATCGCCTTCTCCAACATGCGGGTCTTTGGAAGCTCTGCCTGCCACCTCCATAATGTGTCCTACCCAAATGAATTGAAATACTTACATTTTGTGCAATCAACAAGCAATTTCCCTCTCCACCTTACACCTTTATTTTTCAACATGCGAATATTTTTGGTATTTATCTTCGTTCCATGTCAACCTACCCAGCTAGATCTCTGTCCAAATCCTTCAGTAGTTACTGCCCGTTCTCTCGTTTTAATCCCATTATATACCTTCTTACAGATTGGCAGTTGGAGTTAAACGCTAAAAAGTGCCAAGTCATGCGTGTAAGTAAAAAGTTGACACCATTTAGCTTTGAATATACAGTTAATGGCACTGTACTTAGAACGGTAGATTCCGCTAAATACCTAGGGGTAACAATTCGTAATAGTTTGTCGTGGAATGAGCATATCGAGAATGTAATTGGGAAAGCAAATCGTATGCTTCGATTTCTAGGTCGTAATTTAAAACAATGCACTCCGGAAGTTAAATCGATTGCGTAAAAGTCACTAGTGAGGCCTCACTTGGAATATTGTTGCTCTGTATGGGGTCCCCGTCAAAAGGGGTTAATGGAGGCATTAGAGATGGTCCAAAGAATTTTTTTTTTAACTGCTTTACGTCTCTTTTTAACATCGAGGTCTTTAGAGACGGGAAAGGATGGGGGGCAAGGATGGGGGCAAGGAATGGGAAGGAATTCGGCCATGGCCTTTTTGGAGGAAGCATCCCGGCATTTGCCTGGAGTGATTTGGGGAAACCATGGAAAACCCAAATCTGGATGCCCGGACGGGGATTCGAACCGCCGTCCTCCCGAATGCGAGGCGAGAACGCTAACCGTTACACCGCCCCTGTCGGTGGTCCAAAGAAGAGCCGCCAGATTCGTGACAGGTATATATAGTTGGAGGGAAAGCGTAAGTGCCATGTTGAAGGAGTTAGGTTGGGAAGACCTGGAGCACCGAAGGCGTTGCTCTCGACGGAAGCTAATTTAAAAATTCTGGACTGACGTATTTTGGAATGACAGCAAACAAATATTGCTACCAGCAACATTTAATCTCGGAATGACCGTGAAAATAAGATAAGAGAAATCAGGGCCAGAACCGATTCATTTCTCTACTCATTTTTTCCACGAGCTATTAGGGAGTGGAATAGAAAGGATTACCGGGCGAGTAAACACAAAATCGGACAGGAGTAGCTTCCGATAAAGCACTCCGGCCATCCTGATCTGGGTTTTCTATGGTTTCCCTAGATCGCTCCAGGCGAATGCTGGGATGGTTCCTCACAATAGCCCATGGGCGCCACCTGCCATATCCCGTATATCCCTTCCAAACCATTACCTTTCCTGATAGGTGCAATGCACCCTCCGCCAAACACTTTCAGTGAATCGCGGAGTAATAGTAATAGTAATAGTAGTAAACCACCAACAGAATGAAGTGTTTCTAATAAACTACTTTATGGCTTACATGTTCCCACTTCCATCTCTTGCGCAGCCTGATTTTCTACCATAAATCCTTGCTTCCTACCTGTTAATAATTTCTCCACCTGATTTAATCATATCTGGAGATATCCGTGGTACTATTCATCTTGGCGTCGTTTGTCTGAGATAGATTGCTCATAGCTAACTGAGATTCACACGGATAGTCTCTCCTAAACCACTAATTAAAAAACCACTTTATTTCCTCTTATGTTCGTATACTGGTTGTGATGGGTAAGTAATGTGGAGATAACCTGCATCTTGCTAATGTTCTACAAAATGTAGAGCAAGAAACCTTCTCTTACAGACTACATAAAACACGAGTGTAGTACACACCATACAGCCAGTACACATAAAAGATAAAGGATAGAACTGGGGAGGAGAGAGTACACTTGAATTACAGTGTGACTACTGTGTTCTACTCATACTTCACTGGTTGGCTGGTACAAAGTAACAATGCAGCTGTATTTTAGCTATGCATGTCTGCTCCACACACGGGAATAAATATTAGTTTCAGTTAAAAAGATGTAAAAATCGCTTGCAGTTCAACGTTATTTTATTCATTGTGAAATAATTTTGTAAGCGACCTCTTCCTCGAGCTTTCTATCTTTACCACTAAACTACTTCAACTTTTTACCGAAACCATTGCCCAAACAATAATTAGATAAAAGGCAACGTCGAAGACACATCTCTTTCAACTCAGGGTTTACAGTAACCTCTGTCGTTAGTGGGGAACGAGTTCAAAAAACAAAGTCATCGCATGTATCAGACTAACCTGAAATGAATCTGGACAACTGATTGGTATGAAGATGTGGAAAAAGTCTTCTTTTGACTTGCGCAGAATCGGAGTTGTTAAGCTCAGTATAGCCTGAGTGTTGCGGATCATGGAAGCTTCCAGCAAATCTATTTTCATGTTGTTTCACTGGTGTAATGTTTTCGTGGCGATTAGTGGGGTTGTTTTTGTTGTTGGAGCTGTACGACGCGTCGAGAGCGAGGTTCGCGCCTCGGAATGTGTCCAGAATCCTCATTATCACTTGGCTGACTTCCATAAAGCTCCCATGTCTCCATTATAGCGGCGCAAATACTACGCCCTTTGTTTGGTCCACAACCAACATTTGGTCAATGTTGAATCGTCGTTAACCTGGATTATTCGCAAGGAACGTATAAGAGGTTGGTCGGAGCGTATATTTAACTTTCATCCTTGAAATTACCGATGACCTTACAATATTAATATCCACATGGCCCAGCCGGAATAGAGCTTCTTTGAGGTGGTGCAGAATTATACTTAGGACTGATCTGCCGAGATTAATCACAAGTTGTCTGGCCACACCCTCTCCACAACATCCCAACGAACGTCCGATTTCTCTCGCTCCAATCGGGTTAGATCGATGTAACTTACTAAATTCATTCTAAAACAGTCTTTCTTGTTCCACTTCGTAGCGTTTACCCGCTGTTCGTCGGGTTCGTAATTTGTCTACCAGCCGTCTTGCGGCTACGAGAGTTTACTATTATTACTATTATTATTACTCCGCGATTCACTAAAAGTGTGTGGCGGAGGGTGCATTGCACCTATCGAAAGGGGTTATGGTTTGGAAGGGTTATAAGGGATATGGCAGGAGGCGCCCATGGGCTATTGTGAGGAACCATCCCCGCATTCGCGTGGAGTGATCTGGGAAAACCATGGAAAACCCAGATCAGGATGGCTGGAGTGCTTTATCGAAAGCTACTCCTGTCGGATTTTAAGTTTACTCGCCCGGTAAATCCTTTCTATTCCATTCCCTAATCGCTCGTGGGAAAAATGAGTACAGAAATGAATCGGTTCTGGCCCTGATTTCTCTTATCTTATTTTCACGGTCATTTCGAGATATGAATGTTGCTGGTAGCAATATTTGCTGACTGTCATTCCGAAATACATCTGTCGTGAATTTTTCAATTAGCTTTCGTCGAGAGCAACGCCTTCGGTGTTCCAGGTCTTCCCAACCTAACTCTTTCAACATCGCACTTACGCTTTCCCTCCAACTATATATACCTGTCACGAATCGGGCGGCTCTTCTTTGGACCTTCTCTAAAGCCTCCATTAACCCCTTTTGATGGGGACCCCATACAGAACAACAATACTCTAAGTGAGGACGTACTAGTGACTTGTATACAATCGATTTAACTTCCTGAGTGCATTGATTTAAATTACGACCTATTAATCGGAGCATACGATTTGCTTTTCCCATTACATTCTCGATATGCTCATTCCACGACATATTATTACGAATTGTTACCCCTAGGTATTTAGCGGAATCTACCGTTCTAAGGACAGTGTCATTAATCGTATATTCATAGTTAAATGGTGTCACCTTTTTACTTACACGCATGACTTGGCACTTTTTAGCGTTTAACTCCAACTGCCGTTGGGCGGGGAGAAAGCATTGTCTGTGAACAATGTTACTCGTGTTTTGTGTGGTTAATGTTACTCTTTTTGTGAAATTCGCAGTTAATGAGGTGGAAACAAGGGAAAACAGCATTCACTTCGATGTTTACCGAAACCGCAGTACGCCACTCTCCAAACTGTAAGATACTATTAACAACTTTGGCAATCCGTTCGCAAACTATTTCAGGCTGCTTCACTCTAATTCAAGTTTACCTGATTTAACTTTCCGACATTTGTTCTTCCACTGCGCTAGTAACAGAACCATTATACACTGTTCAGCCAGAACAATATGACCACCTACCTAATAGCCGGTATGTCCGCCAATGGCACAGATAACAGCGGCGATTCGTCTTGGCAGGGAAGCAATGAGGCTTTGGTAGGTCGCTGGAGGGAGTTGGAACCACATGTGCAGAAACAAGTCACCTAATTTCCGTAAATTCCGGGGAGGAGGGGGGGAGGGGTTGAGGAGCTCAATCACAACCCAGATGTGTTCGATCGGGTTCAGATCTGGCTAGCACATCAATTGCAACTCGCCACTGTGTTCCTCGAACCCCTCCATCACACTCCTGGCCTTATGACATGGCGCATTATTTTGTTGAAAAATGCCACTGCCGTTGGGAAACATGGTAGTCATAAAGGGGTGTACGTGGTCTGCAACCACCGTACGATACTTATTGGCCGTCATGGTGCCTTGCGCGAGCTCCACTGGACCCATGGTTTCCCATGTGAATGTTCCCCAGAGCATAATTGAGCCGCCGCCAGCTTTTCTCCGTCACGCAGTACAGGTGTCGAGAAGCTGTTTCCCTGGAAAACGACGGATTTACACCCTTCCATCGGCATGATGAAGAAGGTATCGGGATTCATCAGACCATGCAACGCTCTAGTTGCCGATGTCGTGGTGTTAACATTGGCACATGCATGGGTAATCCGCTACGGAGGCCCATGATTAGGAGTGTTCGGTGCACAGTGTGCTCAGACACAGTTGTACTCTGCCCAGCATTAAAGTCGGATGTTAGTTCCACCACAGTTCGCCGCCTGTCCTGTTTTACCAGTTTTCCCAGCCTATGACGCCCGACATCTGTAATGAGGGGTGACGTTTGGACGTCATTTCGCCATATGTTGAAGATACTCAGCACAAGTGTAGCAGTTTCCGAAATACTCGTGCCGTGCCTCCGGGCCATCACAATCTGCCCTCGATCAAACTCAGATAGATCGCGCGCCTTCCCCATTCTAAACACGGATAGCACTCTCACTGATACTACATGCACCGTGCGTGTGTCTGACTAGGAGTCTCGTCAGGTGACGCTGTTATCGCTTTGACCGGTTTATATCGATAGTAGCTGGGGGTCATAATGTTCTGGCTGATCAATGTGTATGGACCAATGACACCAAATGGTTAACACTGCCATTTAAAGGTAACCTCCGAAAATCAAAACATCTCTTTGTTATGGTTTGTATAAAATTCTGCAGTTAAAGAACCTCTGCATGTGAGAACGGTGTGAATTATTGTATTGAGTCGCGCAAATACTACTGCAGTGTTATGGTCGATGTTTCTGTTCCGCGTGTTGCTGGGGCGGAAGTTGGTCTTTTGTTTGCGATTACCAGCGTATCCTCCAACGCGGAGCACAGCACGTATTGATACCTCACAGTTACATCATAACCTTCTCTCTCAAAACATATCATCAGTTTCATTTTATTTGACAGATATATTTTTTCCTTTTCATATCTATTTCAACCGACCGACTATTATGCTCTGTGTTTTTAGCGTCTGCTTTGGAAATGATAACAAAATAACATATAGATTATTCGAATTTTCTATCCACACATTTGTTCTTAGTTCAGAACGTTCAGTGTTATGTATGCTTCTGCATTGCTCAGATGTGCAAAATCTTTAGTAAATTATTGGTTATCAACTTTTGTATAATTTTTTTTTTACCGTTTTCCCCAGAAATTGTGTGCTTGTGTAGCTCAGTGAAATATCATGAATGAGTTTTTTGAATGGTTTACTGTTTCTCATTCTTCTACTAACAGCTAACATTTTGGAAACACATGAAACATGTGTCAGTTTATTAGGAACACACATAAAAAACTAAAGGTTAATAATGATTATATGTATGTAGAAGAAGCAATGAAGAAAGTCAAAGAAAAATTTCCATGTGGCATAAGTTTTCAGGTAGATTTTGCTGACGACATTGTCTTGTTAGCAGAGAGGGCTGAGGATATTGAGAAGTCACTGAATGGTATGAACAAAATACTGAAGGAAGATTTTGGACTGAATATAAATCAAAGCAAGACTAAAGTGATGAAATGTAGCACAAATGATACCAATACAAGTAGATTAAATACAAAAATACGATCGGATGTAATAGGAGAAGTAAGAGAATTCTGTAACCTGGGAAGTAAAATTACAACCGATGGCCGAACCAGGAATGATGTTAAAAGCAGATTAGCACTAGCAAAAAGAGCCTTCATGAAAAAGAGAAACCTTTTAGTTTCAAATATTGATCTAGGAATTAGAAAGAAATTTTTAAAACTCTTTGTGTGAAGCACAGAACTTTATGGTAGTGAAACATGGACTTTAGGAATACCAGAAATAAAGAAAATTGAAGCATTTGAAATGTGATGCTACAGAAGAATGCTGAAAATTAAGTGGACAGACAAAGTAAGAAATGAACGTTTTTTGGAAATGATGGGTGAGAAAAGAAGTTTATGGAAGAAGCTTACAGAAAGAAGAGACAGGCTGGCAGGTCACATTTTGAGACATGCAGGATTGGTTAATTTGTTATTGGAGGGAACAGTCGAAGGTAAGAACAGTAGAGGAAGACAGAGATTAGAATATATGAAGCAGATAATTGAGGACGTGGGCTGTAAGGGGTATGTAGAAATGAAGAGGTTCCTCTGTACTATCGTTTCGGACAATGCTCTTGAAATTCAATACACCATAGTGAGAATAACACAACACCATGCTCTAGGCTGGACCCTTACAATACAGGGCCAGTGTGCTAACCCCTGGGCCAGCGACCCACGAATCAGAGCCAGCGGAGTCCATGTCTGGATATAGCGTCATATACCAGTTTACGAGAAGACTTGCGTGGTAAAGTGGCATGTTTAAACTGAAAAAAATTAGCAAAAATGTTGCTCAGTTGATAGCAAATAAGAAAAGTATGTTTCTGAAAGAAGAGTGAGCGTACTATGTTAGCCAATAAATAAAGATGATTTTGTTGTTAACAAGCTTGTAATGGTAAATTACTATTTTCTATGGCAAATCATGTGTGTTCGCTGGTTGCTCGAGCATGTAATTCCCGGATGTGTAGTGGGTATCGCTGAGTTTTCCTCGCAGCCAAAAGTCGAGTAGTTGAGATTATGGTGATTTCACCTGTGGTAGCAGGTCTTCGTTAAGTACTATAATCTAAAGTGAGATCTCGAATACACAACAGTACGTCTGGGTCGATCGCCTGAAGTGAAAGTTTTCACTCGCACACTTATTCTTCCCTCTGGTTACACACTCGTACACTAACTGCACAGAAAACATTTTTTTTGTTTTGTTATTTCCGATGTTGCACACCGGGATATGTGTATCACACAGCCATTCAGCGGCTCACACCTGTAGCTGCACAGGTCAAGGCGCTATACAAGGATCGACAACTATATGCATTGGATAATTTCATTGCACCTAATCATCAGTCACCGGCCTTCAACAATATATAACATCGATTACCACTTTCAACCGCAAGCGAAATACGTATAACCCATAGCGCCCTGTTGGCTAACGTTATCTGATAGTTTCAATGCTCTAAACTTTGTAATGACCTGCTGACCTGTTGTTTCAAAATTGTTAAATATTTTCGTTTGATAAATATTCATCTGCATTTTGGTTGGAAGATCTTAAACTGTAAAACAATTTTATTTAAGAATTCAGTGTGGTTTGATTCGATACGGCAACATTTTTTTTTTTTTTTTAACTGCTTTACGTCTCTCAACAGCGAGGTCATTAGAGACGGGAAAGGATGGGGGCAAGGAATGGGAAGGAATTCGGCCATGGCCTTTTTAAGGAAGCTTCCCGGCATTTGCCTGGAGTGATTTGGGAAACCATGGAAAACCCAAATCTGGATGCCCGGTCGGGGATTCGAACCGCCGTCCTCCCGGATGCGAGGCCAGAACGCTATCCGTTACACCACCACGCTCGGTACGACAACATTATTCCGGCTATTCCTTCCGTTTCATAACATTGATGCATATTTGTAAATTATTAATATTTACCTCGATAATTTTGGTAATGACACTATGGCACTCAACGTATAACCAATAATAATTCGGTGGAAACTTTGACTATTGTATCAGTAACCTGGAACGCTACAAACTACTTGTAGAGTGAAGACATAACAAAGAAATGAATAAGCAACGTGTTAAGCAGTTCGCATCACCAATAATTTACTTTCTATCAAAAACGAATTTAATAGTTTAATGTGGTTTACCCCAACGGCCCTTCTTAAGTTCAGCGAAAACATTATGACTACGGCCCACCGCATGACTGTCGTTAGTGGTACGTCATACAAGCGAAGCAAAGACGCGTGGGGCGTCGTTCTAGCGACAATAAGTGGGAAATCAACTAACATAAGTGACTTTGACAAAGGGCAGATGGTTATTGTTCGGCGCCTGGAAATGAGCATCTTGGAAAGGCAGGCTGGGAGTGAGCAGCTAAGGAAAGTGGTTGAAGGACGGTGAAACCACGAGTAGGCGACAAGGTGGGGATGATCTGTGGCAGAGCTGACGGCAGAGTACAATGCTGGTGCAGATACAAGTGTTCCAGAGCATGCCGTTGTTGAATACGTGGCCCCTACGTGTTCCCTTATTGACTAGACGACACCGTCAGTTACAATTGCAGTGGGCACAAGATCATCGAGACTGGACCGTGGATCAATGGAAACGTGTCGCCTGGTCGGATGAATCATGTTTCTTGCTACACCATATACCAGGTCGCTGGTCGTGTCCTGATACGCTGTCTACGCTACGAACATGCACCCCACCAGGGACGCATGTCGGGGAAACTATTATGTTAGGACGAACATTCACTTTGGCTTCCATGGGACAGAATCATAAGTAGCCTTCGTAGAGCGAAGCCAGTGGTGGAACGCTCGACTACTGTTCTCCTGCCACCAGTCACACTGCATGTCAGAACTATCAAATGCGTTGGCGTGCATTTCACTACTGCTGCCTATTGTAACCCTGCAACGACGTTGGGAAATGGAATCTCAGACCTTTATATGGCAACTATAAATTTATCTTACCGAGCGTAGTGGGTGAATGGTTAACGTTCTGGCCTCGCATTCGGGAGGACTCCGGTTAGAATCCCCGTCCGGACATCCAGATTTGAGGTTTCCATGGTTTTCCCCCAAATCACTCCAGGTGAGTGTCGGGGTGCTTTCTTCAAAAGGCCATGGCCGAATTACTGCCAGATCCTTTTCCCCAATCCCATCCCGCCTCTAATGACCTCGACGTCGACGAGGCGTAAAGTCATAAGTAAAAAAAAAAATTAATTTATCTTAACCCTCAACATGTATTCAAATCGTGGTAAATGAATAAAAAGTCAATTTGCTTTGTTTTAATGAATGAAATTTTAAATATCCGGAATACCACTTCTAGATCCCCTCCTATTATTAAAACTGAATGTTAAATATTAGATTCTTATCAATAATTACAAATTACATTACGTCATGCGTGAACCATTACAATTTGACTGACTCAATGTGGGGGTCTATTAATTCCAAGCCTTATTTTTGATATTACATGTCCATTTGTAAAAATATGAAACCCAATCTTTTTTTAGGGAAAAAAGAAACAGTATACGGACCTACACAAATAGATTAATCACCTGTGATTAACTTAGCATAGGTCGAGACCAATCATGAAATATGGTTCTTACAAAACTATATCTGATTTTGTGCTTGTATAACGCATGTCTACATGTCCGTAAAACTACGTTTTAAAATATGATGTGTTTATTGTTTTTTTTTGCTTTTTGACATCGAGGTCATTCAAGGTGGAAACTACTGGGAGCAACGAATTGAAAGGAGTTCAGCCATGGCCTTTTTTATTTGATGAAACATCTCGGAATTGGGCTGGAGTGATTTCGGGAAACAATGGAAAATCTAAATCTGGATGGCCGGACGGGGATTCGAACCTACATCATCCTCAATGGGAGCAACAGCGTTACCGCTCACCCACTATGCTCAGTATTGGATTTGAGAGTTGATTCCTAAAAACATTTCTTTATTTATACTTCAAGAAAAGTGAGTATAATTTGAATCGATACATGAGTAATATAGGCCATGAAGGAATCAATCACAAAAATATAAAGTGGACTGAAAATATTAATGGTAGCTTCAAACAAACTCTTATTTTTAACACTATAATTATAGAACTTCCATAAATTAGGTAGCTCTATTTTGATCTCCTGTGAACCCCCCCCCCCCCCCCGTCCGCGCCATGTAGTCCGACGTGGCTTTGCCTCCACCCCTCCCCCCACGTACCACGTAGCTTTTTTCCCATGTTGATTCAAGAAAACATTTTGTACTGTTTTCTTTTGTCGGACAATCGTAAATTACATATGGAGATAAATAAATGGCGGATACAACTATCCACATGCTGTTGTGTGTTCTGTACCTCATTTTAACTGTGAAATATAATATAAATGAAAAGCTACGTGGCTTGGCTCGGAACCCCCCCCCCCCCCCCACGTAGCCCATCGTAGCCTTCCGGTCAACCCCTGCCCCCCCTCCCTAGACCGAGCCACGTAGTTAATGGATGCTCCCTTAGAACGTTCTTCAGCTAAATTCGTCTGAATGTAAATTTTGTTATTGCTTTTAAGCTTGTTTTGTATAGAGAACACAGAAAAAAATTCGGTAAGGTGGAATAATCGCCTTGTTTACAATTTTCAACAACATTACATTAATATGCTGACCCACACTCACTTTAGCTAATATGTTAGTGGAGAACGTAAAAGAGACAAATCTGATGTTCTTCCCCTAGGATAGCTCTTTGGAAAGTATTTGCCTGCGTTAGATGAATTCGATATAACCAAAATAAATAAAAACGCATTAGTATGAGTCGTGTAGAAGGAAAAGTGATAAGTGGACACCGTAAACATAGTTCCGTCTAGTGTTTACCTATAATTTATCCAAGCGAGTCAAGACTGGGTCTATGCTCTTGGCTCGCCAGTGTTATCTCACGGTAGAGATAAGAGCCATGAGCAGCAAACAAACCGTGGTCTCTGAGACGCGAACCACGGAGCTTCCTTAGCTGTAACAACCAAACATATTAAATGCTGTCCTGTCTTAATCTGTTTTATACACAAATTTAGTTTTGTTTTTATGTTAGCCGCATTTTCTTAGCAAGATTAGATTCAATAGTTAAGCTCTGGGTGACCTCCAAAGCCTCGATACTACATACAAGTATATCCAAAGTTTCCTGTCTATAGTCCCACTCACTGCATTTCATAATCAGCTGCTTCAGAAAAGTGAATTCTTGCCGGGTAAGAAGGTAAGTGAAGGAGACACTTCGTGACTAAAACCTATTTGATGCGAGGATGATGTTTATGACAATTCATTACGAACTGTGGGAATTATACAGGGTTCGGCAATAAAACCTCCCACATTTCACGTAGCCGGCGTGCGGGTTGTAGTGAGGATACTGATGTGGAATGTGTTTTGTTTTAAAGAGGTGTACCTGCCATTTTCAGTGTGCAGCATGTCATGGCTTGGTGATCATCGTGCATTTGTTGTGGACGAATTTAATCGTAACAGTTGTTCTCCGATTTTCGGAGACGATTCGAACTTGGCCAACATGATCGTGTCCCGGATAGAAAAACTATTCAACTGTGGGTGTCAAACTTTAGAAAGACAGGTTCAGCACTAGAAAGAAAACCTACAGGCCGTACTCGGACTGAAACAACGCCGGAAAATTTGGCGCGTGTGAGTGTGTCTATGCAACATTCACCAATCTTTGGGGACACTTAAAGCCTATAGTGTACAAACATCTACCCACAACACTGCAAGCACTTAAAGAGCCATTACCCAAGAATTGGCAGCCATTCCAAGAGAAATGACGCGAAAATGTATGGAGAACTTTCTGGATAAACTTTGTCAATGTGTCAACAATGAAGGGCAGATATAATTTTTAAAACCAAATAATTAAAAATGGCAAAGTATGTATTTTTTCATAAATAAAAGTAATTATTCTCTATCATATTTAGTTTTTATGTGACAACACATTAAAATGAGGAAGGTTTTATTGCCGGACCCTGTACATTCAACTAAACCATAATTTTCTTTCCACAGTACGATATTCTTGTATCCAGAAGAATAAAGTAATGACTGAGTGGGAAAAAGTGAATTTGTTCATTTACTGATATTAAAAGTTTTGAAGTGCTGCTTAAATAAAATGAACGGTAAAAAAACTGACTTTTAAATAATGCTGGAGGCCATCAATAAACTAAGATTGTAGAATTTTACCGAAACACACATATAAATTAAAGTATAAAAGGTATTTTTTAAATAAAAAAAACTGCTAATTAGCTCCATAACAGATGCAAGTTACTGTATAATAAAACGGTTAAATAGTTTATAGGAGTCTTTGAAAAGAATTAGTTTCAATAGTGCTGGCCGGTAAATACAAATCCCTCCTGCCCTGACGTTTTTCTGATCCACGAGTCTCGTATCCGGTGATGACTGTGATTTAAGTATCTCTTGAGCGCAATGAAAAAAAGCATCATGGCTTACATATCTACAGCTTGCAAACAAACGGCTGTTGTAAAACTAGCTTAAGCCTCTGTAATGAACACACTTCTTCACTGACAAGGGACACCTTTGACCTCGAACGCTCGTAACCGCACGAAAACATGCTTAGAATAACAAGCGATCATAAACAAAACAGTGGTGTGTGTCATTTCCATGCAAAACGTTGCATTCTACCTCAAGTAACATTTCAATAGAGAAAAACAAAGTAACAAGATATCAATACCATATGAAGGAAATTATATGTAATTCAATGACGTCAGTGTATCACTACATTTTCGATCAACAGTGCAAAAAAAAACTCTCAGCTTAAAGTAGTCTTCTACTTAATATACCTCAAAAGACTCATATACAGCAGTACCACACACCTGATAGTGCTTATATTAGTTCTCAAAGTGCAGATGCGGGCGACATGTAACAAATGAAAACTGCCTATTGTGTGATTTACAATCAATTTGCTGCACCTACGTATAAGCTTATGTTGCAATATGCTTGGCGAAAGCCCGGTTATGACTTTGACATCATCATTTGAAAATGTATTTAGTGTGGCTTTTGATACTGTACTGCGTGAATGCGAAAGTGATATGAAATGTGATAACGTGGCTTTAGTCAGGTGTACACATTGTTCTCTTCCACGTTGTTTTAACCACTTTATCGAAATCCCGCATATGCACATGGAGCACTAACAGGTGTGTGGTACTGCTGTATTTGCGTGTTTTCAGCTATATTAAGTACTTTAAGCAGAGAGTTTTTGGCACTGTTGACTGAAAATGTAATGATAGATTGAATTGCGTATAATATCCTTCATATGGTACTGATATGTTACTACTTCGTTTCTCTCTATTAAAATGTTACTTTAGATAGAATGCAACATTTTACATGGAAATGACGTACACCACTGGTTTCTTCAGCTGGACGACAGATAAATACAAAAATAACAATCATTTTGAGCAACTGGGACCAAATGAAGATTTTCCTGGACAATTTTTATTTTTTTGTTTTATTCTTTTGTGCAGTTTGTCGTGAACAGCGAAGGTCATTTGATCTGTGGGGAGAAATGAGTTCCTAGTGCTGAATAATGTTTGTTGTGTATTTCTGATTATAAAATGCACACAAAGGTAAGAGTCTCATCTAAACTGTTACGAAAAACCCACCGACCCCGACAGATGAGAGTTCATTGGAGGGGACTCGCATCTGTCGCGTTCGGATGTGTTTTTTTCTGATCATCAAGGAACTTACACATAGTACATATGATGTTTAGTGCTTGTGATTAATAGGCTACGACGTGAATTTAAGCGCAGGCGTCATGATTGTACGACTATCAGATTGTGAAATATCACCTGTTCTTAAGTTGATGCTAAATAATCAGTTAACTCGTGAAGTGTGCACTTAGCAGTCCAGGTAGATTACTAGATTACACCGAGGCGGCAAATTGAGATTTTTTCACAATGTCGTCAAGGGCTCAAGGAATTAATATTAACAGATAAATTATTTTCTGTTTTGGATCAAACTGTTTATCTCCATTTCGAGGTCATTAATGATGTGTCGTAAGCTTATAATTACATTAAAAAGTAGTGACGCAGCTACGAGACACCAATTTTGCAACTTTCAGAACTGATGACGACCTTGATTCTGAGTACCATTGAGTTACTGAGTCTTATTGACAGCTTCATTGCAGGTTGATTCGGTAACAGATAATTATACCCTTGCCGAAGTATAACTTAATAGTTTGCACAGCCATAAATGATAACTAAACGATTAAAAATAAATTCAATAAATTAAACTTGTCGTAAAATTCACACATCAGACATTCTTTCCCGAAGAAATCCAGTGACACAGAACATTTTAAGAAATTACTGCAAGAGTCATTTATTAACATAACAATTAAGTATGCATCAGCTGGAAAAGTAAAAGACAATCCCAATCTTCGTTTCAAAACTAATCGTTTCACAAACATTAAGACGTGCTGGTTATGAATAAATCCTTATATGATCCGCGAACAGATGATCGTACTTCGTTCCGGAAATCCTCTTTAAGGTGGTAAGCCAAACCATAGCACATGAGGATGTTGGAATTATTGATAGTTATTGCGCCACCCGCAGGGGATGAAACTGCTCTTGGTTGTAGACAAACAGAAGGGTGAATTCACGGAAATTGTATTTTGCAGATTCTGATAGTTTCCAGAAAGCTTCTTTTTTAAAGAATAACATCATTCTACTCGGCTCGGAATTCCTGTGTGCGAACGCAGTACTACAAAAGTTGCAACATAGGTTTCACGGGTTTGGAGTCGGATATTTTCATGAAATGATGCCAACTTCCTCTGTTGTCTTCATGAGGTAATCGTATCTTGCTATCGAGAATCTGCGAGATCACTGCGAAACAGCCGGACATTCTCGATGAAGACAACAGAGCACGTCGTCGAAACGTTTCATCGTTTCATGAAAATATCCGGCTCCAAACCCCTTGAACACTATGTTGCACTTATACGCACCGTTCACATACTACAAAAGTTGTTGGATCAGTCCAGGAGCTACGAGGGTGGCTCAAGGAAATTCTCGGAACATGGTTTCGAGGTCAACCACCTTTCCGAGAAGTGATGATGATGCGGAATCTTGGGTAGACAATGCTGCCAGTTGACGAAACTTCTCTGCCAATTGTCGTGGCATTATGTCAGTTAATGGCTGTAATAAGAGCTGGAGAGAGAAATATAAGGCTTTCCTTCCACACTGATGTAAAAGCAGACATGTTAGTGAACAGATCTATTATCGCCGGCCTCGGTAGCGTAAGGGTTAGAGTACTAGCTCCGCGTGCTAAAGGTCGCCGGTTCGAGTCTGGTCGCGGGCATGGGTGTTAAAATGTTATGTCTGTGAATGTCATGTCCACCCTGTGGTGTGTATAACTGGTTTGAAAACTGCATACTGGAAGAAACTGAAAGCACTGAATCACACATCGCTGTTGAGTTGGATGCCGAAAAACATCAGTTATTGAAGCTGTGTACTTGCTTATCACACATTAAGGCGCGTTCCCACGATCCCTTGTAACGAAGGCGAGACGGGACGGGACCTCATTGGTCGAAGTGTAAGGACAACCGCGGGGCGCAGGTTAGTCCTAGCTTACCTCGCCGCCACCTCCGCACCACGTTGCCTAGTGTCGTTTGGCACAGAGCACTTTACAGAAACAGAAGGGGTGCGCACCGCTGCTGCAAACCGATGGCATCAGCGCACCGCTATACACCCCTGTGATGTTTACCGACTCAGAGTGGGTAGCTGCGTCCCGTCTCCGCTAGCAGAGGTGGCCCTTTTTCCCATGGCGTGTGGTTGAGTATTCGTCCCGTCCCGTCCCGTCTTGCCTTCGTTGAAAGGGATCGTGGGAATGCGCCTTTAGAAGAACTCAAATACACAATTGTACTCATTTCGGCGTCATTCGCTCCTGTATAAACAGCGAAAGCAGAAGTTGACCCTGCGACCTCATTTAGAACCACAGCAGTAGATTAGAACCTTGGCAAGGAACGGGGTTACTTGGAGTGGACAATCATACGCGAGGGAGACAAAGTTTCAAATCAGATGTATGTAAACTTTGGACACGGATGAATAATACTTCTGCGGTTATCAGGACGATACTATGTGATAACGAGTATATCTTCTGTCGGCACTATTCAAGATTAGAGAACAGATAAGAATCCAATTTGAACAAACCGAGGTGTCTTTAGTCGCTAAAGATGACAAGTCGATGACATGTAATACAAATTAACTACGTAGGTCATCTATGCTAATGACATTTCTACGCAGATTTCACCATCAAATGGTAAAAGTACCAAAGCAAACGATTTCTACTCGACATGTCATTCCCAAAATTGACAAATAATTGCCTGAGTGTACTTTTCGATCTCTTTTCAACGTGTTGTTAACAAACACTATTTTGCGGTCTAGATATTTCTGCTTTTTGGCGTGGTCAAAGAAAGATACCGAGTATTGCTATATTTCTGCGAACCGCGAGAGATGTGTGCTACGCCAGATTCATTAAGGTGACTAACGAAAATCGTAATTATGACGAATGGTACGCTGGATATAACTTTGTTTAATTATTATTGCTACTTTACAGCACGTGTAGCACATTACAAGTGGGAAAGTATTGGTGGCAAGTAATGGAAAGGGAGTTGACCGTGGCATTTTTGAAGTACTTCGCATGGAGTGATTTGTGGAAATCATCATGTAAAACCGAAATCTGGATGTGCGGACCGAATGCCACGCCGATCTGATGGATGTGAAAATTTCATTGTCGCAGACGGTTTTTGAAATTGTGAGGTAACGAACAGGTATCTGTTGAAAAACGGCCTACGTCTTTCCCTTAAAAGGATTAAAAAACGCAGTCTAATTTACCTCATACTCAGTTAGCATCCCCGTCATCACCTCTTGATACAAGAAGATGGGTGATGAGGCTAAAAGAATGTTCTCTCACCGCGGTTGAATCAACGGAAGTACGTTTTGCATGCTTCATTTGTTAACGACTCATTTGCATCTGGGTCATCAGTTTTCGAGTAGTATTTTTAGTAGTGTAGAGCGATAATTTTAGCGATTTCAATTTTATTGGCATTAGCAGAATGGTAATCACTATAAGGTAACAACGTTGAATCAAACTATCACTACTCTCAATCGAGGATCAGCGAAGTGAGACCAATAACCAGCAGCGATGAACAAAAAAGTTGGAATTATATTTTTCTAGCTTGCAAGATACTAAACTAAATTTAACTTAAAAGTAGTGATCAATTGATCTGTAAGAGACATTTCAATGTTGTAAGCCGGTGCTAGTAAAAAGCAGTGGCCATTGTCCTAAGAACCATTCAGAGACTAATCTTGATTTCCTGGAATCCTTGAGGTCTGACATGGTGTAACAAGTCCCTCCACTCAACAGATACAGCACGACGAAATTATTTGTGTCAAAGTTGCTTAATATCATTAAAGTTATTATTTCATCATTTGGCTCTAGAAGCATATTTTCAAATTTCCAGTATCGATTTTATACACAGCTTTAATGGTATCTGCGGTCGATTGGCGCCCTGTAAAATCAAGTACGTACATGACATCACTTCCTAACACGATCATATCAAGCAAATAAGTATCCAATTACACAAAAATGAATACAGCATAATATGGAGTAACGTACAAAAGCGAAGTGTAACATAGTACTACCCAGGAAAACTCGAGATTTTGTTTTTATTGATAATTTCGATAAAAGAGCAAAGTCTTTCCGAAATAAAGGGATCATTAATTTATGAGAAGTCTTCTACTATACGAAAGGATAACTGAATTTTTGTTGTCAGTTTTTTTTTTGCAAGCCGAAGTCGATCAAATCTTGCTGCAGTCCGGAATACTCGCCAAATTAAAGATAAGTAAGTCATCGATCAGGTTTCAAAGCTACTGCAATAGCTCGCTTTATTATGAATAAAGTCTCATATCTATCATGATTAGTTATACGTATAACAGCTTACTGCAGTTTATTAGTAAATATATTGCTATCATCCTTAGCAACGGTGTAAAGATTAAGGCACGTCTTTACATTTTATATTTAAAACTTACAAGAAAATAGAAAATAGTTGACCTATTACCTAGCGAGACATATATGTCAATTTAAAATCAGCTATGAACAAATAATCACTATAATTATTTTTATCAATTATAAACTGTGTGATTTTTTAAATTAAATCGGAGTATAGACTCGTGTTACAGAAATTAATGTATTAGTTACTTCTTAAAAATGTTTTATGATTTGTCACAAAAGCCAGTAATGCTGAATATTAATTAGAGTTAATTTGTAATTATGACAGCTCTGACGACTTTAATTAACAAGATGTTTTGAGTGAAATTTCATAAAACTACTGTAACGGCCACATACTGCTGGATTCATACATATTTTTTAGCAGACGTCCCACTTTACTGAACATATGCTGTAGGCACCACAGCTGTTTATTTGTGTCAGTCCGAGTATAACATCCTGTTCTGTTTCTTCATAGACTGGACAGAAACGAGTACTGGTGCCATAACCTTGGGCCTTAACAATAGTATCACATCTCCTTATAATAGTTTGCTGTCTGTTTCTATAATCACTACTGTGGCGCTCAGTACTGGTAATAATGTAAAAATATGTCATAACGCTTATAATATTCTGTTCAAGCATTCATACCAGAATTTCCAACGAACGTAAATAAAATGTTCCATTCTGATCATTCCATCGTTTTTCTTTTGCTTGGACCGAACACAAAATAAGGCGTATCATGCATTACCGAAAATTGCTGATCAGCGAAGCAAACTTTGGAATGAATAGGAGAAATTCCGTCTCAGAAAAAATTAAAATAATATGATATTGATAAATCAATACTGCCAAAGCAATGGAAACTTCAATTGACAGTGTTTATTTATCAATATTATTAGCAATAATTGAGGAAAATGTTTCACAACTTCCAAATATGAATATAATACGTTTTGAATGTACCATAATTCTCTGTGATGAGACCAACTAGAGACAACCGTTTAATCTATCTTAAAAACATCATAAAAAGATGATTTGCTTCATTGTTGACATTCACTAGAGGGGTTCAGATGGAATCCAGTACTAGACGATAAGTTGATTATTTTATTCATAGTATGAATCTGTTAACATTTGCCGTGTCGGCATTTTTCGTTGTGAAATGATATGACTCTCATATTACTGTCATTTCATGTCTGTAAGTGCTCGGGAAAGACATAAGTCAAAAGATTTCCTCATCCTGGAGGTAAAAGAAAAATAACTCTTCTCTTTTAATCACCTGTTGAATATTGATTCCCATCACATATGCTCATCTGGCACCTTTGCTTACTTATGAACATCGTTAATAGCGTATAACGTTCATACAAAAGTTCTGCTTCTTTTTTTTAATAACTCTCGAGTTAGGAAGGAACACATCGATTCACTTCCCGTTCATTGTGCTTCAGTATTCTGTTTAGGATAAAGCACTGACCTAATAAACCAGTGATCTTGGTATAATAGTTAGTTAATGATTTATTTAGCTTGCCAAGATTTCGGCTGCCAAGTCGTAGAATGTATCTTACCAGCTTTACAGTAAATATTTTATTTCTTTTGAAAAAAATTCTCAACAACTAAAATAATAACTAATATCTAAATAATGTCGATGTGTAACCAGTGGAAGATGAGAAAGCTGCTTCGAGAGACAAGACAGATAGTTCTCGAAAATCTGGGGTTTTTCAAAACTACTTTTCAGCACGCCAGTTTCGTCAGTTACAGTTAATTTTAGAAGTATGTTATTACACAGTATAGCTGCAGAAATGAAGTTGATTGTATTGTGGAATAACTTACCACTGAAAATACGAACGACTAATATACATATATCGGGACATAAATAAAAAAAAACTTTAAGAAAATACTGATTGGCCCAGTTTAGCTATTCTGTCTCTTAAGATAAACTGGTGAATAGTGTGGTGGGTGAGAAACAACACTGAAAAATCTTTTATTTTCAGCAAAATAGGTGCATCATCAAGAGTAAGGCTGTTGGTTTCATCAGGAACATTGTCTCCTCTGTGTCTGTTGGAGGCAAACACATAAAACTGTGAACGAGGGCCATGATGGCTACAGCTGTAGCGTCAGGCATCAAACTTCAGTCGAAGATGAACGCCATCGACATGGTAACAGACAACCACCGCAACGATCATGGTAAGTGGTTGAAATGGTGGGCATTACACTAATATTTATATTAATAGAAAATGTATAGCTGGTGATGGCAGTTCTGCACGTCAGTGCTAAAGGACACGTATGAGTAAACATGCATGCTCGAGTAAATATGCCAATAAAGAGTCAGGGGAACAATAGTATATCAGTTGGAGGATTTTCAATAAGTGGATATAACAAAGGCAACACGCCTTCGATAAAAAGCCATTTTAGCAAGTTAGCCTCCAGCTCTCACACCCAGTTGGTGGACGTTCAGCTTCGACAAACAATGCGCATCATAACTGGCTCACTTCTAGCTACACCTATTCAGTGGCTGCCGGTGCTCAGCAACATCTCACCACCTCACATCAGAAGGCAAAAGGTTCTAATCAAACTATGGTCGAGAATTCTGAACAACGAGGCTCTTCCCATCCATGGACATATTAGGGATTACAAAACACGGCTGAAGTCACGTCGCCCTGCCTGGAAGACTGCTGTCAGTCTAACATCTAATTCCTTCAGCCCTACAAATAGCTGGACTGCGGAATGGTCATCGTCAACACCACAGGACATAGTTCATATTAGCAATCCCTGCTCAAAACTGCCAGGATTCAACTTACCGCCGCCAATTTTGTATAAATTAAACCGTATTATCATATGGTACGGGAAGAACTGCTTCAACTCTCCACACCTTGGGCTGGGCAGAATTTTCGTGCTGTGACTGTGATTAGGTTTTACAAACTGTATCATTGCGTGCCTTTTCTGGAAGCCTTGAACATCTAAATTTGGCTACTCCGGAGCTGGTGGCCTGGTTGAAGCACATCGATGTTGTATTGTTTACGCTTGGCGATCCTGTCATAGAGGCCTTATCTCCTGCCAGTTGTGGGCCTTGTTCGCTCAGCCATATATATATATATATATATAAAATTATTTTAAAAGAAAGTTCTGTATGATTGTAGTTGAGTATTATGTCATGTAGCATCATACGCTAAATAAAAATAAAGAAATGAAGCTAGGGAACCGTATTTAGTGTTCATGGAGATAGCAAGTATCAGAATGTCGGTCACATTCACTCCAAAGAAATCGCCAGAATACTACGTACTAACCTACCTGACTTATAAGTGGGCATTCGCGACATGACGTAACTAGAAGTAACAGAAATAAATCACACTGTAACTGGTTCAGTGCAAGATACTGGCTGACAAGAATTTTGAAACCTGCAACTCACAATACCTGGATTTAACCAAATGTCATACGAGGGACCTTAGTGGATCTTACTGAAGCCGAAATAACGGAATAAATGCTAACACCGATGAAAGTGGTTCAGATAAGAAACTGGTACAAAATAGCGAAGGGGCTGTAGCCAATTGCAAGCATGCATGGTAACTTTTATTTCCCTAACTCTCGCACAGTAAATATATTAAAACGGGACAAGACGAGAAGTGATACCATATGTACCGGGGATAAAGAACGTTCTTGTACAAACGTGGTTGGCTGCGGATTATTTTCCATCCTCATCAACATAATCCTGACACTGAAATGTTCAGAACAACTCATCGATTCACCACTCTCTTGTTTATCACAAATTCCTTACCAGTAACTGCAGTTACATCGTGCGTCCCAATTATTCTGTACTCTCCAGATCAGAAAATCTGTGTATCCATCCACTTATTCTCATCAATCCCAGTAACATCTAAATTCAGTGGTTCCATCTCCAGTTTTACGTTTTCTAATCTACCTGCGCTATTGAGACTCCTAACATTCCACGCTCCGACTAGTGGAATGTTTTATCCACTTTGATGACTCTCCGCTGTGCACTCCCTAACCGGAGATCCGACAGTGGAAATATTTTACCTTCAATATATTTAAACAGAAAAAGTTTTATTACTTACATATGTGGTTTGAGATTACGTGGCCTCGGGATAATCTTTAGGTCTTCAATGCATTAGTTTCCCGTTGCCCTCTGCATCACCATGCCAAAAATTATTTCTGGTTCATCCGCATTTACGATCCATTTCCAACCCCAAGTGCAAGAGGGTGCCTTTTGGCAAGTGGTGGGTGACTCCTTATACACGGAATAACTGTTACCAGTGCCTAGTCCGTGACAGGAAGAGGCTAATGTATTCTCTCCTGAACCCTTGCATTTTTAATCTGTAGAGGAATGTTGTCTGTTTGTTCCGGTATCACGTTTAAACTATATAGCCGATTTTGATGAAACTATCACAGTTTGGAATCTTATATTCTGATTTAATACAGTCTAATAATGTTGTGCCGGCTGGCACCGTAGCACTAAATTTAAACCTGTAGCGAATATTAATCCTTTTTACCTATGGCGTAACTTAAGCCGATTTTGGTGGGTTTTTCATATTTTAAGAACTCAAAGTCGGGTTTAAAAACTTAAATTGATATCCCACTCTTATCGCATATCCAGTATTTAAACCTGATAAATCTCTGTAATAGCGTTCCACACAGTTAATGAATATCAATTACGCACATCAGTTATAATTTACAAGTCGAAGACAACACTGCCACTCGTTGGCAGGTATGCCTTTATTACTTCGTAGTTCGTTGTGCCTTTCAGGGAAGGTAGTGACACATTTAGAAATTCTGTTTACACACCAAAGCACAATACATATATTAGAATGGCAATGTCCACGTGAAGTGCTCCCGTTGTCCCGTTGGATACCACCACTGCCCTCAGCCGTGTAGAGGGGGCGATTTCAGTTTGAAATTAGTACACAGCAAAAACTGTTTTTCTTTTTAATTTTTTTTAACTGCTATACGTCTTTCAACAGCGAAGTCTTTAGAGACGGGAAAGGACGGGGGCAAGGAATGGGTAGGAATTCGGCCATGGCCTTTTTAAGGAAGCATTCCGGCATTTGCCTGAAGTGATTTGGGAAACCATGGAAAACCCAAATCTGGATGCTCGGACGGGGATTCGAACCGCCATCCTCCTGAATGCGAGGCCAGAACGCTATCCGTTACACCACCACGCTCGGTACAGTAAAAACGAGAAGTTTTCTCTGGTCCACGGGCAAACGCTGTTAGATTTGTATGTTTATAGTAAATAATTCAATCAATACATCCATATGCAGCTCGCTAACAATAAACTTAAATCCATTGATAATTTGAAAACTATTGGAAAAATTGTCATTGCGTGTTTCGATTACTTTCGCAGCCATCAAAGACCTCTACAAAAACTCGAAATTATTGTTACTGATGCTACAGCAAAAGACATTCAGCTAAAATTTCTAGTTGAATTTCATTCGTAAGCTCAGTGTTTGAGAACTTGTAAAATTACACGGGTAATTTGTTTTTAAGTGATCCGGCTGTAAACAATATGTACACAGTCGCTGAGGTTTTTATCAGTAGCGACGCTGTTTAGGAGAATATGTTAATGAATACGCTACGTGATATAACTGGACAAACAACTACTAACTAGAATATTATATTAAAATCTCAACTGGATATGGTAGCCGGATGTAGTATTTTATTGATTGAATCTTGCATAATATTTTCGAAAGATCCATAGCGAAACTTGATTTTTCTTGTGTGAATAATAATTGAGACTATTCCCCTAGAAACACCACGAAGAAATCTAAATGGTTTCTTTGATCTCTGCTGCTCCACAATGCAGAGTATGGCAGCGAGACTACTGAGAAATTTAAATCTTTCCACCACTACCAGAAACCAGACAATCGTAGTATGTTCAGTGTAAAATTCACTCCATTCCTAACATGCACACATTCTTTAATTCCTCATCGGCTTACCCAATATCGGGTAATATCTAGATCGCGATACCGCTGCAACCATTTACCGCCTCGCGATGTAAACACTTCCGGATGGAGAGAGTATGACGTCACTACGGTGCTGAATGTGACGTATACGTTCCGCTCGCAGCTTTAAATGTCACTAACGGGACCTTCCACGGAAAATAGTCCATCACTAATACGTCTCATATCGAGAAATAGTTAATTTTGCACCAGTCGTCGGCCATACTCGTTTCCGAGTTTATGTTACTCTCTTGCATGTTTATTTGTGTGTGCGCTGGTGGCTGATCAGGCCGATTCTTGCATAGAACAGCCGTCCGCACACACTGCACCCAAATGTGGGTGGCTGGCGCGGTAGGGTTTGTCGGGCTTTCCGCCTTAAACGAGATTCAGCTGCCAGACTTCGCCGCTCCTCTTCGAAACGTGCCACTGCTGCGGAGGTAGTTTTGCGCCATAGAACGCGGTCTTTTGTGAGGCTGTCCCAGGTGGTAAGGTCTATATTAGTTTTCTTCAGGGTCTTCTTGAACTGATCTTTGTAGCGTTTCTTAGGGGCACCGCGAGGTCTGCTGCCAGTGCTGAGCTCACCATATAAAAGTTGGCGAGGGAGTCTACTGTTGCTCATACGCTGAACGTGTCCAACCCATCTAAGTTGGTGGCTGATGATGAGGGCTTCAATGCTATACATTTGAGCTCTTTCCAAGACTCTAATGTTGGACACATAGTCGTCCCATTTAATGTTCATTATAGAGCGAAGTTTTAGCTGGTGAAATCGCTCCAATTTCTTAATATCTCGCCGGTAGAGTGTCCATGTCTCACACCCATACAGCAACGTGGAGACAACTACAGCTTGGTAGACCATCAGCTTGGTGCTTAAATTAAGATCTTTGTTTAGGAACACTCGCCGAGTAAGTCGTCCAAAGGCTATGTGTGCTGCACGAATTCTGTTTCCTACATCCTTCTCTGCTGTGCACTGTGTAGAGAGAATGCTTCCAAGGTAGGAGAAGCTATCTACTTGCTCAAGGGCTGTGCCGGAGATGGTAACATCAATGTCTGGGATTGTAGCTCCAGGGGCAAGTTGCGCCAGCACTTTAGTTTTTCGGGTGTTGATGGTCAGGCCAAAACGGTCATATGCGTCCTTGAAGTAGTTTACGGACTGTTGTATCTGCTGAGGAGTATGTGCTGGAGAGGTGTTGTCATCTGCATACTGCAGTTCTGTTACCTGGGTGAGGAAAGTTAATCTTGATGAGCGGAGTCTTGCTGGATTAAATAGTCCTCCGTCAAACCGGTATCTGATCTCCACGCCTGTGTTGGGGGTAGATGACGTTTCGTAGAGCATTGCTGCCAAATATAGGGCAAAAAGTGTTGGTGCAAGTACACAACCTTGTTTCAGACCATTTGTGATAGGGAACTTTTCAGAGGCGTCGTTCTGATAAAGGACTTGACCAACCATACCATCGTGGAGTGCTCTAATAAATCCCAGAAAATGTTCAGGGCATCCAAATCGTCTTAATACCATCCACATTGCAGATCTAGGCACGGTGTCAAAAGCTTTCTCTAGATCATAGAATACCAGAAAGAGAGGCTTTTGTTGTTCTCTGCGCTTCTCTTGAAGTTGTCTAGCACAGAAGATCATATCTGTGGTGCCCCTCGAGGCACGGAATCCACATTGAGATTCTGGAAGTACTCTCTCTGACATAATTTTAAGGCGATTCAGCAGGATTCTAGCAAAAGTCTTTCCTGCTATAGATAGAAGAGAGATACCACGATAATTGTTGCAGATACTTCGATCCCCTTTTTTGAAGATGGTGACTATGTTAGCATCCTTCATGTCCTGAGGCACCTCCCGAGTTTCCCACATGAGAAGAATGAGTTGGAAAATCCTGGTTTTCAAGGGTAACCCCCCACTTCGAATCAGTTCTAAAGGAATATTGTCTGGTCCAGGAGCTCTACCTGGATTCAGGCTATTCAGTGCTTTGCAAAACTCCTGGAAAGTTGGCGGGACTGACATCCAAGGTTGTGGAGGGTGCTGCGGCATATTCCTAAGGAAATCGTCTGCAGCAGTTTTGCACCAGTAGTACAGGAATAAATTCGTTAGTGATGAGGTTTTGATGCAGCCTGGAACACACTGAAACATAACTATTGAATACCGTATTGCGGATACCTAACTTCTGTCGTATCTATGTCTGTTACTTTCGTTTACGTAGTAATGCAGCCTGGACCATAGTGAAACGTAACCGTCACACACGATATTGCTGATACCCAATTTTCAAATCGCATCTATGTCTGTTAGTATGGTCCAGGCTGCGTAACAACCTAAACGCAAATGGTTATTGATGAAATCTTTTTCTAATAAATATTTTATATCGTATGAATGATTATAATAGCAATTTCAGCCCAACGATGAAATATAGAAGAATGGAATCAAATAGAAATCAATGGAATTGTGACTAATAATTACAGCAACGTTACTAATGACATTACTGGATGTTACTAATGAATCATATCAGTACGGAATGTTGTTGTTATTTTAATAATATTATTAACGGCGGAAGTAATAATTTTCTTTAACATTTTCAATCTGTAATTTTTTTTTTATTATTATTACTGTTGGTTGCGTTAGGTTCTATGGTCTCGCGTGTATTCACAAATCAACCGAAGGCTAAACACGTCACATGTAGTGACGTCATACTCTCTCCATCCCGAAGTGTTTACAACGCGAGGTGGTAAGTGGTTGCAGTGGTATCGCAATCTAGATATTACCCGCATATCTAATTCAAATTCCAATATACAAATTAAACTATTCTCAAATGTATGATTACAGTTTTATAGCTAGCAGGTTATTCAGTACAACCATTTTTTTTATAGTCTAGAGGGAAGGCTGACTCAAAAAAAATTCTATTATTTTTAATTCAGTTTTTACTGGCTGCTGTTTTTTTTTTAATTAAATGGTATTGAATTGTCTCTCAAGGTAAAATAAACGTTAGATGATTTGGAGAGTTGTGAGATTTATGTAACAGTGTTGTTGGATCTTTTTGCAGATTCAAGGAGACAGAGACTGTGTTGGACCGAGCGTATGTACTCCACTTCTTTTCACTGTCTTCTTTCTGTAGTTTCCACTAGCTTAGACACCCCATAGCCAATAATAGTCTTTTTTCTCTCTCCTTTCACGCGTGTGGTTTTGTGTGTGTGCTGTGTACTCCCTTAAAATCATTCTCACTATCTTTTTTTCTTTAAACAGAATTAAATGATACGATGTTTCAAATGTGTTTTGAATTACTTTTTGAAACACACACAAGTTTTCAAATTATAACCGCTAAACATCGTCATTTCCAATATACATCATTCTCATCGAAAAGGAACAAATTACTTAGTCATTCTCTCACAGTAACACTGACAAGTGAACAGTCACATACACTGGCGTAACACTTATTTCTTATTGCTGTGCTATGCGCCAGTTCCTAGTGGTCATGAAATGCTGATGTCTGTGAATCTGGTTGCGTATGCGGTTATTGTGTATTTCTGCTTTAATTTTTGTGTTGTAGTTAGTAGAAGTAGTTGTTACTAGAAACTATTAGTGGTGGCGGTTTTTGTAGTTTTGTTTAGACGTAGATCTGTTTGAAATTGTTCCATTAGATAGCGGAAGGATACAGTAATTTTTGTTTTTAGTGTATTAGTAAAATTAGTAGAAATTTGCCCAAACCTTCCATGTAATATTATTGTTTTTGTGTTTATGGTTTCGCTATGTAGTTGAGACTGGCCCGCCTCCGCGTGGCGGGAACTGGAACCTGTGGTACCCTTTCACAGAGCTAAGTGGCCAGATAAAATAATTAAATGAAATAGACACTGACATCAGTCTACTTGCGGTATAAATTAAAGATTTTGTGCAATCAGGGCCTAATGTATTTTTAGGTGTTCGGCTATGTAGTTGTAGATAAACAAAATAATAATAATAATAAATAAATCTGGCATAGACTATCGAGTCAAACCCATATTAAATGTCACACACTAATGATTTTTAAAAAACGCCGGCTATATCAGTATGTTACAACTCCAAGGTCCTTTATGTTATTAAAACGTGCACGCTCAGATTTTATCAGTACAGTACAAACATTAAAAAAACTTGCATTTGTGTGTTAAGTCATCTGACTTTTTCAGAAGTAGGTAATCATTATTTTCATTTCCGGAGGGGTATAATCACGAATTTTGAACCAGCGAATCCTAAATTATTTCTTGTCTTAACTAACAGAAAATAATGAAATCACAACGCAGGATTTCGACCACTTAGTCTTTTCACACTTTCCTTTCCGAATACGTGATCTAACTATGAAAACAGTTCCCAATAAGAGTTATCTTCACTGACGTAAACACCAAACCACTATTTATTTTTATTCATGTCTCTTTCTGTTTATGTGTGTATGTGTTTGTGCGCATTAAGTTATACCTTTAAACGTGTAGTTTGAAAGCATGGCCTAGACGATGTTTGACATAGTATTTTACATACTTAAATATAAATAAACAAAACGTGTTGAGTAATGATAACGTGATGACACTGATATTTTTCCAATCAAAATTTTTAATAGTAGGTATCCAGTCGAGATCATTCGTAACGGCTCATCAGTAACTACGGTTTCATCTTGACTGGGTTCCGCTGGAGTCAGCGGTTCAATGTACGGTTACGGGAATTTGACAATTTGTTACATATCAACACGAAGATCTGTATCACCAGTTCGATGCCCCATAACGTAAATTTAATCATTTTTCATAACCTTGCGCTGCAGTCAGAGGTTCGAACCCCGTTCGAGGAAACACTAATAATTTTTACGTCACAAATGACTCCTTACTCCGGACTGGAGTCAAAAAATACTCACATTTTATTATTATTACTCTTTTGTGCTTTTGTTTTAGTCATTAGTGCCGGGAGAGGACGGGAGGCTAGGAAAGGGAGAGAATTCGGCCATGGTTGTTTGATGGAAGCATCCCGACATTCGCCTCGATTGATTTGGGGAAACCACAGAAAACCCAAATCTGGATGTCCGGACGGGTATTCAAACCTGCGTCCTCCCGAATGCGAGACCAGAGCGTTACCACTCACCCACAACGCTCGGTAATTGTTGAAGGGCACTGTCATAACCAGCCTCGCTGCCACTAATTTCGAAGGTCCCAATGCGCACTTATATACAATGCGTCCACTATAGTGCTAGCCACACAGAAACAGACAAAAATTGCTCCGAATTGCAGTGCAGGAATGATATACGCAAAATGGGTGGCTACAAACAACATGACATAGATGTAGATGTGGCATGGGAGTACATATGACAACAAACGACAGTGGCACCAGGTGGAATACCTAAATAAACAGGTCACATAACAATTACGAATACTACCACAGAACAAACTAATCACCAAATTGTAGGATTTCCACATAACCAACCATAGGACACCTATATAGGAACCTATTATGAAACTCTCTCTATTAAACCCCAAAGCTATCCATTATTTTGAAACGTGCAGGTATGAAATACCCTCACCAAATCCAGGGTGAGGCACCAAAAATAACCACCATCAACCAAGTTAATGCAAATGGTAATGCCTATCAGCCATCTAACACGATGAGGTAGAGGTAAACTCTATAACCTGCAATATCAACAGAAAATTTTGACCCTCCCATTCTAAGAAACCCCATTAACCTGTTATTCCCAAACAGTCACGTACAGCTACCATTTTAATTGGTAGCCTGATGAAACGATTGAAACAAATGGTGGAACAAGCAAGATGCAATGAGACTTTCTCAAACTAAGATCGAAAAAAAAAGAATATTGTAAACCTCCTAGGATCAAACATAGCCCAGTAGCATTATGGCTTGTAACCGTTATAATAATTCACGCACATTCACTGTTAGCAAATAAAGAAAGCATGGATCAACCATCAAGAACCTATGAAGTGGATACTGCGGCAGCTGTAGAAACCTGGTTGTTTCCAATCATCAGAATAAATGGGTGTAACACTATTCGGTGCGGTCGAACTGAAGGTTCGGGAAAACGGCGATATTAATCATACAAGATATGCTATATGATCCGGTATCAACCTCAGAGGATTACCGATTCAAACTTATACCAATTGGATACGAACAAAAACCCCTTTTTGGAATACAGACAAGCCACTCTTCTAAATCTATTAGCGAAATCTCAACTCTCAATGCTGCTACATAAATTAACAGACCAATGTCGGCGACCTGGACACCATAATACTATCTGGCATAAACTCAGTAGTACAGCAATACATGTCATTCAGAATAGAAAACACAATACCGAGTGTGGAGAGTGAGCGGTTAACGCTCTTGCCTCGCATTCGGAAGGACGCCGGTTCGAATACACGTTCGAGCATCCAGATTTGGGTTTTCCATGGTTTCCCCAAATCACTTCCGTCGAATGCCGGGATACCTCCTTCAAAAAGTCGTGGGCGAATGCCTTCCCGTTCCTTATCCCCAGTTCCATCCCGCCTCTAATGACCTCGACGTCGATGTCGGGGGAAGGAAAAAAAACCAACACAATATTACTCAACGAACACGGAGCAACTAGAATTGGTAAATCGATTGAACTGATATCTGTAGAAGACTTTGCACTGGTGTCTACAAGCATAGCAATATTTTTAGATTATTCAGAGCTCGGAAACTATCTGATATCGATCATTTTTCAAGAATAAAACTACGAATCAACACCACTCCGGCTACATGGAAGTAAAAATGAAACACCAGAATGGCAAATAGGAATACATTATAATTACGGCGAGGAAGTGCTTATGTAATCTAAAGGAGATCTGAGGCACTGGGTAAGACTCTTATAACCTTTCCCACAGCATAAACAATGAAGTTAAAGCAATTACACCAAAGAAAAAAACCAAGCATGAGTACTACCAGAAATCTACCGCCACGGTGGGACGAGGAATGTGAAACGGAGAGGAGGGAAGTACTTCAGAAATATCATAAATGTAGCAACTCATTTAATACAACAAGCTCGAACGAAAAATGTAATGAAGCTAAAGCATAGAGAGGGCTGGATCACTCAACAAGATACCGTCCCGAGAGACAAAATACAAACGGGGAACGAACACAGTGAGCAACACGCAGATGTTAACTGGGACTTGACGGAACAAATTTTAACATAATGTGCGACAACATTCCCATGGATGACTTCAACCATCTCGTATTAAGACCTTTTAACATGGGAAAATATGAGAAGCGGATCAAGAAACCTAACAATACTGCACCAGGCCCGGATAACGCACATCACAAAATGATAGAACATCTTAATGCAAAGCAACCCTCTTGAAAATCCTAGACACAGTATGAAACTATAGATTACAGATTGACATATTAATAACGCCGAGTATAGTTCCAATCCTGAAACGGAGAAAAGATCCGCCAATGACGGATGCCTACAGTCCCAATGCACTGATGCGATTAACATACAAGATACTGGAGAGGAGTGTGAAGAATATAATAAAAAGTTTCATTGAGTACAGTGGCCTTACGATGGTGAGACTCAGTGCAAATATTCAACCATGTCTAAGTGCGAATAGATATCTGACGAAACAAACAACGTCTATGACAATGTTAGACCTTTTGGCGATATAGATTAAAAAAAGTGCTTCCCTGCAAACTTACATACAGTCTGGTATCACTACTGGAGAATAGAATATGAGCAATGATACATAACTGGGTGATGATAGTACTTTGGCACTCAAGTCAAGGACTGTTGTCAGGCTCAATACACGCACCGATTCTATTTGATACTATCCAATGCACTAGCGGCTGCGCAGTACGCAGATGACATGTATATATGTGGAAGGAGAAATTGTGACGGAATACAAAATCTCCCTTAACATCACACTAAAAAGATTCCATCCAGATGTTATAATTACTGCTAGAGAGAACAGTTGGAATGTTTTGAAGGTTGTTGTTAGAAAAAGAAGATGCAACAGGCTTTTGAACGAACATTGCATTAGGACTAAAACTGTAGTGGACGAGAATTGCACGCTTAACAAGATCAGTTTCCGCATAGTATACAGTTTTACTCAGTTCACCCCGAAGTGGTGGCTCAAGGTCACGACATCCGGCTCCACTCCTAACCACACCTCCCCCCACCCTCTCCTTCGCCTGTAGGGGTAAGGGTGGCGGAGTGGGGATAGAGCAGAATGACCTTGAGCCGCCTCTGTTAACTAACGGACTATATCATCAAGCGGACGTTAAAGAGCAGCGAGTAGAAAAATTAAATTTATTTCCGCATAAATTATTTACCGTGGAGTAAAATTTTGTGGAACTGTTGTCTGTAGGTTCAGTTGATTTCTATTTCCTGATAGTGAAAGATTATAATTTATTTGCGTGGGAGAGTGAACAAACTTTGGAAACTTCATTATATTCGCTTAATCTTGTACTTCGTTTGTTACAATATAAATATGCCATCATAATATTCAAAGTATTCCCTTTCTAATGATTTATATTAGTTCTGAACATCGCAGCATTTGTCGTCGATCGCAGCCAAACGAAATGAAGCATGATTCGTAATTCACACTTAACAAGAAGCATGCACCGAACTATATGCGGGTTAATTGGTTCGTTCATGGATCAAGGTTAGCTGTGACGCTTGTTCGCACGGTCATAGTTGCTTCACTGGGCTTTAATAACAGAACACATTTCTTTTGCTTTTTGTTTTAGCCGGAGGAAATGTGGAGTTACATTTCTGTTTAGACGTCGTATGTTTCTTGCAGTCCAGTGAACATGATCATGTGTTGTAAGCGTTCTTATGACAGCCCATTAAAGATATTTATTTATTGACAAAAAGTTGTAACTAATAGGCAATTAGGTTACCATCTACATCGAGTTCCTGATATCATTTTATGAGTCAGCACTCGAGAATTCGAGATAGGCTGTACAAAACAACCTTCCTGATTCCGAAATGAAAGAGATTATGTCATGTTTAAGCTCCAGCTTTTTTATTCAGACTATATTATACAAAATACTGTTCGAATGCCCACATATGTCTTCAAATTTATTATTTTTAAAAGAAACATAGCTTTGAATTTATATAACTAAAATTTTGTAGTTAGAAGAAGTTACTGTTTGTTAATATGTAGTGTATGCACAATACCTCCACGTCCGTTAGTTATAGAAAACATGCTAGTCTCTTGTGTGTTTGTTTATTACTAGACGCATGTAGTTACATTTACTACTACATAGCGTAAAACTTTATAACAGACCTCGAGTTGTAGTTGAAATTTATCTTTTTAAAATAAATGTATAAATTGAAATAATTGTTGTTTAATACATAATTTGTTTATCTTCATCAAAGACGTCGAAGATGCATAAATTTTAACTGCTTTACGTCTCTCAACAGCGAGGTCTTTAGAGACGGGAAAGGATGGGGGCAAGGAATGGGAAGGAATTCTGCCATGGCCTTTTTAAGGAAGCATCCCGGCATTTACCTGGAGTGATTTGGGAAACAATGGAAAACCCAAATCTGGATGCCCGGACGGGGATTCGAACCGCCGTCCTGCACCTCCGTGGTAGCAGTGAGGAATGGAAAGAATATATACACCTCTTGTGTTCTACATAAAGTGACTGGAAACGTTCCGTCTTACATACTTCATTCACGAATGTGACAATATCATACAAAAACAAGGCTTCCTAAAAAATTGTAGGCCAAGGAATGACAGTAATATGAATGTATTTTTTCTTCGCAATACAATTTACGTGAAAATTTTGGAAATACAGATGTACTCTAGATGACTGACGACTTCCTTCTCCACTAAAAAAATTCACCACCATATTCAACACGCAGAATCACAAAAAAGATATTAACGGTAATAATTAAAGAGAGTCAACAAATACAATTGTGCATTATCTGCTCTCTGTTGTTTTTTTTTTACTTATGGCTTTACGCCTCGTGGTGGTCATTAGATGCGGGATGGGCCTGGGGACAAGGAACGGGAAGGAATTCGGCCATGGCCTTTTGAAGGAAGCATCCAGGCATTCGCCTGGAGTGATTTGGGGCAACCATAGAAAACCCAAATCTGGATGCCCGGACGGGGATTTGAACCCGCATCCTCCCAAACGTGCCAGAGAGCGTTAACATTGTAGAACCGAAAACGGATGACTCTAACAGTTAGCGGGAGACAACATTCAAAATACGACATAATGTGAGGTAGTTTGGAATTTTCACGTCTTTTATCAAATAAGTCAAGATTGCATTTGCTTGTGGCGCTCGGGACTTGTAGAACGGAAAAGGAGAGGTGGAAGTTAAATTGAAGTGTCTCCTGAGTTTCATATTCAACACGCTACAGTGAACAATTAGTTTCACCCACTTACGAACACTTTCACACTGGAAAAAAAACTATACGGTCGGAATGAATAATGCAAGAAACTGGCAAGCAACAGAAATTATATCTTGCTGTTGATAAAAAAGTTAGTGATTTCTCTCTTTACTCTTGAGGATACAAATTCTGTTACAAATGGAGCCAAAAGTCTTGTTTTGTATCTGCCATAATTAGTATTAACGCTTCAAATCAAAAACAGGGACAAAAAAAACATTGGACTTTATTTTTGCAGAAGGAACTGATCATTCGCCCTCATTATCTTCAAAACCTTTCTGCGAGAAGAAAAACTAATCTTGTTGGCGAAGGTAGCGAACAGTGTGATTTTTTTCTCCTATTGCATCACCAAGGATATAAAGAGTAATGATGGCTCCAGAACTGGTTTACACCGTGACAAGCATACCTTTCACTAACATCTCCTTTACTACTAACTCCGAACAGTAATTTTAGAAAACCAAACATTCTAAAACTTTTGTTCGGTGCAAATTTGATATAATTAGTACCAATAAAAATATGAGAAACTGCCTGATTTATAAACACTTCTCCTAATTAAATTTAAAAAGCAACTTACAGCTCTTATTCTAAATGGAAACTTATTTATCACAGATACACAAAAAAAAAATCATCCACAGACGAAAATTGACCATTTGCATCCTCAAGCCATAAAGCGAATGTCAATAAATAATTTTTATTTTTTTTTAAGTGCAGAAAAAAACAAATTTTTTATGTTTAAATTTCATTGAGGGCCATGTTTTCCAGGACACAGCAAATCAAAGTGAAACAGTTAATGGCATTGTAAGAAATTAAAATATGTGTAAGATGCAGCAAAATACAAACTTTAGCAATGGAGATGTGTTTTTACGACCGGTTCTAGTATTCAATACTCATTACAGATGTACAACACAAAGCAGTACCTATTAAAGTATTAATATAAATGTTTAATGCCCAAAAAGTGTATAAAGAGATGCATTTCTGTTATGTCTTAGACTCTTAGCTACTAATAAGTTCTCTTGTTAAAATTACATTAATTTCTTCGTTCCCGAAAATTCTTCATGCTAGACGTTAATGAAGTCACTTCTTGTGTGTATTCCATACCTCGGTGAATAGGACTTTCTAATTACTGCCTAATTATATGTAGCCACACATTTCATGGTCACAAACTCAGTACTAACAAAGGCGGAAATAATATTAAAGAGAAATCTTGATTATTCGAATCACATATGACCCATTACCACAATGTTTTCTTGAAAATATCTTAAAGCTGAAATCCTCGTCGAGTTTCTCTTTGAGGTAGTATCTTAATTCATATGATGAGACCACATAGATACCCAACCTACATGAAGTGCTGTGACTCTGTCTATTGCGAAAAGTTAACAAGAGTTCCATAACATTACCATTTTCACTGACTGACGCACAGTTATAAACTTTTTTTTTTGCCGATATTCGTTTCCACACAATGGACTATAGACCACGGCACAATGACAACTTCTTGGAGTTATTCTGCGCTAATGGAAATTTCCCTACACATGTACTTTCTCAGTACGCAAATTTTTAACTTAAATTCTTTTACTGTTTCAGGTAAATTTTTATTATACCGAGCGTGGTGGGTGAACGGTTAACGTTCTGGACTCGCATTCAGGAGGACGTAGGTTCGAATCCCCGTCCGGGCATCCAGATTTGGGTTTTCCATGGTTTCCCCAAATCACTCGTGGCGAATGCGGGGATGCTTCCTTTGAAAGTCCATGGCCGAATTCCTAACCGCTCCTTGCCCCCAGTCCTTTCTCAACTCTAATGACCTTGACGTCGAAGAGGCGTAAAGCCAAAAACAAGTAAAAAAGTAAATTTTTATCATTTTCCTTGATAATTTATTGCAGTCCCCGACTCCCTCGCACACAAATAAAATTTTTCTCCTATGACTGAAATCGAGCGATACTTTATGTTTATGGCCATCTTGTCCCTTCCAAATTCTATTTCTACGACCAGTATCCATCCAACTCTCACCTCTAGTTTATGCCTTAATAAAGCTCAATATGCTCATCACCAACTACCCTCTTCCCAGCTACTTTATACCCGTAACTGACTCTGTTCTACAGTAATTTCCGAAAAAAAATCTGGCTGTCCCCTCCTTTGCATTCGCTCCAGCTCATGTATTTGATATCCATAAGTTAGATCCGAATTATCCCTCCAAACTCAAGCAGTTGCCTCACTACCTTGGTAGGTTTCCTCTTCCAACAGATGCAGGACTCTTCCCAATGTGTCTTTTTTCATAAAATGCTACGCCAAGATACTTCAACAAACAATTCCCCTCATCAGTATAATCATACACTATTTTCCACTCTCACTAGGAATCCCTCCCAGGGAGCATCCGCCTCCACACTTCGTAACTCAACACTGAGCCTTGTGTATTCCGCAGCTGAGTACTGCTCATCTTTCTGGATGAATAGTACCCACACTAAAAAGATCTACATAGGTTTGAACCAGAAAATGCCGATAATTAGTGTATGTATGAAATCCACACCACTGGAATGGCTACCCCTTTTTAGTAACATCGAACCGCCTACGATAAGACGACGCCATCGCCTAATTGCCCAATATAATAAGATATATCATACCTTGGACCTCCCCGTCCCCGGCGACATGGAAACTCAATTAAAATGCTTAAATTGAGAAGTCTAAGCGTAAAAACTGGAAAACAGCTTATATCTAACAATTTTAACTTGAGAGAAGCATAGAGATTGGAATGGATAGCCTCAGCCCCACCAGAATGGCACTCCCTGTTTAACAATCAACAGGCACTAAAGGGACTCGACCTTCCCCGCAAGAACTGGGCTGCTCCTACAGAGTTAGGTCTGGCCATGCCAGATCTGCTTTATTGCTTTACACATGGGGAATGAGAGATTTACCGAAATGCGACTGTGGTAAGGAAGAGCAAACCATCCGTCACGTGACCTTTGATTGCCAACTTCGAACTTTCAGGGGATTACCGAAAGACTGCATAACTATTTCGTATGAAGCATTACATTAGCTGCGCTATGTCAATTTAGAATTTTAACTACGACACAGGCCTGCATTTTTTTCGATTGTATCATGTTTTTCATGTTCTGCAGAGGGATACCTATTTATTTTTGTGCGCTGAATCAGAAAACGACCTTTGATTTTCTACATCACGTGAGAATTTTTTACAAATAGCAATCTGTCAAAAGTGTTATATATCGAAAGAATTAAAAAAATATGAAACGTACTGCCAGATTTAAAGACATATGAAATGCTGCCATCTGTCGGTTTACGGTGAAAACAAGTCAATTTACAATTTATTCTCCAGAAAATTAAGTACGACGATCATAAGTGGCTCATGAGTGGTGATCTCAATGTAATATCGATGATCCTTGAACAGCAAGGCGGATACACATAGTTTCCATATTTTTTTATGTGAGTGGGATAGCAGAGACAAGGAAAATCATTGGAAAAAGAAGGAATGACCACAACGACTTTCATTGGAACTTGGTATAAAAAATTTGCACCAAAAAAACTCATCGATTCGACGAAAGTCTCCTTCCACCCTTACAAATCAAATTAGGCTTGATGAAGCAATTTGTGAAAGCCTTACCAAAAGATGGTAAATGTTTCCAGTACATTTGTATCAAATTTCCAGACTTGTCAACCGCAAAACTAAAAGAGGGTCCAGACATTAGAAAAATTTGTAAAGATAGCAATTTTGAAAAAAAAGGAAGTTGCTGAAAAAGAAGCCTGGATCGCCTTTTAAGACATAGTAACCAAGTTTCTGGGCAACAAGAAGGATCTAAATTTCAAGTCTATCGTTTAGACAATGCCTCAGAAGTACCGAAATATAGGCTGATCCACGAGTTTGAAGGTTCATTTCCTACATGCACAGTTAGCCTACTTTCCTGATAATCTGGGAGCTGTTAGTGAAGAAATGAGAGATTTCATCAGAACATGAAAGACGTGGAAAAGCGTTACCAAGGCCGATGGAATTCTACAATGGTGGCGGACTATTGCTGGATGTTTTATCGAGATGATTCCAGAAGAGCATATGTATGGAAAAGCCTGATACAAAGCATGGCTGGTCCCAAGAGACGTCCGCACAACGACTAAAATGGTGAGTGCTCTATTTTCTAATTTCTGTTATATATTCAATTTATATAGTATACTAGCGAAGTTCCAGGCGTTGCCCGGTATAGTTGGCGTAGATTTAACCGTACCCTATTTTTATTTCCGCAAAACATTTGTACAAAGTTTCATAAAATACGCGTCAACTTTTTCGGAATTAAAGCAAACTTACATTCACCCGCCCCCTACCAAGAAACTGGTGGGCTGAAGTTTATTTGCACATATACTATTTTCATTCGTCCGGAAAGATTCATGTATATCAAGCTTCGATAATTTGGTTAAGAAATTTCATTACTACATTACTGAACAACCCTAGATTATGTCAAAAACTCACGTTTGATTCAATTGCGAAGTGAATGGATATACTTGTGACTCGAAACGCCAGATCCTTTAACTCTGCAGATAAAATATCAAAAGTGAATCCGGAATAACATTATCGTAAACAGAAGACTAATGCTGAAGGCCAGAGATATTGTCCAGAGATCGTGCTTAAATAAAATCTTTGTTGTTTTTACGGCTATCTATGTCGTTTAAAAATTGATATCCCGAATTAAAGGAAAGATTACTTCAAGATATGGCTTTTAAAAATTGAATATATCGAATTAAAAGAAAGAATACTTAAAGTTTTGTGTGCAAAATAGTTATTACTATAAGTTATCTTATTGCTTTAATTAAAGGTTATGGTCAGAGACATTGTGTTGTGTGTTTAGTGTGGAGTATGCGGCATCTAGTGATTCCTCCTGTGGAATTTCTCACCATACGTTCAGAATTTCATTTAATGCTACTACATTATTTAACGTTGAAAGATGAGACATGCCAGACAAGTTAATTTAAAACGGTGAAAACTCCATCGAAATCTGCCCCGTAGTTTCCGAGTTTTTATACGACCAATATGTCCGGTTTTCGTTTTATAGATATAGATTACATTACATTATTTATTATAAGCCACAAAATAATACATTCTATACGAAACAAACCTATTTCAATCTGTCAGTCAGTCTCATATTTGTGATATTTTTCGTCATATATCAAATCTGGCTCAATGCGAATTGCAAAAAATTCTGACGTGATGAAATTGAACTAAGGTCATTTTCGGGTTCAGCGCACAAAGATACATGGGAATCAATCATCAAAAGTTAAAAAACAGTACCATCGCACGCTAGTGATAATTTAATGTAAAATTTTATTAGTGTGAAACAATTGTATTATTGATTATGTCCTATGGCTATAACATAAATAAATAGGAAATCAAGCTGCGGCAAGTATGGAAAGAGACCTCTTACCTGAGAGGAAGGTATGAGGCACACAAGGAATCGCACGTACGATATTAGGTTTGAAGGTTGAGAACGAGTGTGGCAAATTTCTTTTCTTATTTGTGGGTGAAACGTCAATTACGTCAAACAGGTTTCGACGAACTTCACTAGCTTCGTGACTAGCGAGGACGTTCCAAATTATAGTCTGCTGTTTCATTAATTAGTTCCGCTCATCGTCTCAGTAACGTTACGCGGACTGTGGCAGGTGTAACACATCTGTGAAGGCTGCAGAAATAAATAGGCTGGATCACAACATAATGCTCCCGGAATATTAAACAATGAATATAATACAGGGAGAAAAAATCAGTATACTACGATTTGCTGATGACATTGTCTTGTTAGCAGAACGGGCTGAGGATATTGACAAGTTACTGAATGGCATGAACAAAATACTGAAGGAAGATTTTGGACTGTATATAAATCAAAACAAGACAAAAGTTATGAAATGTAGCAGAAATGATATCAATACTAGTAGAATAGGAGAAGTAAGTGAATTCTGCTACTTGGGAAGCAAAATTACAACCGATGGCTGAAGCAAGAATGATGTTAAAAGCAGAATAGCACTAGCAAAAAGAGCTTTCATGAAAAAGAGAAATCTTTTAGTTTCAAACATTGATCTAGGAATTAGAAATAACTTTTTAAAACTCTATATGAGGAGCACAGCACTTTATGGTAGCGAAACATGGACTTTAGGAATACCAGAAAGAAAGAAAATTGAAGCATTAGAAATTTTGTGTTACAGAAGAATGCTGAAAATTAAGTGGACAGACAAAGTACGAAATGGACGAGTTTTGGAAATCATGGTTGAGGAAAGAAGATTGTGGAAGAAGCTTAAAGAAAGAAGAGACAGGCTGGTAGGTCATATTTTGAGACATGCTAGATTGATTAATTTGTTATTGGAGGGAACAGTCGAAGGTAAGAACCGTAGAGGAAGACAAAGATTACAATATATGAAGCAGATAATTGAGGACGTGGGTTGTAAGGGGTATGTAGAAATGAAGAGGTTAGCACAAGATAGGAAGGGATGGAGGATTGGATCAAACCAATCGAAAGACTGATGACAGAAAAAAGTTAATTAACTACAGCGAGTTAATAGCTCACTGATTGGGATTCGTGAGGTGACATTTCCGGTCTCAGAGCTGTTAGAAAAGATGAGATTGTGGACAAAGAAACATGGTGGCATTTGCCTGCAGTAATTTCGGGAAACTATAGAGTGGACGGCTGGATTGGGAATCGAACCCGGGACCTCCCTAGTGCAGGCCTCAGAAAAGCATCTGATGTGTTTGGTCAGACGTTATCTTGTTGGTAAACGCGCCGGAAACATATTTCAAGGAATATATGACAGACCACCTAAGCATATCAGGGGGCTGTTAAATTGCAGCTACCGGAAAGGAATAAGGGTTTGCAGGCATTTACAGCTTATTTTATCTTCAAAGACAAAGCAGAAACAAATCGCATCTAAGATTGCTACTCTTTATTGCATCACATCGCTAATATTACGTCGTATGCTATAACGATGTGAACTTATTTCTTCGTAATGAAACCTGTTGAGTAAAGTGCTGCAAGAGAGAGGACAATTCGTGAAGGCGCTATTGTTGGTGAAGTCTTCCAACTTCACGCATTACTGCCTTGCCAACTTTTCCCAGCTGCGTTCCATTTCCCAGGAGAGGCGGCTAAGAAACACAATGTAGCCAACACAGCTCTGACAATTCCCGGCTGATGTTTCAGGCACAACAGGGGGAGGCTTTGCTATCTTCTATCACAGTGGTTCCCCATTAGTGGTACGCGTACTCTAGGTGTACGTGAGGTTTCTACTAGGGGTACGAGCGGTAGCCTCTTGGCTAAGGTAATTTAAAAAACAATTATGCATACATTATTATTGGCAAAATATATTTTTTGACATTTTTTGATTTTTTGTGACGTTTATTATTGGATTAAAATATAATAAATTACGAAAAACTGGTTTCATTTTTTATTTATCATTTCAGCTGCAAGGAGTACGCGAGGTTAAGTGGTACTACGGAATAACTAATTGGGAACCACTGAATCTACTAGCCTACTTGCTTCTGGATTTGTGGTATTAGAATTAAATTCTAAAAATGCATAGTATGTCGATGGGTTCACTTGGAAGGAGAAAGAATCTTAACGAAAATTCCATTATAGTTTTAATGAGAAATAATTAGTTTTCAAATATCTTGTAGCATACCGACATATGTGGCACTGAGCATTAATTCTGAGTCTGTTCGCTTACATCGTTATAATGATCTGTTTTTGTTATTTGCAGATGGAATGAATAGAGAATACTTATCGTCCGAATGACGCATCTTTTTAAAACAACCGTCCAGCAACTGTTGAGTAATATTTAATATGTAGCTATAAAAAATTAAGGATAGAAGTATTGATATATATTTATAACTTTAAAAAATGGTGTCCCTGTTTGTATAAAGCTGTTTGACTTATCCGCCTGATTGCTTAATATGCTGAAATTGGTTTCTTAAATTCATTTCCGTTGAACTTTGCAATAACACTTGCACAATTTGAAAAGTTGTAACTGCTATTCACTACTTCTATACAAGGTTCTCCTTCTAGTTTATCATCACCCCTTCCCTCTCCATCGTTATTTTCCTTTCCACCATTCCTCCTATTCAACCTATAACAGTCGACGAGAGTTATTTGCATTTCCTTGTTAGTTATTTTACGACACCATATGCAGGTCAGTTTGCGTACGGCGGTTTTGCTGATATGGACTCAGATGTTGACTCTTGTGGGTGACGTTAGAACAAACTCAGACACAAACTGAAATGTTGATGTATTAATTTATCACCAAATTAATAGCGTCAGATAAGAAATACACATTTTCCATTATTGATTTTTAAACAGATCTCATTTCGATGTACACACTTTGACAATAAATTTGGTCGGCACTGAAAAATTCTATCACTCTTATTTTCCACAATCTGACATCAATGTCATCCTAAGAAACAGTAACGCAATACTGGCAATATTGTATCTACATCTACATCTACATCCATATTCTGCAAATCACAAACATTGTGGGTGGCAGAGGGTGCTAAGCACCAATCCTAAACCCGCGCATTCCAATCCCGAATAGTGCGAGGAAAGAAGGACTACACAAAAGCATCAGTACGGAATCTTATTTCTCGAATCTTATCCCTCCGGTCATTGCGACCTAAATAGGTTGGTGGAAGAAGTATTTCATTGCACTCGAAATTTAAATTTTTTCGCATATTCTCCAATAAATTCGAACGCAAGCTACGTCGTCTGTCTTCCAAACTATCCCAGCCCAATCTATGTATTAATTCTGTGACGCTTTCATAAGTCTGTAACAACAAGTCACGAATCGAGTGGCTCTCCTCTGCAATCTCTCCACTGAGTCAATCAGAACCTTGCGATACGGATCCCAAACTCCACAACAGCAATCCAGACGCGAACGCACTAGTGTTTTATACGCTATCTCCTTTGTATGAGCATTACAATTCCTCAAAATAGAACCTATGAATCGTAATTTAGAATTATCCTTGCCTACGACGGAAGTTATGTGCATGTCCCATTTCATGTTGCTTTGTAATATCACCCCCAGATACTTCACGGAATCAACCGTGTCAATAGCTGAATTGTTTATTTTGTGCTCGTGAACAAACTGATTCTTTTTGTTACTTATCTGCATTGCCTTGCACTTTTTGCAATTAAGTGTAAGCTGCCATTTACGGCACCAATCGAAGTAGCATCCAAATCGCGCTGAATTTCTAAGCAATCGTCGGAGTACCTTATTTCCCTATAGATAACTGCATCGTCGGCAAACAATCGCAACCAGCATTTGACGTTGTCACCTAGATCGTTTATAAATATTAAGAAAAGAAGTGGACCTATTACACTTCCTTGAGGAACGCCCGAAGTAACATTTATCTTAGAAGAGACTTCCCCGTCAACAACGACATACTGTGATCGACCAGTTAGAAAATCACGTATCCACTCGCAAATCTGAGCCAAAATACCGTAAGCTCGAATCTTCGCTAAAAGTCGGTTGTGTGGCATAGAATCAAAAGCTTTCTGAAAATCCAAAAAACTGTATCAACTTGCGAACCTGCATCGATAACTTTCATTATGTCGTGGGAAAATAGGGCCAATTGTGTTTCACACGATCTCTTATTCCGAAATCCGTGTTGACATGGTGTAAGTAACTCGTTCTCATCCAGAAACTTCATTATGTTCGAGCATATGACATGTTCCAGAATTCTGCTGCAGACCGATGTTAGAGATATGGGTCGATAATTCCTAGGATCACTCCGATCTCCTTTCTTAAAAACGGGAATTACCTGGGCTATTTTTCAGCTAGAAGGTACTTTTCTCTCTTCTAGTGATTTACGGAATATATCTGACAGAAATGGTTCAATATCCTCCGCGTATTCAGAAAATACTATTACCGGTATACCATCGGGACCCGGCGCTTTACCCCACTTCAGGAGTTTTAATTGCTTTACAATTCCTACGCTATCAATATCTATCGGATCCATCTCTAATTCCACATGATGTGGTAAAGTGGGGATGTTTTGCATGTTTTCTTGCGTGAATGAATGTTTGAATTCGGTGTTAAATACGGTAGCCTTGTCGCGGCTGTCTTTAACTTCCCGTCCGTCTTTTATTAGAACTGGCTTATTGTTCCCAGTTTTTTTCCAGTTTTCTTCCAGTTTTTTTTATGGGTTTTGTCTGTATTAGGCAGTAACGTAATTAAATCATCGAGATGAATTTCCGCGTATTTACGCACCTAAAAGACATTTCGCCTCTGTTATGGCTAAACTTACAGTTTAACATAGAATCCGAACCAAATGTTAGTTTACCCATATTTTAAATGCTCAGTAGATAGAAATTGGTTTACTAAGCCCAGGCGTGGAGAAATTTTTGACAGGTGAGGACATTTGAGTAATGACTCCTAGGAGTTGATGACAGTTGAACCCCCTTGTCAGTGGGACACCTGTATCTTTTGTAACCTTAGCTTCCCATAAGGAAGGTGAATATTAACGTCTTCCAGTATATCTGTGTTGTAATCTCAACTCAAGGAAGGTGATTATCAATAGTTTCCCCCTAATGGCCGGCGGAAAACATAAACGGGATGCTTGGATCTTTCGTAACCTGGTCGGTAATTAACACCTAGTACGGAAAGGTGATGACATTTCATTATTAATGTATTCAGGGATACCTAGCACCATTAAACACTTAGCCATCATGGGAAGCGGTTTCTGGAACACCTTGACAACGGCGAATTTCTGCTCTCAAAGGGGGAAAAAACCCACCCGTTTGCTGAACACCACATATCACTTTTATTACAAACTGGAGTTTGACACTGCAAAATAAATATCGTAATCAAAAAACGGATGGTTATCTTTTATACGCAGTTACTAGTATGATAATACTTTATGGGGTCCTAGCAGTCGGAGGGATTCAATATACATACACAGCAATCGTAACTTCAATAATTTTTATGATACAACATTAATCGAAATTTCTATTTTTCGCTCTTTTCATTGAATACACAAGGAATAAATCAGCTTTGAGATTGTATTAACAATTTTAAACATAGATGTTTCTACTAAGGTATCCACTTCGACCAAGCCCCGGCGCCGACGGAGTCAGGTACAAAAAACCATCAATCGTTCTTTTATTTACAATAACTTAGTTATCTTTCATCCGTTTTAAACCAACACGTCTCACTACCACAGGTGATCGCTACACAATGGCGCTCGTGAAGTATAAAGAGACAATCGACTCTAGCTCCTTACATAGAAAACCACATATTTTTGTCGGAGAGGGTGCTGCGGAATGCTTGATGTGACAAAATAAATGTATATTCGTTTATTTTCTGCCGTCTGTCTTACGGGACGCTATCAGACTACCATGAGAGCTAGGTACAGTATGGTGTGAAAAGTAACTAGCACAAATCCAAACATACGTCGAAAGAAACGAATCTCAGGGACACTTCTATGACGCCTGGCTGAATGCAGGCGAGACTATATTTTCCATTCAAACAGGATCATATTTTTATTGGTGTATAAGTTGGCGCTCCATATTTTATCTTCACGAGTCTTAGAATATTTGAAGGAAATCATTTAACCATACGTAACTTAATTTGTTGATTTCGCGCGCTGATGACGTGGAAGACAGCGACATGTACTGTCGATAAAATGAAATGTTCAGCGTTGATAATTTCACGACAGACTTTTACTTTATGTCCTCTACCGTAGAACTAGTAATATAATTCAAGATGATTCTGCATCACACGTTTAAATTAAATTTGATTGCGTTAAAAACTGAGCGCGGATTCGTGTTGTTAAGGATACACGTCGTAATAACTATGTAGTTAAGAATGTGTTGTTAATGTATTCAAGGGAAACAGGTTTAGCAATCTTTCCAAGGTTGGTACAGCTGTGAGAAACCAAGACACATTCCAGGAAGTAGAAAATTAAAGCGTGTGATTTGATAAAAATCAGTCATGAAACAAACCAGCTACATATGTTTTACGCAATATGTAAGTCCAAGTTCACAGGAAAAAATACCAACTACGGATAGTGAAAAACCGAGAAAATCTATTGCTATATTTTTACTAATAAGGTTACCACGTTATTTTTTTTTTTTAATTCTTGCAGCATTTTAGTGCAGAAAGGATTTCAAAATATAATGCAGATACTGAAAAATATCGAATGCACATAAAGGGATATGGGATTTTTGAAGTTGTTTAGTTTCCTTCACCAGTGATACAGATCAACATACGATACCTGAGAGGTAAGAATAGGTCCGCAAGTTTTTATACTGTACACTGAACAAGTGCTGATGGCTCTCATCCAGGGTGTAGTCAAGTTCTTCAGCATGTCTGGTGTAATGGACGCAGCAATCCCTGTACTACACACTGTCACATGTGGCGTTTTTAGCACAAGGTTGAAATATTCTACATATTTCTTAGGACTGCGCTCCGAGCCTTTCTGATACACGTGCTTAAACAGGTACCCAGTCGTCTAGTAATGTCTGGAGACGGTGGGAGAGTCGCCTATATCCCCGCTAGAACAGAGGAATATATACGCTAGGACGTCGCCAGCGTTGACACGTGGCAGAATCAAGGAACATATTCAAAGCATAGAATTTAGAATCCAAAGTACAAATGCCTAATATCGATTACATACTCATACGAAAGACTTAAAATCCCCATATATCTTCTATACTAATATTATAAATGCGAAAGTAACTCTGTCTATCTGTTTCTCTGTCTGTGTATTTGTTACATTTCTTGGGCTAAACAGCTAATACAATCGTGATGAAATTTGACAAGGAGATGCTATTTGGCACTAGGATGGACATAGGATACTTTTTACTGTATAAATAATATGTATTGTCATGTAATTTTTAAAAATTACTGAACGGCGATAGACAGACGCTTAGGATGTGTAAGTCTCTAGTACATTTCCGTATAGCGGTCTGGTAGCTCAGTGGTTAATGCGCTTGCTTACTACTGTTTGGAGCGTGGTCTGCGGCTCAAACCCCGGTGGAAATATAGGTTTTTAAGAATTGTTTTGGATCGTATGAGTCACGCCTGCTTGGTCAATTGTTCCGATTCCATGTTAAACTGTAGATCCCACAAATTTAGGGGTGCAATTCGTGTCAAATCGTAGGCAGTCTAACAATGCTGTAGGTATACACTGTTTTACGCTATATTGATCCCTCAGGCGTTGTTTCTCTCGCAGTCAGTGTGAGTGGTCTGCACTAATAATATTATAAATGCGGAAATAACTCTCTGTCTATTTGTTACGTTTTGACGACTAAATGGCTATGCCGATATTGATGGAATTTGTCTTCTTCTTTGACATGCCTTGTGGGTGTAAACCTGGACGAAGGTGTAGTAGCTCTAGCAGAGCACGAGCAGCTCAAGTTATTAGAACCCAAGAATCTGATGCTCATGCTGCAGAAAGATGAAAAGACCAAGCTGAAATTAAGCTACCCTCAATTAACCCCCTCCCCCCACATCCCCGCAAGTTCGTTTGTTTTTCTGTTTTTAATATGTTGAAAATTGACTTAATTGACTCTCTTCATGAGACAAGTTCGACGGTAGAATAATATAGTGTAGGCTTTCCTGTCATATTATGCCGACTGGGTGTTGTTTGGGACAAATCTTACGTTACTAACACAGCTTTCTATATCCATTCTAGCAACGAAATTCTAAGTCCACGCGTACGAAGTCGCGGGTAACACATAAAAAAACTGGTGAATGTAACATGTGTACAGACGCAAGAAGTGAAACTTCTATGTATTTTTCCTGTATATTTTTTCTATGTGCTACTAAATTATATTTGTACAATAAACAGGAACTTTGTTCAACTTATTCTCGTCAACAATTAAAATTATTAAAATTAAAGCACATTTCCATAGATTATAGAGTATTGCATCAAACTCCAGTCTGTATTTTGTGTATATCGGAGAACATCTTGAACAAATTTCCAGATAATCGTTCTTAAAACCCATTTTCCTTAATTTCTAGCCTCTAAGCCCATCAAAATGACAGCTTGATCGCAGATATCTGGCTAATAACTTAAGTAATTTTTAAAGGCTTTAATAACACATTCCCTCCGTAGTAAAGACGAATGCTTATATTTCTGCGTGAAAATGATAGTTTTCATCGCATGCGCATTAATACATTCACTGTAACGCGATATAAACGAGATTCCATATTTCTTTTCCTACTATAACAGCGATCACAGAATATAATGAAACAATCTACATAGAACGAATATAAATAAACAAAATGCAACTGATAAACATGAAAAGCAGCTAAAAATTCTGTTGCGTGTCTCACTGTTTTATAATAGCGATTCCTATGCATGCAGACTTATTGTCTGACGTCGTATTAGTGAGTATTTAAGCGTGCATTCGCAGAACGTTAGGGCATTTAGCGCAAACAACTTTCTCCCTAACGCACCCAAATAGTTTCAATTCTCAAAATACAGGGCGTTCGCCGGGAAACGCAACCCACTGTTAGCGCTACAAGGAAGAAACTGCTCCCGGCGAGCGAGCGGTCAGTTTCCGGCATTGTTCGACCGTCGGCCGCGGACTATTTCATAATAATTACGCTTCATAAACTTCATAAACTTGTATGCTAAGCATTTAAATGTGACGTAATTCATTAGCTTACCTTATAAAAGATGCTGGAAGTGTTGACCCTCTTGTGTAATGCACATTTCACATCTTCTGAACATATTTCGAGACACACGCTGCCCTAACTGACTTAATGATTTTTTGGGTGACTGTTCTAGTCGAAAAGCGATATCGTCAATTTTCTCCTCTGTGAGAATACGGTTGACCGACAGTCTCTTTTTGTTAAAAAATGAACCCGTTTCTCTTACTTTTTTAACCAGACGCAGAATTGTTGATTTAGCTGGCAGTAAAGCGCCAGGAAATTCGCGACGAAATTTACTGCGACACTTTTTAAACGACTTCTTCTTCACATATGTATCGTAGAGAAATATTCTTTGTTGCAAACTGTAACGTACCATAATTTTACTCACACTCAAACACGGTACAGATTAATAAGAGTATGAAGCCCCAAACCAGCCAAACCGCACAGAAACGTTTATTCACAACACTGATTAATAAGAGACTGAAGTCACAAACTATCTACAATGCAAAGAAACCGTTCTTAACAATGTAAGGGTCACTGCACTGCACTGTTGGGGCAGCGGAGGTGTTAAACAGTGCGGTGATTCACGGTGCCGAGTGGCGGAAACTGCTGGCGACACTGACCGAGCAAGTTGCCGACGGCAACAGACTGGGAGGGTAGCGTTTTCCGGCGAACGCCCTGTATAAGTATATATTGTAACGGTATAAAAGCTCTTGAAGCCCAATTCTAATATACAACTGCGATATAGCGTGGAAAAAGGTAAGTATAGCAATACCTACCACATTAAGTTCTACCTCGAACTTGGTCATTAATAGAGAGAAAGAACGTCCACATCTATTCATTCGTGTGTTGTAAGTTTATAGTGACATGAACTGAAGGAATAGCAAAGTCTGGGGCGCGGGGTGTAATGTCCCTATCTAACAGACGAATCACCCTAGATGTGTTCCCGCCTTCCGCAAGAGCGCGACCATAAACCACGTAGTTCCATTTTGGCCTCTTGTGAACCCCCCCCCCCCCCCACCCCCACGTAGCCCGAGGTGGCTTTTGTTTCTACCCCTCTCCATCCCCCCGCTTAACACGCTAACACGCAACATTTATCCCTATTGATTCCAGAAGACGTTTTGTACTCTTGTCAGACTATCATAAATTACATACTGAGATAATTAAATGACCGAAATAAATGTTTACCTGCTGTTGAGTGTTCTGTGCTTCATTTTAACTGTGACAAAAAGTATGAATGAAAAGCTATGTGGCCTGGCTCTGAACACCCCCCTCCCCAGCGTAGCTTCCAAGCCAACCCACCCACCTCCCACCCCAGACCGAGTCACGCTCATTAAGTGGGAGCTTTGTTTCACAATAAGATGATCAAGAGTTAAATTCCACTACTTCTGCATCTCTGCTGATCGACTATCAGATGGTGAAAATTTCTTCACCTCCCGGGCATGGAACTAGTGAACCTCGCATCGGCTGGCAGGAGCAACAGTGCAGGTAACGAACTGGGCGACAAGGAGAATCACAGCGTAACACGATACTTAAATCCGTTCAGCATGGATACTCACTGTATTTATACAACTAATACTGGAGAGTTTAAGCCTACCTTTCTGAAGCAACCTTCAACTAAAATTTATAGGGCAACGTGGCCACTTCAGCTGTAAACCTGGCACAGAGACTAACAAATATAAACAGGATAAAATTAAACCCGTTGTTTAGCTGGCTGTAGTCGCTCTACCGTCCTCAACTCTTCCATAGAATTATTATGAAAACGTCGTAGGAAAAAACAAAAATGATACAACTTGTTCTGTGTTTCCGTAATCACTGTCAACGGGACAAACATCTGCTTCGCAATACTATTTGTTAAAACGTGGCTTGATAGCGCTACGCCGGAGGAAACCATACGAAATAATTATCTTTCAATTCAAAGAAAATCTAATATGCAGGATATAATATAAAATATTAAAATTCGAGGGATTGTTGAGAGGTACGATACGGTTACTGGGAAACCTCAATAGAAAGAAACCAGCCAACCCTCTAAGACAGATCGTGTTGTTGTTCCAAGATTCCTATCCTCCAGCTAGTGTCTCAAACCTTTTAAACATCCATAAATGCATCCTGTGTTGCCGTATGCATAGCGAATATTAGAGTTAAACGGAATTTATTGACCCCACACTAAAAGCTATTTACCACATTTCAATGTATTAGACACAATATTTCAAAATTCCATAAAAATATAGCTGTTCTTTGAAAGTACTATGGTGGCAATCAATATGTTTTACGTTTTATGAAGACCAGTTTATACATTTACAGTAAAAAAAAAACTGTAATTAACAGTGGTTTGCTTTCTAGGGTATAACAGAGCAAACGTCAAACACTATCAAGTTACATCTATTACTAAGAAGCAAACGATAAATTTCACAAAACAAATGACAGATAAAAATAAAAAAGACAGTAAACGCAACAGCCAAAAAAATCTCTGCAGCTCTCTAACATGAAGGAATTTAATATTGCTCTAGTTCACTTTCCGAAACAGAGTAATCTTTTCCTTTAGATTCCACAATGAGAAAGCACATTAAACTTTTTTTCCGCCTCATTAGAAACAGGGTTATGACAAATAACACATGAGCTTCAAATCTGCCATGACATATAGAATGGTATTCACTTGTGATCTCAGGAAAACAGAACAGTCGCTCAGGGCAGCCTTTCACAAAAAAAAAAAAAAAGACCACACACACAGACTACCCACGGACCCCTTTATAATAGTAATATAAATAATTGGAATTTGGCTGTGCTAAAATTGTTATCTGATACTTCTACTCGCATCTGACACATTGTGGCCGGAGTTTGCGTGTTCTCACGCCTCCATTTATTTTATTTTTATTTTCTCCTCGAACCCCTGTCTTCATTTAGAAACAGAGCATCTTTCCCTCAATGGTACAAGCTCTTTAACTGTGTTTACTTATGGCTGCTGGGGCAGTCATATCTCATGTAACCACACTGCGTATGGGAATTTCTTGTTTACTTTATGTGCTGTTTTCGAGATAGACCAGACTCTCCTGCACAGATAATACGTATCTGTGAGACTGCCGCACCTCAGCTATCACAAACAGGACGATGACGTCATATGCACTGGCAACAGATGTGAGGGCTCACACATGGGGATATGTAAGTGTACTGATCGAACTGTTTTAGCAAAGTACCATCAATCAGAAAGTCAGCAATAAGTTTTCCCGTTATATTAATTTATCTTCGCCGTTTAGCGTTATCCGTCTTCAAATTAACCCAACAATACGTCTCTACATGAAGGAATTTAATATTGCCCTCCCGTCTTACATAGTGCTCTTTAAACTATATTAATCACGCAACCGTTACAATGTGTTACAAGTAATATAACAAAGTCTCCTGTTTAAGATAATAGTACCGAAAATTACAGTCGGACAGCCGAAAACACTGCGTAATCTGTTTGGCAAACTTAGGGCGACTGAGCCACCGCTTGTAATAAGGTAGAGTAATGCCCTCTAGGGAGCCTTCAACGAAACTCGCAGGTTTCTAGCACGTGATATTCACATTATTCAGGATAGGCGCCTTTTTTTACTTATGACTTTACGCCTCGTCGACGTCGAGGTCATTAGAGGCGGGATTGGACTGGGAACAAGAAACGGGAAGGAATTCGGCGACGGTCTTTTGATGGAAGCATCCCAGCATTCGGCTGGAGTGATTTGGCGAAACCATGGAAAACCCAAATCTGAATGCCCGGACGGGGATTAGAACCGCCGTCCTCCCGAATGCGAAGCCAGATAACGATATGCATAAACAGTTAAGAGGAACGCGTTCGTGGTGATGAACTAAGCACAGGACGGAGCCTCGCAGTTTCACTCCTTACAGTGAATGCTTGGCGGGTAAGTGACACCCTTTCCCTCTTCAAAGAGATTTTAAGGGCACGGGAAAGCGCTTAGTTTGGTAGAAGGAAATATTTTCGAAATTAATTTGACGCATCCAGATAGCCAAAAGTGTTCCAGCGAAAGGGTAGTCTTCTCTCCCCTTCACCCGAATTTATGAACTAGAAGGTGTTCAAACCGCAGAGCCAAAGAGAGTGTGAACGGAGGTGCAAATGCAAACCCGGGAAGACTGTATTGCACCAGAAAGAGTGCCAAAAGGATATAAATTTTAGAGGAGAATTTGAATCGAACTGCTGAGTTTCTGATTGCTCCGCTTGTCCAATCGTGGAACGGCGGAAGGTGATGCAAAGATATTATTGGAGCGTTTTGTATTTCCCATCCTGTGAGCAACTGGGATACATTTTGGCTCCACGTCTTCAACTAGGAACATCATCCGACCAGCTACTGTGGACTTGAGAAAGGGGTTTCCTTGGTTGGAACTATTAGACTGACCACTGTTTTGTGGATTCTTTCTGCCTTGCAACTAAACAAAATGCTTTTGATGGCATACGCGTTTCTTTTTTTTTTTTTTTTTTTTTTAACAGTTTAACGTTCCTTTTTAACAACGTGGTCTTTAGAGACGGGATAGGATGGGGGCAAGGAATGGGAAGGAATTCGGCCATGGCCTTTTTGAAGGAAGCATCCCGGCATTCACCTGGAGTGATTTGGGGAAACCATGGAAAACCCAAATCAGGGTGCCCGGACGGGGATTCGAACCGCCGTCCTCCCGAATGCGAGGCCAGAACGCTATCCGTTACACCACCACGCTCGGTATACGCGTTTCGCCTTTATTCAAGGCATCATCAGTGCCCTAGATAAACATATATACACATATATATACAATGCTGTTGTTTGATTTTTGTACAGTTTTCTAAAAAATATTAAGTGGGTACTTACTGTATACCCACTCAAGTACCCACTTAATATTTTTTAGAAAACTGTACAAAAATCAAACAACAGCATTGTATATATATGTGTATATATGTTTATCTAGGGCACTGATGATGCCTTGAATAAAGGCGAAACGCGTATGCCATCAAAAGCATTTTGTTTAGTTGCAAGGCAGAAAGAACCCACAAAACATTTATCATAGCAACTAAGGACTTGGGCCGAAAAAATCACCAACATATTAGACTGACCCGTTGTAGCCAATACCTCTTCATCTCGTTTCACTACGAAGGTCCCTTGATACAGCCTTCTTCTGGTTGAATGTGTCTGATCTAGTCAGCAATAACTCCCACCGTTCGGCTAGTATACCACGACGGAGATGGCAACTTCATGTGTATGAACTTCAACAACACCACCCGTCCAAATCTCATGCGCTGCAATTACGTTCCCGCAAATTGCAGCCATGACTAAGTGATTAATTTCATTATCGTGCCGAGAGAGTTTCTCAGGCTTGGCGACAGTTAAATGCTGTTTTATTTGTTTACGTTCAGTAACTTGCTACCAAGATCCTGGCATTATTCCACGTGAGATCAACGATTTCAAAAGTGCTTTTTATGTAATTCCATGTTATCATTTTATACTAAAGTATTATCGATTCTGGCTAAAATTAAATTTATTTGTTGTGGCAGCCAAATAAATTTCCTGCTGATAGTTTCGCAATTATTCAGATCGTTGAATAAATTCAGTGTTCATATATTTTGTTTGATTTTTTCGTTTAATTGTGTATCACAATCATTGTCCAAACAACATAGATTTTTTACAAATTCAGTATTAATTTTAAAGATACCACAAAGTTATATGAGACAAACCACATTATCATTAAGATATTAGTCCATTTAATATTTATTACAGTATCCTAAAATCTTCTTGTAATATTTCTTGTTTTATTTTGAGTATTATTTTCAAACTGTAAATTCAGAAGAGCTATTATCTTTTAATACCACTAAATCTAATCTGAGTAAATTATAACATTCTAGAGATTACATTTTAAAAAAGAAATGTATTAACTTTAGTAGTGGTATACATGTATTAACTTTAGTAGTGGTATACATGTATTGACTTTAGTAGTGGTATATATATATTGACTTTAGTAGTGGGACCGAGCGTGGTAGTGTAACGGATAGCGTTCTGACCTCGCATTCGTGAGGACGGCGGTTCGAATCCCCGTCCGGGCATCCAGATTTGGGTTTTCCATGGTTTCCCAAATCACTCCAGGCAAATGCCGGGATGTTTCCTTCAAAAGGCCATGGCCGAATTCCTTCCCATTCATTGACCCCCATCGTTTCCCGTCTCTAAAGACCTCGCTGTTAGAGAGACATTAAGCAGATAAAAAAAAGAATTTAGTAGTGGTATACATGTATTAAGTTTATTAGTGGTATACATATATTAACTTTAGTAGTTGTATACATTTTTAAAGTTCATGCGACTTTATTAGACACATGAACTAGAATAAGTAGAGAGTATACTGTAAACAAAATTGACAACGTGACATTAAACCGCTAAATGCATAATTGCATTAAAACGCGATCATTATTACCGAAATAATCGTCTACAATAACAGTTATCATCAGCTAAATCAAAAAAAGAAAAACGGAACAGATGTACTCCCTTCTTTTGTTACGCAATTTTTCCCAGCGTCCGACGAGGTACAATACGCAGTAGTCACCTAGCAACATTCGAGTATATTACCAGTCTTAACAACTACACGTTATACAAAATACATTTAAACAAAAAATTCTTGCCTCTAATTACATCGACGTCGACAGTGCGTAAAGCCCGAATTAAAAAACAAAAAGGTAACACTATTAAGTAATAGATGGCAGCACCTGTCATCGTCGCGACCTTAACAACTTCGACAGGACGTGAAACCAAAGTGAGGGGGGTGGGGTGGGGGAATTTCACGTCTCTTCTAAATTTCAGGTATACCCTCATTATACGTCCTGAATAAAGGATCTCAAGATTTCAGAGTTGAGAAGATTAATACGAAAGTTCTTGTTATCGCGTTCCGAAGAGTCTGGCATGTAAACAGACCAGACAATTCTCTGGATTACCGTACATAAAAATACAAAACAAAGCAATGGAGGCAGTTTTAGCATCACTCGCAAACCATTCAGCGACTCAGTAGTGCCATTCTGAAAGCACGATTATATAACTTTCGATATCATTAAATATGCTATAGAAGTAATTATGTAAACCAATACGAAGGATTTAAAAAAAAAAAAAAAAAAAAAAAAAACACCGTGTGTCCAGGATTAAACGTAAAAACCAGTTTTATTTCTTAACTTTTAATCCGAGGCATATAAAAACCGAAGTAAATATATTTAAATTTGAGCAGAGAAGTCTGTACTGAAACCATTTGATTTTATTTTACTATATAGAATTGAAGATACACACAGGCGGATGTGGTTTCACAGCTTATCTCTCCTCAGTTGTGTTAACGTCACTCCTCGCACCAGCCAATTATAAAATATTACAAATACAGGCAATAAGAATAATATTAGTTATGTGAAACGACAAAAACTTAACTGCGCTCTGCAGCTCAGTTCACTACCAAATTGGCTTTCCGTAATACCCGTTTAGTCGTTCGAGAACATCAATTTTAGAGCGTTTAATGAACCCCAAAGATGATAGCAGATTCTCTGTGCATACAATGTTTTTATCGCCTTTTTTTAATGTTTGAAACTCACACTTAAAAAATCTACAGAAGCACCCGGTCCGTGCTGAGACTTCACTGACATAGCCGTGTACAGACAAACTAAAGAAAAAAAAAAAACCGTTTCTGTTAGAAGAAGGTTTTCAAGCTGAACAGAAAACTATTTTCACCTACTAGCTTTTTTTTTGGTACGTAGAGAATTTGAGTCTTCAATAACAAAACGAACTATTGGATACAGAAGAATTACTATTGAAGAGATATGTCTTTACTTACATAACTTGAATAAATCAACAACAGAAAACTTGAGTCAAATCTTTTCCTCTTAATTTTTCACATATTATGCAAATAGAGCGAAATTAGCCATTGGAAATGTCTGAGCCAAAAATGGATGAACTTAGAAATTAAAGATATGAATTATTTCAAGAGATGCGAGAAGTAGGGTACTTTCCGAGATTTCGTTGTTGAGAAACTGATGAGGCAGTAACAGTCTTGACGTCACTCAATCATACTCCAACACTTAATTCTCTGGGGAAAAATCACTAAACCTCTATAACGTGCCACACGCCTACGTTTTAATTTCCGAGACTATAATGTTATTCTTCCACTTGTCCAATAGTGTATCATATATGAGACACATCTCTTATTAATTAGGGTACATTCTATCCATACATAAATTAGGATTTTCTGTAATAACACCAATATGTTACTAATTTAAAATACTGCAGCAATTAAAAACACTAGATCCCTAGCACTTAAAGGAGTGTCGGTGTGTTCTACTGTGCTGAAACATCGATTATGAACATGCACAATCACTAGAAAGTTTCCAAATTTTTTAGCGTCGTTCATGACAGGATATTGAGTTACATATCTGAAAATGCATCCATTCAATAATTGTTTGATTTTCTGTTTCGTTAGTTGGATGTTCTTTGAACTGAGTTTATTAAACCATCTTGTTTACAGCTGCCATTTGGTTGGTTTGGTTAGCATTTTATTTGAAGGTGTAATGTGCAGAGTGGAATTTGCTCTCGGCTTGTAATTAGCTTGCACGCCTTGACGTAATGGGATTATAGTTAAGAGAAGGCCTGTGACAGCGATTGCGTAAGGCGACTCAGCTCTGGCCATTGCGCTGTCGACAGCGCTACTGTCGCTGTTGCTTCCGCTTGCCAGTGATGCGTGAAACCAAGGACAGGAAAAGCTACAATCAAGCTCTGCAACATCAGTCATTTAAATGCTCATACAATATGTTATAACAGGAATACCTAAAGCTGTTAAGATTTCAATAGCTTTAAGATGGGTGCTCGCTGTATATAACATTTTATTTATCGAATTGAACTGGATTCCGATGGAGCGCATGATTCGCTGGCAATTTTCCTAGTTATATAATTACATATTATTCCATATTATAAGTAAATTAATTAGTAATTATTCTATATATCTATCGAGTAAGGTAGTATCACATGGATATTATATACATACTTATAGCGAGTACTCGTCTGTAGCACGTATTTTTTTAGTTATGTCTTTATGCCTCGTCGACGTCGAGGTCATTAGAGGCGGGTTGGGATTCGAGACAAGGATCGGTAAGGAATTCAGCCATGGCCTTTTGATGGAAGCATTCCGGCATTTGCCTGGAGTGATTTGGAGAAACCATGGAAAACCAAAATATGGATGCCCGAACGAGGATTCGAACCCGCGTCCTTCTGAGTGCGAGGTCAGAAAGTTATCACCACGCTCGGGTGCATGTCTTAAACAGTTAAAATAATGAATCACAACAGTTTCCACCAACAGGCTATTTGACTGTACTGAAAACAAATAACAAATTGTTGTCACTGCGCATTACTTTATGTAACTTTTTTTAAATGATTATTTTTAACAAAAAGAGATAATTAATATTTTTCTTACCATGGGACATGGGACATCTTTTAGTAGCGTTAGCAACAGAATGAAAGTATCTGTAAGAACGAGACTGGGTACTCATAGAGAAGTATCCGCATTTCCCTGCACCCTGGTCAAATTTAAATTCCTTCCCTCGGTGTGACACCTACGCGATTTTCGATTTCATCCCGATTTTGTGTGACATATTGGAAGCGAACGACATCTACAAACCTGTTTAGCCTACAGGAGAGAAGGAAGAAATACACATTACATACTTTCGAAAAAAAATAGCCTACCTTTTCCAGTCGAGTAAAATATAATGTCATATGCTTGACCAACAGTGGGTTGAACTGAGAAGAGATACATGGAAAGGGTAGAAAAATGGATATGATATTTGTAAAAAAAAAGGTCAACCCCCAATTCACCATGAATGGTTCCTGAAAATTTGAAATTGTAATAAGGAACAGAATCCGATTCCTTAGAAATTCACAAAAAATTAGTGGCCTTAATGGCATTGTCATTAACCTATAATAAGTCTTCAAAAATGATTGGGCCTCGGGCCGCATTCACTCGACCTAGCTGGGATGAAGCTCTAGTTATTTAGGATGGCTTTAGACTTTGCTGCTTCATACAGTTTATTGTTTTCCAGTTGCTAAAGTATCAGGATTAAGTTCATTCCCCCATTTATCGATTCAGTTTTTGCCTTGCAGGAAACTACTGCTAGATTTTAGCCTGGATGCAGCTGGGCGATGCGCGTACAGTGCGTTGTGGGGGAAGGTTTCCGGTTTTGTCTTTCAACTTGTTAGCTGAGTTCTGGGAGTAACATCAATCCTCGGTAAAAGTGAAGAGGCGGGTAAATGTTCTGGAGAAAACAAACAACCGAAGTACAAAATCCGGAAGAAGATAGGCAATATGCAACTTTTCTAAGAACTGTGGAATAACTGTGTTTAAAGTAGACAAAAAGAATGATATGTAGGACTGGAGATTTTCCCGGCGCTGAATATGAATAAAACCCTCTCCGGTAACTAGCTGTGTTAGAAGACGACTTTTTGGCGTCATAACTCTGCCGCCATTGCCAAGTGACCCCTTAATAATGGCGGCAGAGTTTATGACCGCTGAAATGTCGCGTTTTGTAGATGGACTAAGTTGGCTAGTTACCGAAGAGGGTTTTAGTAAAAAAGAATAGTGTTCTGAAACATTGAATCGGTTGTCGCCAAGTTCTAATGGAAGAAATCACGGAGATAGCACTAGCTGGAACAGAATATAAGTCTATTTCGACTATATTGATATGCGAACGGGATATAAACTTGGGTACGGATGTATTTCAATTTATGCAAGAGTTCTGCAGTCTAAATTCAGTTAGCACATAAAGTAAAAATTATGGACGTATTCCAATCGTACCTATCTTCTAAGCCATCAAATGAACTCTTAAAGACATGTATTTTCTGTTAAAAATGGATTCAAACAGTTAAAACTGTTTTAACACTTGTAAAGTGCTATATTCGGCGCAAAAGGTTACCGGTAGACTTCGAACGTGTTCAAGCAGATGAGATGTAAAAAGTTAAAGCTCTGGCCTCACATTTTGGAGGGCGCCGGTTAGAATCCCCGTTCGGGAATCCAGATTTGGCTTTTCCATGGTTTTCTCATATCACTCCAGGCGAATGCCGGGATGCTGCTTTCAAAAGAACATGGCAGAACTCCTTCCCGTTCCTTTTTCCCAGTTCCATCCCGCCTCTAATCACCTCGACGAAGCGTAAAGTCATAAATAAAAAAAATGTAAAAATCAGGGAATTTGAGCAAAACCTTGAAGCCACTCAGCAAACCACCAATCCGGAGGATTCGACAAGAGTTTTTATCTCAGAAAACATAGAATATGCGTTTGCAAAACAGAGTATTGGCAGAGCATTGCGTAGAGGTGGATCTGTGAACACTCCTTCCCACGCCGGTCAACAGATGACTGTTGTTGCTGAGATTACGTGGGAAAATATTCACAATATAAGGAAACCCTTCACATATCACAGTGCCCAGAAGACAGCGACCTTCATCTGACTTACATTTGGCTTTATCTATCCGTCTAGAGTCTAGACACTGGAGGGCGTTGAAGAGATCGTGGGGGGGGGGGGGTTCTGGTCCAGCACCCCATGCTTTACAGTGGTACAGTCGACTTTTAGGGTTGCATCAAAAGTTTTTAATTTAGTTCCCATGAGAATATGTACCCCAAAGAAGATGTAGCGCATTCAGAAATTTATTAGGAAACATTGTACATAGCAGAACAAGGCGATTTAAGATTGCTGATTACAAATAAGGCACTAATTATCTAAAAATTAGAGTAATTACAGCTTTATAATTAATAACAATTTTTCATTATATGTATTTGTTAATCAAACTGTGAACAATACCTGTTAATAATTTTCGAATTCTGTCCTTGTTTTTTTGTATATGAAATTGTACACTTCACTTAAGTGGGGTGCTGTTTAAAAATTGGATGACGAGCTAAAAATGTTGGAGCAATATGGGTTAAATTATTTATCATAAGAACGGGAGTAGAATTTTTTTATTTTATTTTTTTTTTATTTTTAAAAAGGGGATGGTGGGCATAAGAAGATTGAGAACCTAAGGTCTAGAATCTAGAGCGCATTTTCTTAGTGCGTATTATTGTTAAACTTGTTGATTACCGTAATAAGTTGGCGTTGCACGTTTATGTGCACTTTCTGACATGACTGTTGCCTAATATTTGCTCATCGAGGAGAGAAAAGACATTAATCCGGAAAATAGGATCATCTTGTAGAGTTAGACAAATAAGTGCTTAAAATCTATTATTTTAAAAAAATTAGTATAATGGACACAATTAATTATGAACACTTACAACATTCACCTATTTAATATATCTACATCTGGAAAAACTTGTAGGGAAATATATACTTGTTTTGGCCGTACTAAATGGTTTTTGAGATTTGATTAATGTATGTCGTACGTAACTACATTTTAATTTCCCTACTTTCTTCTAGACACTATGGTTTGCCAGATTAACCATCATTTCCTGTTATGTTTTAAAATTTGCTGTCTATCAACCCAAACTTAGCTTTACGAATGGAAAGATATTAATCACTCAATTTGTAAGTGACTCTATTATCTTATACTTTGGTGATGCCATGTTTCTGTAGGCCTATGGGATCTTACTAACTGGCGTCAAGGCAATCGGCCAACGATAACAATTTATGTGGAATTTCTAAAAATATTGTAGCACAGCCTCAAACAAACAATTTACTAAATATTTTTATTTGTCATTAACCTATTACTGTCATCCGCCACTCTCTCCCAATTAAAAAAAATAAAAAATTTTGTGGCATAAGCGTTTCACTTTTATGCAGTTATAACCGTTACTACTTTTATTTACGGGTAATACACTACGACATAAAGCTACCGTAGAACGCCTACGGGTATCAACAATTATATTTTTTAGATATTAACCTACACTGAAAATAATTCTTCAGTTTGCTAATAAAACATACATTAAACTGACTTCCATTTCAAGGTTTATTGCTTAATCCAAGTAGTTTTATTACAGCCCACCGCGGGTAGTTAGCATAGAAAGGACAAAACACTATTAAAAGTGTAATATTACAGTCAGTTTTCACACTGTTACAACATAGACCAATCTCATCAGTTACAAAGTAATCCGTGTTCTACATTCAGTCAGAGGTGAGAGATCAGATCAGCAAAGAATTTCTTGAATCATAATGTCATTGCCACGAGTGTTTTCGGTTAAATCCGATACGTGCGCCTCTTTGTTGTTCAACCAAACTTGCGTTAAACCTACATTAAAATGGATCTACGAAAGCGCGCCTGCAGTTTACAAAGATTAGACTTAGCGTGGTGGGTGAGCGGTTAACGCTCTGGCCTCGCATTCGTGAGGACGTCGGTTCGAATCCCCGTCCGGGCATCCAGATTTGGGTTTTCCACGGTTTTCCCAAATCACTCCAGGAGAATGCCGGGATGCTTCCTTCAAAAAGCCATGACCAAATTCCTCTCCGTTCCTTGTCCCCAGTCCCATCCCGCCTCTAATGACTTCGACGTCGACGAGGCGTAAAGCCATAAGTAAAAGTAAAAGTTCAAAGATACGCTCTTTTCCTGCAGTTACGTATTTCGTCCATATTACTAACTGATATAAGCTATGCTGGCTTATAAATAACAATTTTCTCCTTGATATGCTTTATATTTCCCCCCCTGATATACCATTGTGATAGGAACTTGAAATAATACGTATCATGAAAGTTATGTCTAAGAAACTTGCAGTTACAAGACATTGTAGATGTGGAACTCATTTGGATGAACTCAGACTTCTACGTGAAGAATGACTTATTTCAGAAATTTGTCTCCACACTGCTATAACTGCAGTAATGTGTATCCACAATAGAAAAACAGTAACATACGGATGTTACACCATTGCCTTTCGGACTCTGGATCACAAAATTTACTAAGCTGACATATTCATTCTCTTTCCTCACGCTCCATTCGTAATTTTTTCCACTTAGGGCTTTACGGGTCCGTACGCGCGCTCAGGACCACTCTTACACTAGGCTCAGTAGAATGGTTTGTACTAGGTGATTTATTACTTGTCTTCAATATTTGTTACCAACATTGTTCGTTATACCTGCTGTCTTCACGGAAGTTTTATCTTCAGTAAAGTCTAGATTAGTCCAAAACGTAAAAGGTTGTTTGAAGGAGAAACGGTAGTAAATGGTTGAGAGGCTGTGAAAATCACTTTCCTGCAAGAGCAAAATCGTCAAGCTTGTTACGCGCCGTAAAGACGAATTAAAAGTATCCAACATCGTCTAGAAAAAATACATCATCGCAAGTCAGGTGTACAGGGTCTGACGTAGTTGCTGCGTTGTTTGACCGCTTTTCAGATTTCAGGTTTTGTTGTTACCAAGCTAGATTCCGCCCTCCCAAAACGAGAAACCTGAAAGCCTATCATTGTGCGCAATTTCCATGGAAATGAAGTGTCAGCTCAAGGCTAATCTAAAATTAATAACTTACGCAGCACATTTTCTGTTTTAAAAATTTCTTGCTGGTCGTAAAATGTACGAGGCTATATATAGGAAGACGCATGGAGATACTTGGGCTGAACATTTTTACGTGCGTGGTGCACGGTGAAACATATACCAACAACAAAGCGCTCCAAGAATAAATACCCACCGTGACGCGCCGGCTGAAAAAACTCCTAGTTAATTGCTTTGCACTTAATGCGATATTTACAAAGGGAAAACCAAATGTGGAGTAGTGATTAAATCCTTCAAGTCACTGGCTGCATCAAGAGCTGAGAATATTTGAGGGTCATTCATTCAGTGTCGAATGATTCGTAACATTCAGTAAAAATACAGAACACATCCGCACTGATACAAAAGCCAAATCATTGGATTCACATTTTCGTTTTACACAGTTCGGAGGCTTTCATAAATATAGTACCCCTTCGTACGTAAAACATACAGGAAAACCATTCGGCCAAAACATATTCCTACTTACTTTTACTGTTTAGTTTGCATTAGGTTAGTATAAACATTTTTACTTCCACCCGAAGTAATAACATTACATACCGTTCTTTGAAACCAATTATATTACCTCCTACTGATCATAGGATTGTTAGATAGAATCAAAAAGCACATTTTTTTTTTTGTTAACTACAAAAAAAATTATTTTTTCAGCTACCATATTTGAATGTAGTTTCCAACGACTCTTTTTAATTCATAATTTTGTACAGTTTACAAAAAATTAGAAGACTAAATTCTGTGCCACATCAATGAGACTGAATAACTTCGTCTTCTCATTCTCTTTTTTTTTTTCAGCATAATTTTCTGTGTCAGTTACAAAATTCAAAGAAGAAAATCCTTTCATAGAGTAAACGGGTTCTGAAGCAGAAATCTTTCAGTTTGTGTTTAAAGTTGTCAGGTTAGTGTGGATAACATTTTATTTCCTGTGACTAAAGAAATTACACAGAATTTTATCCATTTCTGTAAAACTGACAATAACATGTAATCATTGTGGGTGTTAAATTTGTACCTGCTATTATAGCTATGGCCTATATGGCAACATTAAGACTGAAATGATAAGAATTTTCTACTACAAAAGACAGTAGACAGCACGTGTATTTTTCTGGTATTGCAAGTATACCCAGAAAATTTATCCCGCAAATAATTGTGGGAGCACCTTCTTAGTACTCTACACTTGTAAAAAAATTCTCTAACAGGAGATGCCATAAGTGAGTATGGAGTGAAGTTTTTCAGGCCAGAACAAGATATTAATTTCGTAAAGACTCCAAATTCTCACCGATTAGTGATTGGTTCATCAAATCTCTAGGTGTATTAACAGCATAGGCAAAGATTTTGGAGCAGACGAGCTGACATGCGACTCACTGTGTGACGGGTATGTAGACGACGCGGTAGGACGGCCGGTACGGTATGGTGCCCACGCTGTCAGACCTGCGACGGTCCTTCATGTTGACGCATCTTGGTGTCGCGTCAAGCGCCGACTGACGCCTGCCATCAGCTGGGGCAGCCAGCGCCTCTAGCGGGGCGCCGCGCAATCACTCCACTACCGCTTCCGGACAGTATAGCACACACCTCTGTGCTTGTGTTTAGGGATAGTCTTATCGCGTGCGCTCTTTGAATAATTGATGAAACTTGTGAACCCAGACCTCAAGGTCTCCAAACGCTGCTTAGAATAGCTCCCAACAGACACTCTGAATAATAAGTTCGCTGGTGGCTACTATGCATGTGTGGGTGGCGTGGTTGACAGATGAAAGAAGGGAGTGTCGTTCGTTATCAATAGGTTACGGATCTTTATGACAAGTCATATTTTTTTTTCCTGCCTTTTTTTTTGAACTGTAATGCTGAATTGAACTGATTGAACGTTTCTGATGGTATTTAAATGTATTTTATATAGCATATAAATGCATATTCAGTCAATTTTTCTAGTTTTGGTCATATTACGATAGTATTTTGAGGAAAAATCTGCTAATTTTTTAATAGTTCCCGGAATTATTTGAGAAGAAATTAAGATTATTATTAACAGAACTGTACTCCTATTATACATTGCAGGAAAAAAACAAAACTAATTGTCACTGAATTTGTCAGAATTCACCAGTCAAGAATTACAGCTATAGATTATATTAACTCTCTAAATCTTCCGCCCGCCTTTCAATCTCGACTATGCAGCAGCGGAATGCCTGTGTCGATCCGCATCAATCAATGTCTCACTGTCGCCAATACTTCTGAAAATAATCCTCAGTCATTGTTAAATATGCAGTGGATCAGTGAGTACCACCATGCCGAAAACAAAATTTTCTGGAAGTGAGAAGTTATTTTTTTATTATTATGGCTTTACGCCTGATAAACGTAGAGGTCATTAGAGGCGGTAAAGGACTGGGGACAAGTAACGGGAAGGAATTATGTCTTGGCCTTTTGAAGGAAGCATCCTGGCGTTCGCCTGGAGTGATTTGGGGGAAACCATGGAAAACCCAAGTTAACCGTTCGCCCACTATGCTCGGTGTGAAGTTATGGAATTATGAAAAAAGATGTAGGAGAGGATTATTTTAGTACAGACGAAAGAGTTATTTTCTGTAAATTAAAACGATTTAAAATTTAATTTCCAAAATGTGCAGTAATTATGCTGTATATATGAAAGTGATCGATTAGATAAAATAAATGATGTATAATTGAGCATGTTATGATGTATAGTAAAATTAAATGTTTGGTCATATTTACCCGTTTTTAAAGTCATATTTGCCTGCATATTTCTCTGTTCTTTTTGTCATAAAAGATCCGAACCCTAGTTATCACTGACTTTGGTCGTCAACATGGTGATAAGGAATCGGGCACGAAAAGTGTCGAGAGATGAAGATTCGTTCCATCACATGGGCTAACTACGTGGTGCTTCAGACAGGTATTCTATAGTTACTCCACTAGATGGACAGTAACACTCTCCAAAGTCTGAACCCTGAAGATTTTATTTTCACTAACGTATTCTGGTAGGCGAGACTTGGAATGTGGAAGGAAAGGGTTCTAGCCTCGGTTAAATCATTCAGATTTCGGTTTTCAGAAACCGCTCCAGATGAAGCCGGGTTGGTTTATTCATAAAGATCATGAGATATTTCTCGTCCTATATCCTCTGTAGGCTATGACTTTATAACAGACGAATAGAAAACAGGGCACTATTTATAAATATTTCGAGCACAAATATGCAGCTTGCACTGAAAATATCGAAAGAATTTCTACGAGTTCCTTGCACGAAATGACAGCCAATAAACACACAGTCAGTGAAAGTTTTACTAAAGGAATGCTAGCGTATGTGCTGCTGCTCCGAGTATAGAATTTTTTGTGTGTCAACTTTATGTGACTCTGAAGTCATTAAAGGCATTCTTACATTAGATAAAGTTCAGAGTCGCTATCTATTTATAGCAATTACGTGGGTCGCATAGATTATTTAAAAAAATGAATTTAAGCGTTAGCAACAAAGACTGATTTTATAACCAATCCTAAATGTGTAAAAGCGAAGTATGAAAGAAGCATCTCTGTATGATGGAATTGATCTGTTGCATCGTTTTGATCAAGCAGAGTCACGACACTTTGATGTTAGATTTATCCAAATAATATTGTCACCGGTAGTTAGTTATGTTCGTGGTTTAAGTTACCACAGAACAACAGTCGTTTTCTAAAACAATTTTTTTTTCCGTTGCTGTTGTCGCATTTACTCTAATTAACATTTCCAGATACCAATTGGACACGTTCAAGATTCCGATTATAAATGAAGTGTTTAGTCCTGGGAAGTGTTGGTACTGACAAAAGAGAACGAAAAAAAAAGGAAATGTCATAGCTTTTGAGTAGATACATCGTCATCACAGTCAACATTCACGGACACTGAAGCTGTTGCTCTTTAATATCCTTTCTGTACTTTCTGTATCACGCAAGGTCCGTTTAGTAACGATTTTCGGTTATAAGTACCTAACACTAACGCAGAATGTCTTTAACGACAGCAACGCAAGGCGAATAAAATAATTCCGTCCGCAAGCAGCAGATTCTAACCTTTGCTCATACCATGATGTGTTGGTGAATTTAAAGCAGTGTAACCCTGTATTGGTATATTTTGAAAGAAGGAGAAGTGACTGTACAACTGGAATGAGCTGAGCATGGGATATGTCATTTGGGGCATTACATGGTCCCAGATATTGTCCATCTCTATTCTTGAACAGTGACCTTTGACTGTCACAAAGTTCTTATAAAAAAGAGACAATATTTTCGTATTACATTTTTAATCAGGGCTTTCAAGCTCGTTGACATGAAAGTCACTGGTATGGGAAAAAGAACAGAAAGGAATTCGACGACTGCCTTTAGGGGGAATCATCCCGAAATTCACCTGGACAGCATAGAAAACCGAAGACTGAATTTTATCGAAAACACTTTCATTACAATTTAGGCTCGTTAGTATTAATTGAGATGTAGAGATAAGAATCATTATCAGTCCCAGAAAGTGATACTTACTTGAATTAAATCCGTTAAATCTATAGAAATAAAGAAAAATATTACATATCCAAAATTTATCTTCTTTTTTTTTTTTTTTTTTTTTTTTTTTTTGCTTACTTACTTATGGCTTTGTGCCTCGTCGACGTCGAGATGGGACTGGGGACAATGAACGTGAAGGAATTCGGCCATGGCCTTTTGAAGGAAGCATTCCGACATTCACCTGGAGTGATTTGGGGAAACCATGGAAAACCCAAGTCTGGATGTCCGGACGGGGATTCGAACCGGCGTCCTCCCCAATGCGAGGCCAGAGCGTTAACCACTCATCCGCCACGCTCGGTCAAAATTTGTCGTTCCACACGAAACACATAGAGTCACGTTGTACACAGAATATTGTCTTTATTTCATTTGGATGGTGACTTCGTAAATTTTTTTTATAAGTTTCTTTTCTGAAACGAAAATTCATGTTCTCACGTATGTTAAACATACTGTTCTGGTTTCTAATTTGAGGCGTGCAAATGAAAAGTTTAAACAATAGGCCTGGCGTATGTTCACCGTGTAGATATACAAAATTTTGTATACAGCAGAGCTATTTTCGTGACGCGGCGATTTCATTCTTACAAGAGGACTACTATAAACTTGGACGAAGTTCAGTGCTGAAAAATGGCGTAAATATTTGCAAGCAATGTCACGAGGGGCACGCTGTCTTTCAGAAAGCGCGATCTCGTTTAGTTTCAACGAAACAATTCAGAGATGGAAGCAGAAAAACATCGAGACGTGAAACATGTGGTCCGACAACAGCAACATCTTTGTGGCGAGATAAATGGGAACTTCCTGCATAAAGAACAATTTTTCTAAAAATCTCCCACATTTCCGACTATCTGTCACATGATTAATCTGTGCTCTGTATAATAATTGTAGATTTAGTGTGTGAAATGTTTAATTTATGATGTGGGAAATGAGGAATGTTCACCATTCGCTTTTAAGATTACTCATACTACCAAAAAACCGTCAAGTCCCGAGAAGATTGTAGTTGCCAAACTGTCAGGTAAAATGTAATATTCAGGAATAGCTAAATATTTAACTTTTATTAAATACTTTACACTATGCAAGAGTAAGTATTTCACTTTCAGTGTTTGTGGTGTGAAATCACCTATTAAAATTAGAACAAGACCGACAGCAAAACTGAATTCAGTTTGTGGAACTTCCTACATAAAGAATAATTTTTCAAAAAATGCCCCACATTTCCGACTATCTGCATGATAAAACTTTACGGAAAGAAATGAGGAAGTAATATGAAATTAAGTTCTGTTATGTTGCGCGTTTCGGAGATTCGGGTGATAGCACAAAAAAAAAAAAAAAAAAAAAAAAAAAAAAAAAAAAAAAAAAAAAAAAAAAAAAAAATTGAGTGTAATTCGGTCATAACGAAATTTTTGCGATATGCAAAAGCATACACGCGCTACGTTATAACATGGAATGAAGATTTAAACAGCATTTCTTCTTATTGGATTGGAAATAAATAGCAGGATCCTCAAGAAAGAACGAGAGTTCCACACCAGGAGTTTTATTACAAGATGGGCTGACTTTGCGACCAACAACAAGTGACTAATGTCTGAAACAAAAAGTCGAATTAGTTGCGGTCCTGCCTCTTGAACATCCTAAGTCAGTAAGAACTAGCAAAATTGCTACTAACAGCAAGCGTTATTAAGTGCGCATTGTCTCGCTTTTTCTAAAGGTATCTTAATGGGGAGATGAAATACATGTGTTTGGATGACTGCGATGCCCACCGAGCGTGGTGGTGTAACGGATAACGTTCTGGCCTCGCATTCGGGAGGATGGCGGTTCGAATCCCCGTCCGGGCATCCAGATTTGGGTTTTCCATGGTTTCCCAAATCACTCCAGGCAAATGCCGGGATGCTTCCTTCAAAAGGCCATGGCCGAATTCCTTCCCATTCCTTGCCCCCATCCTTTCCCGTCTCTAAAGACCTCGCTGTTGAGAGACGTAAAGCAGTTAAAAAAAAAGAGATTGTGATACTGTTTGTGTTGGTGTAGAGTGTTGTGGACGAGAAGGTGGAGCGGGTTGATTCAGGCCTTCTCTTCCGAAATACCCCAAAGCGTTGGCCGAGTTTTACGCCCCTTCCTTTTTTTTATCGCTACTGTCCAAGAATTTCAAAAGTTCACGTGAGCTTTCCGTCGACCACGCCCCCTTTGGTGAGATTTCACCGCAACCCCCTTCTCCCCATTTCACCTCACGTAATTAATGGACACCCCCTACGGCCGAATCATCGTCATCGTAAGCATTGCCCAGGATTTTGGTAGACAATACACTGATATGGAACTATGCACCATCATGTCTCCTACCATTTCGCCCAGGTCCCGATAGTGAAAATTCCTAGCACTAATACGGCTCGACCTGTGTCAGCCGTCAGATACTATCATGGCCCCTTAAAGACTTGATCCAAATTACATCAAACTGACTGTAGCTTTTCACAGCCTGTTTCTATTAAACCTAGTTCTTTGCTGCAACTATAAAACAATTGATAGTTTGTTCAGAGAGAGATCTACTAACACGCCGCGTTTCCCGTATGTAGCAACTAACCAACAACTCTCATTTAAGCATCAACCTTAGTTAACGAAAACTGACAAAACAAGATACAAATTTTCCTTTCCTTTACTTGTAATAATACCTGGTAACGTCTTTAGATCAAAAAATCGAACCGAAACTGAATCACCAGCAAGTGGGTTCCAGACCTAACAAAAACTGCACAGCACAAGTCCTCAACCTGACTCAGCACATTGAGGATGGTTTTGAGCTAGGGTTGATCACAGGAGTGGCCTTTGCAGATCTCTCTGCAGCGTATGACACTGTACAACATAAAATCCTGTTGCATAAATTATATCATCTTACAAATGATTTTGAATTTACAGAAATAATCTGAATTTTACTTCAGAACTGAAGGTTTTACGTCGAATTTCAGGGCAACGAAAGTCGATGGAGAACACAAAAAATGGGGTGCCCCAAGGAAGTGTTTTGGCACCGACATTATTCAACATTTACACCAATGATCAACCCCAGCCGCCAATGACTCGAAGTTTTGTCTATGCTGATGACTTAGCACTAGCAGTACAAGTCAAAGATTTTGAAACAGTGGAGGAGCGTTTAAGTAATGGTTTACAATCTTTCAGCACATACTATGAAGACAATCATTTGAAACCGAATCCATCCAAAACTCAACTTTCATTTACGAAACAGACATACTAACAGGAAACTGAAAGTCAGATGGGAGAGCATAGAACTAGATCACTGTTTCAATCCAAAATATCTCAGGGTTACACTAGATCTCTCTCTCACTTACAAAAAGCACTGTTTAAACACAAAAGGCAAAGTTTCATCCCGCAACAATATCCTGCGGAAACTCACAGAAAACGTATGGGGTGCACATCCCACAGTGGTCCGAACATCAGCTCTTGCACTGTGTTATTCTGCTGCGGAATATGCCTGTCCCGTTTGTTACAACTCTGCTTATGGCAAACAAGTAGACGTTGCATTGCATGAAACCCACAGAGTTCTAACGGGTTGCCCCAGAGCCACGCCGATTGAAAAACTACATGGTCTGGCAGGAATCGCTCCCCCTGATATAAGCTGCAATGTCAGAAAGAAACAAGGCTAATCAAAACTCTGCTCATCCCTTATTCTGGCATCAACTTCCAAGACAAAGGCTGAAATCTAGAAAAAGCTTCCTTAGAACGACAGCTGTTTTAGATGTACCGCCGAAAGTTGCCCGGCTCAATCAGTGGCGAGCCAGAATGACTTGTGTGAATCGATGGATACCTACTGTAGAGACACTACCACCAGGTGGCAACCTCAATTGGAAGACCTGGAGAGCGTTAAATCGGCTGAAAAGTGGAGTGGGCAGGACCAAAGATAACCTGCCAAGATGGCATTATCTTGAAGATCCTAATACTACGTGTGAGTGTGGGGCAGACCAGACCATTCAGCATTTATACAACTGTCCGCAGTGCCCATCAACCTGCACTCTGCAAGACCTCCTTCGCGCCAGTGACAATGCCATACAAGTTGCTGCTGACTTTTGGTCATCCGTTATATGAACTTTTTGTTGTTGATTGATATTATTTTATTTATGTTATTGTTATTACTGTTTCTAACAATTTGTAAGCAGCGTTTTTGACATGAAATAAATAAATAACGTCTTTAGATAAGCCGCAATACAAATACTTCCATTGTTCAGCTGCTAAATGGTTATAGGCAAACCAAGTGCACAGCTTTCACATTGAAATGAACAAACTTCCATTTCACTTACCATCAGAGTCTTGACTGGTTTGATGCAATCTTACATTTCTTCCTACTTCGAGTTAATCTCTTTATTTCCTGGTATAGCCTACATTACAATTTACCACTAACGGATTGTGGTCAAGCCTGAGTATAGTATTCTGGGGGATGCGGGTTCAAATCCCCGTCCGGCAATCCAGACTATGGTTTCTCTAAATCACTCCACGCGAATCCCGGAATGGTTTCTTCAAAAGGCAATGGCCAATTTCGTTCCTGTTCCTTGCTTCCCCCCCCCCCCTCCAAATCCTTTCTCGTCTCTAAAGACCTCGATTGCGACGAAACGCAAAGCCGGAAGAAAAAAATTAATTAGCCATGTCGTTTACTTTAATAATGGATTTCCTCCACAGTTCTTCCTTCGCTGTCCTCCCCCCTTCCCAACTAACAAATTAACCAATACCGCACGTCTTAAAATATTAACTACCATACTATCCTCCTTTCTGTTTGATTGTTTGAAAAACTCATTTCTTCGAGGAACGTTTTGTACTTTGTCTGTAGAGCGAATTTTCAATACCCCAGAATACTGCCAAATTTCAAACCTTCCAATCTTGCGTGTATCTTTTATAATTTTCTTACTTCAGCGTCTCCGAATTTTGATATTTAGTTTACTGTTATAATTTATGCAGCGCTTCATGTCATTTTTTGAATTTTCCTTATAGTTGATTCTATTTCCACTGCCAATAAATAGTTCACGCCATTTTATGGATTACTAAAGATGATAAATTTCCACATACCATAAAAATGAATGCAACTTATTAAGCTGAACTAAGTTCCGGCACTATAGGAGTTGAATATTTAGTTTTTATAATCAGTGTAGTAAATTCCTGATCAGGCCGAAGATCTCACATTGCATCGAGACATGAGATTCCTGAGTGCGTGAAAAAAATCGCTGGACCTTGACGTGATGTTAAATAAAATTAAACAGCTATCATTTGAAGATAAACTAATATTAATTGATAGATACGACATCAGAGAGTTTGTGCTGATAAAAGATAACATAAAACCAGGATAGATAAATCATTCTCATCAAGAGGGATCTTTCCTATTATATAGAAGTGTTAGGAGCCAAGATATTGATTGATTAGGGGAAGTGGTGGTATTATGGAACGCTTTTTCATTTGAAGGAAAATACTGTATTTAAAATGTGGCTGTTCCATAGAAAATGTCACTAACAGTAGTGTATATATCTATTATAAAAGATCAGTAATAATTGTGACGAAAAATAAACATCTTCAATACTTAAAAGAGATTTTTTTAACTTGCTGCAAATTGTGAGCATTTTAAAGCGGGGTGGTAATATGAAACAGATTTAAAATAAATTGTAAAACAAACATTGGCTTTTTAAATTTTTATTTATGAAATTATTAAGTTATATTTTAACCCCACATGGAACAATATCACAAATGACAGTGTAAATTTATATTAAAGTTATAGTTTTTTTGTTTTTAGTCTTTAAGCACAATTACATTTCACAAGTTCTTCATGAACAAAAGTCACAAATGAAAACTTCAGTGTCACACCCACTGCACAACATATGAGCCCATTCCTGACACATGGCACATTGAATCCAAAGCTCTCCATCTTTTGACTTTTTAAATGCCTCGCCACAAAATAGACAGTCTGGATCATCGTTTTCAGGAACGTCTTTTCCAACAAGTTCCACCATGTCCGAACTACCGGAAGATATTCTTTCTATTTCCTCTTCCTCACTAGAACTGTTATCTTCATTTCCTTTTCTTGCAGATAAAAGTCTTTGTATCCCAGTTTTCTCTTTTGTAGATTTATTTGATGTTTTGTTGGTTCCTGGTTGATCTTGATGTTTGTTGTTATACCTGTCAGAGGAAACTGACAGAGTTGTTGCCTTTTTCTTCTGTGGATTCTGTTTACTTTGTTTCTTGTCTGTGGAATATTGTAATGCATTTTTATAGGGCGAACTGGTTAGGACAGTAGCCGAAAGTGCTTTCCGACCTCTGTTTGATGTTTTCTTTTTTGCACTTGGGACTGGAGAGATTTGTTGTGGCTTGAAATAGCCTACAGATGTTGATGGACCTGCTGTCGGCTCTTCTTCTCGCCTCCCGTCACCATTCTTCAAATTCCCACCGATTTTAATTCCAGAAGTTTGTAGATCCTCACCTTCATCGTCACAAAGTGTTTCACTAGGCCTACTGTCAGCAACCTGTTCTGCTTCATTTGCAGCTGCTATGAAATCAGCTTCTGTGAAAACACCCCTGTTTAGTGGGTAAATACCGGTACATTTGAATCCATTGACCGCTATAGCACCACTTTGGACTCTGAGGTATGCCTTTCCGAACTTCTCTGCAATATCATAGGTGTCCATACCGCCTGTTCTTAGTGCCTGTCTGATCTCTTCACTGTAATATGTCTTCAGGGGGCCCATGAAAGTCCTGTCAAGGGGCTGTAGTCTATGCGTAGTATGAGGTGGCAAGCAGAGGATGGTCACATGATTATCTTTTGCTTTTATTATGACATCTATGTTCCTGGTATGAGAATAATGTCCATCCAATATGACCAAGACTGGGGATTCAGCTGTAGGTTTTGTATGTTCAATGAAGTGGGTAAACCACTGAGTGAACAGATGGGACTGTACCCAGCCTGAAGGATGGCATTTTCCAATAGCTCCTGGAGGTGCACCTTTCATCAATCTGTCTGTCCAATTAGTGCGTGGGAAAATCATCATCGGTGGCACGAAGTTGCCACCTGCACTCATGCACGCGATGATTGTCATTAGACTTCCCCTCTCTGCAGCAGTAAGGGATCCTATCTGTTTTCTTCCCTTCATGCCAATTACATATGGAATTTTTGTTTGCACGACACTAAGACCAGACTCGTCAACATTGAAGATCCGGTCAGGAGGATAACAATGTTTGGTGTATTCCGCCTCCAAAAGATCAAAAAAGTTCATGACACTGTCTCGGTTAAACCCAATGGCTCGAGCAAGTGATGTTCCTTCAGGCTTTCGTACTGAAAGCTTGTTCTTGTGTCTATTCATGAAGTGATCAAACCATGCCCTTCCAGCCATATTGTCACTGAATGGATTGCGAATTCCATTTCTTACTGCCAGCTGATAAGCCATTCGCCTTACATCATTACGAGTGAGTCCATAAAACTTCTTTTCCATCAACAGGCAATAGTCAACAAGGTCCTTTTCAATTTCCGGAGAAAGAATAGGTTTCCTACCTAATTTTTCATGTGTTAAAGTATTTACACCTATATCCTTTGTAGCAACCTTTCTGAAGAGTGTAGCTTTTGGTATATTGAAACATCTTGATGCTTCACTTAAAGTTTTAGTTTTATTCCTGACAGCCATTACTGCTTGAATCATATCTTCAGGGCGCCATTTTTGTCGCATTCCCTTTTTTTCAGGCCATAACCTGTTTCTTGGCATGGTGACACCTACAAAACAAAAGAAGGGTTGTAATATGAAACAGTGTGTTTCATATTTCCACCAAACGCCATTTTCGAAACTAACGAATAAAAATAGACTTTTGATAAACAATTACAAGTAACTAAAATTATCATTTCAAGGTTCAATCCTATTACTAAATCGTAAAGCAGAAAAAGTATGTTAAATTTTACATAAAGATAGCACAATATATATTTGAATCTAACCTTGCAAAAACTTTGGGAACCTGGAAAACAAAGAACGTGCACTCACGACCATAAACAATGTGCTACTGATCTCTGCTGGCTATGATGGAGGAAATACAACATTACGGTTGTGATAACTGAAGCTGCCGCCAGATGTCACTAATAGTTTGCAAATACTATGGCGTTTCATATTACAACCCCGTTTCATAATACCACCTTTTCCCCTAATTCATTCAGGAACTTTCAGTATTATGTGGACTTCCAAAAATCAGTTACGTGTAAAAGATTAATAGGAACTTAACGTATGGAATGACTGATAGAATCATCCTTGATACCGAGTCTGTTGCCTTGAGGCCGGGTATGGCCTCGTATTCGGGAGGACGTTGGTTCGAAACTCCATCCGAATAACCAGATTTCTCTTTCAATGGGTTCCCCAAATTACTTTAGTTCATTGTCTGGATGGTTCCTTCAAAAGGTCGTGATCGAAATCCTGTTCCTTGCCATCAGTCCTTTCACACGTCTAATAACCTCGACGTCGACGAGGCGTAAAACTATAAAAAAAATGGATTTGGGATTCGGGTTCGATACCAGATCCAGCTATCCAAATTTAAGTTTTCCAGAGTTTCCAGAATTCACTCCAAGTGAACACCTAGATGGTTACTTGAAATGCCGGTGGCCTGTCCCCAATATCTTCCTGGCTTTAATGGCCTCGGTGACGTAAAGGTCCAGAGCAGGGCCGCCCGATTCGTGACAGGTATATATAGTTGGAGGGAAAGCGTAAGTGCGATGCTGAAGGAGTTAGGTTGGGAAGACCTGGAACACCGACGGCGGAAGCTAATTGAAAAATTCACGACTGACATATTTCAGAATGACAGCCAAGAAGTATTGCTACCAGCAACATTCGTATCTCGGAATGACCGTGAAAATAAGATAAGAGAAATCAGGGCCCGAACCGATTCTTTTCTGTATTCATTTTTTCCGCGAGCGATTAGGGAATGGAATAGAAAGGATTTACCGGGCGAGTAAACTTAATTTCCGACAGAAGTAGCTTTCGACAAAGCTCTCCAGCCATCCTGATCTGGGTTTTCCATGGTTTTCCCAGATCATTCCACGCGAATGCTGGGATGGTTCCTCACAATAGCCCGTGGGCGCCTCCTACCATATCCTGTATATCCCTTCCAAACTATTACCCTTTCGGATAGGTGCAATGCACCCTCTGCCACACACTTTTAGTGAATCGCAGAGTAATAGTGATAGTAATAGTAGTAATAGTAAAGCCCTTATCTAAATCTTTCCTAGTAAGACGTAAATAATCCAGGCAGTTGGCTGGAATGCGTGTGGAAGATGATTGTTTCGCTCAGTCTAATCAGAATACCGTAAATGAAGTGAACTATCTGTTTCATGTATATCTTGGAAGCTATTTGGTTTGTTGTTACCTCACGCAATTTTTTCTTTGTAAGCGAAAAAAATTCTATTGCGCGTTTTAATTGCTTAAATATGTACGAATACTGGAATAGTATCTTTTTTTCTTACGCTATTTGGCTGTCATACCGTGGTTTCATTTACTGGATCAGTGACAGAGGTTTTGTCACTGGGATTTGGCTGGCAGGGTAGGAGCGGTAGCGGTACCTCTCCTCAGTGCGTATAGAGTGAGGGCATTCAGAGAACCGATTCTGTGCTATTCCTGATAGCTAATTTTAATACTTGTCCTTAGTGTGATCAGATGTAACTCCGAATACAAATATTAGTCATTAGGTGGAGAAAGTACAAGTCGAAGTAAGCTCTGAAAGGAAGAGATTTGCAACGTGCATATAATGATACGCATTAAATGAGCATTGAATAATCGTATGTTAAAGCTAACAGCTGAGCCAAGATGTGAACCCTTGGTTGTTTCAGTCTAAGGCCTCGTATCCACTTGAGCACGCTCAGGCGAATGAGCCGCTCAGTGAAGCGAGCGACTCAAGTGTGGACGCCTAAGCACGCTCGCAACGAACGACAGCGAGCGCGCTCGGGGCGAGCCGATCGGTTGTCGGTATTTTGGAATGCTCAAAGACGTCCAGTGTGTGCTCGGCGCTAAGTGTGGACGGTATTTGGCGGTTTCTACAATGAGCACGAGCACGTGGGACAATGAAACTTGCTTAACTCTAATTGATGCGTATGAGGTGTTATGGGATAGCTCCAGTATTAAAATCGAACTAAAAAATAAGGTGCATGGCGTGAAATCAGCGAGATATTAAACTTTAGTATTGATGATGTAAAGAAAAAAATAACAAGTCAGCTAGGATCATTCAGGCGAGAACGATCAAAACAGAAGTGAACTTCTATAACGGGAAGTGGTAAGTCTTTTTTAATAGTATTTCTCACAGCTGAACGGATTTTGATTGAATTTGGTGTTACGAAATTCAGATCCTAAGTGCCTAAAATCATATTGATTTTGTGCCAGGCTATATTATTGTTTTACCAATTTTTATTAAAAACTTGAAATCAATGCCATAATTAAAAAAACATAAAAATAACCTTTAAATCTATATTTGTAAACATAAATTAAAAATAGGTACCAGCCTTCATACAATTTTGGAGTGACTCAATAGTGCCATCACAGACTAACCGTACTAAACGGATGATGCTCTGTTTATATACTTTGAACATATACTGCAGACTTGTGTAGGGACTTCCTGAGGCTAGGAATCTTAAAGTTATTATAAATTTTATCTTCTGGTTGGATCGCCTCACGCATAGGCGTATCGTGCATTTTAATATTAGGTCCAACTAATGACAGCAAATGTTCGAAATCGATCTCGTAAAGTTTTGAAATACCTCATTGTCTTCTTCTAAAGTCAATTCTCGAATTAAATTATTAAGATAATTTCTTCGCTGACGATGACTTTCTCTAATCCATCAACTTGGTAATTTTCTTCTCTGTTTTGACATCGTATGCATAATAATAAAGGCCGCAGCTACGCGTGACGACAAGTCAATATCCGAGCGTTTTCTGAGCACTGAAACCAGGCTCGTTCGACCAAAATTTCTTTTTCCTTGAGCACGCTCGAACGAGCGCGCTCAAATGAATGAGCGGCTAATTCGCTTGAGTGTGCTCAAGTGGATACGAGGCTTAAGATAGTCGCAAATGGCTCTATGCGTAACCCTTCCAGGTGTTTGTGTCTACATGGTCGGAGCAGTCCGGGAAGGAATTCGGCCATAGCATTTTGATGGAACTGTCCCGGAATTCGGCTAGAGTGATTTGAGGAAACCATTGTAAGTCCAAATCTGGATGGGGATTCTAACCCTCGTCCTCCCGAAGGCACGCTCGGTGCTCATTCCGGCACCAATGATCGTATAAATAGCGATAATATGTAAAGCAAATAAGCTGCCCATTCTATACCTTTCCCTCTGTCAATGTCCGTAGGATACTACCAGCGCATTATAAATACAAGTCATAATGCGTGCTTAACTGCGTAACCAATTATCCGGGGCCGATCCTACTTTCGTATGCTTGTTGGTGTAAATATTAGTATATATATGGAATAAATATATGAATGTGGCATTTGTTTGTCGTAGATCTATTGTTCAGTGATACTTAATAAAGAATATTCAAAGACGAAGTGTTTTATGGATTTTACTGTGTGTAAATCTTTCATTTCAGAATACGAAGTCACTAATTACTAATTAATACTTTCATAATACTTCATTCATATGTTAATAAATTCATATTTAATTACCACTTTAGTTAAACAGCGAATAGATATTACAGGATGTATATTGGTAATGTAACACATGTTTTCCTCTTCTGACTAACTGTCCATATTCAATAATGGAAGCAACTCTTGCTAACTTACCGAGTCAGCTTCATTATTACTGTTATGGCCTTACAGCTAGACTACGAGGCCTCGAAAGCTGGAAGAGAACAGTGGTCAACGAACAGCAAGAAATCTGCCACGCCCAGTGTCTAGGACTCATTCTAAAGTGATTTCGGAAAAATCATGCGAAAACGAAATCTGTATGATTAGGCCGGGCATTGAACCAATGTCATCTCAACAAATCGTCTTCAAATGGCATCATATCGTGGTCAGTGTCTCAGTGGTAATTCGGATTGTAATATTGACTGAGTAAAAACCAAATGGGGCCGCAATGTAAGCGTCACATTGCTTTCTGTAAACTTTCTACCGGCATGTGATTTTATTCTGTCATCGACTCAAAAGAATCTATCGATTGAACGAAAAAGAATTAAGGCTTTCCCCTTGTCACACTTCAAAATGTATAATGGTACATTTGTTTCAGGTACATGAATAAAATAGTGCAGCGGTTACCAACCTATGGGTCGCGACCCACTATTGTGTTTTGGTGGGTCCCGGAACAATCGAGGTTTTTATCACAAAAAATATATCTTTTATTTCATCTATTTAAAAAATATATCACAATATTTTACAAGAGCAATAATCATGAAAGCTATTAGCTTAAATTAAAACTTTGTCAGAAAAAAAAAGTTTTCTTAAACAGTCAGTTGGTATTATGCAATAACCTCGTTGTGAGATATAGCAGCGGCAGCAATCGCGCAATAGTTATGGCAGCCCCTGAACACCCCTTCTCCCATCCCACTCTAGAGCGGAGATGCGTGTGCATACCACCTGCAATTTTACTTCTCTCATTGTCATTTTCATGTTTATTCTTGAATCGAAACCGAAGTCTTTGATTGAAAGTCTTTATCTGCATTGTGAGAGTGAGTTTTGTGTGCGTTTAGTTTTGACTGAGAGTAGGAATTAGAAAGAACTTTTTTAAACTCTTTGTGTGGAGCACGGCACTTTATGGTAGCGAAACATGGACTTTAGGAATACCGGAAATAAAGAAAATTGAAGCATTTGAAATGTGGTGCTACAGAAGAATGCTGAAAATTAAGTGGACAGACGAAGTAAGAAATGAACGAGTTTTGGAAATGATGGGTGAGAAAAGAAGTTTGTGGAAGAATCTTATGGAAAGAAGAGACAGGCTGGTAGGTCATATTTTGAGACATGCTGGATTGGTTAATTTGTTAGTGGAGAGAACAGTTGAAGGTAAGAACTGTAGAGGAAGACAGCGATTAGAATATATGAAACAGATAATTGAGGACGTTGGCTGTAAGGGGTATGTAGAAATGTAGAGGCTAGCACAGAATAGGGAAGGATGGAGGATTGCATCAAACCAGTCGAAAGACTTACGACAGAAAAAAAAAAAATTAAAGTGATTAATCATGGAATTTCATCAGTCAACTTGATGAGGTGATGGTCTGTGCAGCCACCTCCCGGCCTATAATATGTTTCTTGTTTTATGTATTATCAGTTCTTGTTTTTGTTGATAGAATATATCCTCTGTACGAAAATTCGCCTTGTCGTAGGATAGGATAGTCGATAGCGTATCGAGGTCACACAACAGTTCCTATTCTCATATTAGATACACTCTCATATTAGGAAGGTCGCGAAAATTATTTTTACTTAAAAGTGGGTCGTGTACCAATAAAGGTTGGGAACCGCTGCAATAGTGGATTGATATTCCAGCGTACGTTGTTTGCTACAATTACGCTGAATTCGTTTGGTATGTTACTCCTCGGCTGTTTCAGAGCGTGTTTATTACAGCTTTAGTTTGTAAGGATTTGTATGAGCTGAGAGTAAAGTCAGCATTTTTGTATAAAGAACCAGCAAGTCAATAGATTCACCTTCAGACTTAGTCCACAAGTCTGGATACCAGATGAAGCATCTCAGCACCCGTGGAATGGCAATCGTCCTGATTATCATGATCCGGTGAATCAGACTATCCTCTGATCATTTTCTCGTTATGATAGAAATAGAGGTCAACTCGTGGCGACTATCAACTGTAAATTTAACAACGCTACAAAGAACAAATTGGGAGCAATTTCGTGACACGGTTGCGGAATCTCTAGCTATGGACACGGAACTTTGAAGCTGATACAAAGCAACTATCTGCATCCCAGTAAATCTAGGCAACAGTATCGACAGCCAAACAATTGTTAGCTCAAATAACAAAAACAGTTGCTAAAGAATGTAATCTTACTAGAAGCATTGACAAAACGTCTGCTAAATCGCCTACACCGTGAACTCCAACACCGTAATAGGGAACGGTCGTCACGGCTAGCTACTCTTGAAAACTGCTCATAGTTTTGGCTTAAGTTATGAGTTAACCTGTCGGATACTATTTATCCTGATTAGTACCATATTTCGGCCATGATACACGAGACAAAACAGTAAATTTTGTAACGTTTATACTCCCATTTTATATTGTCTAGTTGCAGCCTTCTCGCAGTCGAGATACCATATTTAGTGCTGCATACGCGGTGATGGTGTGTTCAAATTAGCGATTGAATTAATGATTTTAATCTCTCCCCATTAATATTCAACTTGTATGTAGAAGAAGCAATAAAGGAAGTGAAAGAAAGATATGGATGTGGCATAAATGTTCAGTGAGAAAAAATCAGTTTCTTACGATTTGCTGATGACATTGTCATGTTAGCAGAACAGGTTGAGGATATTGAGAAGTTATTGAATATCGTAAACAAAATATAATATAAACCAAAGCAAGACAAAAGTGATGAAATGTAGCAGAAAAGATACCAATACTAGTAGATTAAATAAAAAATTAGGGTCGGATGCGATAGCAGATGGTAGTGAATTTTGCTACTTAGGAAGTAAAATTACAACTGATGGCCGAAGCAGGAATGATGTTAAAAGCAGAATACCAGTAGCGAAAAGAGCCTTCATGAAAAAGATAAATCTTTTAGTTTCAAATATTGATCTAGGACTCAGAAAGAACTCTATGCGTGGAGCACAGCACTTTATGACAGCGAAACATGGACTTTAGGAATACTTGAAAGAAGAATAAATAATTGAAGCATTTGAAATGTGATGCTATAGAAGAATGCTGAAAATTAAGTGGACGGATAAAGTACGAAACGAACGAGTTTTGGAAATGATGGGTGAGGAATGAAGTTTGTGGTAGAGTCTAATAGAAAGAAGTGACAGGATGGTAGGTAATATTTTGAGTCATGCAGGATTGGTTAATTTGTTAATGGAGGGAACAGTGGAAGGTAAGAACTGTAGAGGAAGACAGATATCAGAATATATGAAGCAGACAATTGAGAACGTGGTTGTAAGGTGTATATTGTGATGGAAAGGTTAGCACAACATAGGAAGGGATGGAGGATTGCATCAAACCAGTCGAGAGGCTGATGAAAGCAAAAAAAAAAAAAAAAAAAAAAAAAAAAATCATGGTTTACATAAATACAAATAAGTGAATATATTTGTACACAAGGCCTGGTAGCACCACAGGAGTACGGTATTGGCGTGTGTCTGAGGGTCATCAATTGTAAACTTTCAGAATTAGTCGAAGTTTCAAGGAGTGGTAGAAACAAATAATAGCAACATACGTGTTTAAAACATTGCATACAATCTATATTTAGAAGAAGAGCCAAGAAACAGGACTGTCCTTCTGTTTTTTCGTATCCAGCCAACATTTCTACGATAGTTTATAGGTGAACTAATTGTGAAAATCTCACATTATGCGTGGAAGAAGTCGCTAGCACAGCTAGTATAAACTAATGGTCGTAGCTAGTGTATGGAAACTGATTTTCGCCTTATTTCTTGCAGTGATGTCATTTGTGTCTTTGGTATTCATATTTCTGAAACGAAAATGATGCACCAGATTTCTGCGCTAATAGAAACTGCCACGATAGGCAACATACTCCAAGAAGCAAATAAGTCGTAACATCCATATGGCTGCGGTCTTCTGCTATTTTTATGCTGTAAGGAACCCTCGACGGAAGAACTGTCGTCACATATCCACTTTCTGCGCATGAGATCCGTGCCAACATATACGCTCTTAATGCAATGTTGCTCACGTCAGATCCAGCAACATCAACAAACTTAGACTTTACTCCTGTCTGGCGTTAACAGCTTCAGTGTAAACACTGACGCTCAAATAAAAACGGTTAATTACATTAACTTTTCTACCGCAGAAGCAAATTATTGATGGAGTACTACTTTTTCCGTGAGGTTCGCTATACGCCATAATGCTTTGGATGAGTGAACGTTTGACAACCAACCTAAAACGCCGACTATCCCATCTCTGTTCCAAATGTTTTTTGGCTTTACGACTGGTCGATGACGAAGTCATTAGAGTCTGGAGAGGAATGTAAGGAACGGGAATAAATTGGTCCACAGCCTTTGGGAAGGAAACAGCGCAGTATTTGCCTGAACTGATTAAGTTTTTAGATGCGTCGGGCATATATTGAAGGACTTGAACTGAAGAAAGGGATTCTCATACCAAAACGCTACGCGTATATTGAGTATTGCAACAGACAATTCATGATGACGATGCTTCGCTAGATAGTGTGTCATTTGCCTTGGCACGTTAGCGGGCTGGGACAAGAGATTTCCAGAACTCAATAGTCGTGGTTATTTTCTCGTTTCGGTTATCAAATCCTAAATTATCAAATAAAACCAACTTTTTATTTCTTTATACTTTCAATAAATTCTGCCTCACGTTATTTATTACCCTATTAATAATCAACTCCCGTCCGTAATTATGTACCAAAGTTTGCAAGCAGTAATTACATAATTACCAATAATTAAGAACACAAATAAAATTAATATTACATATGGAAATTAAATTAGTGTGACCATGCCGAAAATGAACAAATGATCCCACGTTCTTCCGTATCACAGCAACAATAAATTTTCTTCCCCTACTAGATCTCGTGCACTAAACTCTATTAGCTTACATAGCTCCATCGATATGAAGCAAAGTGCAAACCTGACGATGATTATATTACCATTACATTCACCCTCAAAAATAAAGTCTATGTTGCAGAGTTCACTGTATAGCAATGATTCCACTGTACTTGGGGAACTCGCTAATTATCGAGGGTGGACAAAAACCACATCCCCAGCGAAGGTAGTTCACATGGAAGCTACTGTAATACATGCTAAATACGGTAGATAAGACGTAATTCGTTTACAACGGTTCATAGGATTATTTTATAGCGCCGAACACTGAGAAGTGAGCATTTCTTCCAGACATCAGAAGGATCGGCTCCTATACTTTCGTTTGGTATGTGGAAGGATTTATTGTGTCCAAGAACTCATTTTAACAGTTCTGAGAGAATTTACCTTCGCAATGCGGTATTCTCTTGATTCGCTGCAGATTGTCTTAAACATAAAATGATGTCTGTCTTTCCTCCATCAATAGGAAGAAATTGGAATAGTGACGGGTTCCCGTAAAATGCTTCTTAATCTTCTCGTGAGCACAAACTTCTTTTGTTAGTCGTAAGTGCAGACAAATGGAAAAACCAGTCACAAACCGCTACTAAAAGGTGTGTTTCACATAAGTTGTGCACATTCGAACAGTTGTTCTTCTCCATCATCCTTTCCCTACATTAAGGATCTGCTGCGTTTGACGGCTTTCACTCGTCATTGCCGTGGCCAAATCTGGAGGTTTGATTTTACAGCCGCGTACCCTTGCTGAAGCCAGACATTTTATATTTACTGCCAGAGGAACGGAGGAAATGAACTGTTGCCATCTGTAAGAGAAATGTGTAACTATGTTCACGTACTAATGGAGGAAGTGAACTGTTGTCATCTGTAAGAGAAATGTGTAACTATGTTCACGAACTAATGGAGGAAGTGAACTGTTGCCATCTGTAAGAGAAATGTGTAACTATGTTCACGAACTAATGGAGGAAGTGAACTGTTGCCATCTGTAAGAGAAATGTGTAACTATGTTCACGTACTAATGGAGGAAGTGAACTGTTGCCATCTGTAAGGGAAATGTGTAACTATGTTCACGAACTAATGGAGGAAATGAACTGTTGCCATCTGTAAGAGAAATGTGTAACTATGTTCACGAACTAATGGAGGAAGTGAACTGTTGCCATCTGTAAGAGAAATGTGTAACTATGTTCACGAACTAATGGAGGAAGTGAACTGTTGCCATCTGTAAGAGAAATGTGTAACTATGTTCACGAACTAATGGAGGAAGTGAACTGTTGCCATCTGTAAGAGAAATGTGTAACTATGTTCACGAACTAATGGAGGAAATGAACTGTTGCCATCTGTAAGAGAAATGTGTAACTATGTTCACGAACTAATGGAGGAAATGAACTGTTGCCATCTGTTAGAGAAATGTGTAACTATGTTCACGTACTAATGAAGGAAGTGAACTGTTGCCATCTGTAAGAGAAATGTGTAACTATGTTCACGAACTAATGGAGGAAGTGAACTGTTGCCATCTGTAAGAGAAATGTGTAACTATGTTCACGTACTAATGGAGGAAGTGAACTGTTGCCATCTGTAAGAGAAATGTGTAACTATGTTCACGTACTAATGGAGGAAGTGAACTGTTGCCATCTGTAAGAGAAATGTGTAACTATGTTCACGTACTAATGGAGGAAGTGAACTGTTGCCATCTGTAAGAGAAATGTGTAACTATGTTCAGTGTATTTTTTGTTTGTGAGATGTGTAGTTTATGAGGCGTGGATTGGGGACCGTCCCGGTATTCACCTTGATGGCTGTGGTTAATCACTTAAAACTGCAGTCAGGACGACCGGTACGTGGGGACCTGGTCTCGTGCCCGATCCAGTGGTCGCATTCCCACGGAAGAATTCATCCCTAAGCAGATTTTCGAATTGCCGCATGTTTGCCGAGCGAGCTGCCATACTTGGCACTTGTGGGTCCGTCCCAGCTCTTACTTACTGTCAGCTGAGGCTATGATAAAACACAAACAGAGAGCTTTACTTAAAATGAGGACGTAGGTGCTCCTTGGAATGATCTCGAGATTTGTGGTTAGCTGGATTTATTACAGAAAACTGTTGCATGGCATTCATTACAACGATTGGTAAATAAATAGGAGGTTTTTCCGATCCAAAGTGGTAGCAATTACTTCCGGAGCCAGTGGAGGGTAGAACGAATAATTTTCCTAAAAATGTCAAGATTGGTTTATAGCAGGACTGCACTACATAACTTAACATCGCGTACTGTGTAGTTGTTTCCCTCGTGAACAAGGAGAGCCGTTGAGTTTCGTACAGTGAGGACTGCCACGCCAGAGACCTTACCGAGAGTGGTGGGTGAACGGTTAACGTTCTGGCCTCGTATTCGGGAGGTCGCCGGTTCGAATCCCAATCCGTGCTTCTAGAGTTTGGTTTTCCATGGCTTCCCTAAATCACTCCAGACGAATGCCGGGATGTTTCCTTCAAAAGGCCATGGCCGAATTCCTTTCCGTTCCTTGCCCCAATCCCATCCCGCCTCTAATGACCTCGCCGTAGACGAGGCGTAAAGCCCCCCAAGCCAGCGACCTTTGGCGCTGGCGTCGGGTAGTGAGGTGTGTTGTGTACGCCGTTGTACTGGGTTGGAAGCAAACTGCCTTTGTTAAAGTTAATAAATCTATGCTACAAAATAACTACCGGCGACAGAGCTTGATCAGCTGGTAATTTCTCAAGCCTGCCATACGGAATGATATCTCATCAGACTGATTATGTGATGTAATAACAGTAATTTTAATTTGTGGGAAAGCGGTTTCATTCGAACCCGAGCGAAGGAAAGGCAGATTGCGGTCACTAACCTTCTATGGCTTAAGAACGGAGGAGTGGCAGTGTAGGCTGAAGAAGCGGGGTAGTGAGAGTGCTACCATATGCCAGGGACTGATAACCTCACCTTGACAATAGCACACGGAGAAATGAATTGATGCCCGTGTGTATGCAAACAAAGCCGGGCTCAAAGGACACGCGAGGGATTGTTTGACTTGGCTTTACGTCAGTAAATCTCCAGTGCCAGGAATATATGAGCTGGCCAGTGAAGAATCGCTGCTTAAGGACAGATCCGCAGTTTTGAATAACTTCTGAGATCAGCAAAAGACGGGATCACGTAAGCGATCCAGCCAATAACAGCTGTGCTAAACTGTATGCAGAGCGTGAAAGTTTGTTGCTAACAACGTAAGGTTGATTTTTGTTTTGACTTCATGACCAATCGACCTCGGAACCCGTTTCATGGACCTACATATTGATTAATGCAGAACCCAGTGGTGTGGAGCTGAGGCATAGCATTTGGTCGACTAGGAGCGGACAATGTGGCTTTGGATATTCGATCTGTGATGCTGATATTGATCAGAAATATGTTTTATGACTTTAGATCTCAGTGCTATTCTCGCGCAGGTAGCTCCGCTGAAGACTTCTATCCCAACGCAGGGTTCAGTAGTGGGACTCGTAAATCTGATATTGCATTACATTCTGCTGATACCCGTTGGACGATACGACTGACGAGCCTGTGTAGCTGCTGTTCGACTATACCCCACTACAGATGTGAAAAAAGACGCTGTTAGCCGACAGACTAGTGACTGCGAAAGATATGAACCATTGCATTCTGCCACATCACGTATCAACCTCACTATTGTCATTGCAATTTCGGAACAATTTTACGCAGTCCGCCGCAAAGGCCTAATAGCACCCAATAACGTCCTGTTGACCTATGTCAAGATGGTTAAATCTCATGCTATATCAAAGTGCATATAAGGAAAATGGTCAAATTCTGCTAAGAATTCTGTTTGTTGTCAGTATCTAATTTCAATAAATGAGGCGATTTACAATGAATGAATTCAAATATATTGCGCGGAGTCTTTTATTAAATTCAGTAATATTTCAATAATTGCGCATTTCAAATGTTATTCGTGACATTATTAACATTAATCTAGGGTATTATCTTTCTCATGGAAAGCAGAACATTATAAGATCTCTACCAAAACACATACATAAATACACAGGAAGATGAATAAAACGCAATGCATCGTAACAACGGTGCATCCCGTTGAGGCACAGATAGCCAATGATAAATGCCCTAGAGATTATAGAATGAAACCAATCGCCGCAAATTTACACACATGGATCCCTTCTGAAGTAACGCTACGGGAAGACCGGCAGTAAAGGTGACATTGAACAAGGACTCAAACGCCGTGGTGACAGAAACGAGAAGCTTCAACCAATCCACACCCACACCCACAACTCCACCCCCATGTTCACAACGTTTCCCGCAACCAGATTCGACAAAAAAAGTGAAAATTATCTCCAGATTTAGTCTCAAACAGTGAGCTAAAGAAAGGCGACAAAGCAGCCAGTCATCACTTTTTTTTTTTTTTTTTTTTTTTTTTTTTTTTTTACAGTTTAACGTCCCTTTTTAACAACGTGGTCTTTAGAGACGGGAAAGGATGGGGGCAAGGAATGGGAAGGAATTCGGCCATGGCCTTTTGAAGGAAGCATCCCGGCATTCACCTGGAGTGATTTGGGGAAACCATGGAAAACCCAAATCTGGATGCCCGGACGGGGATTCGAACCGCCGTCCTCCCGAATGCGAGGCCAGAACGTTATCCGTTACACCACCACGCTCGGTCCCAGTCATCACAGGTTTATTCTGTCCTCTAGGATGATGGAAGATTGGGGAAGGGCCATCAGCGGTTGGATCTGAATTCGCACCAGTTATAATCTCAGCCTTCCAACGCCTTCAATCTGTTGTACGTCTCCCTTGAAACATGACTACTAGTGTACGTGCAACCGATAGACTATACGTGAAAACTGGTGACCATCACATACAAGTATAAATTTCCCAGGATACTGCTTAAATTTATTTGTCATTACGACTTGTAATAATTGGCAACCTCATCTAAGGTCGAAACCGTCAACCTTTTAGATAAAGTAGTTTATCCATGCAGTGCGTTTAATGAAGACACTAGCACCCATGGTCCCATGCTTTTTCCAAAATGTTTCAACGCGTACGTATCCCGTTGTAAAACTGTTGTCGCTTGTCTCTGTTTTGGTTTCCAGAAGGCATAAAGTTATTTACAAAATTAGTTTCTTAAATCTTCCTCCGGTATGTCGCGATCTAAATATTTCCATTAACCTTGCAGTTCAAACTCCATCCTCAAGGTAATTGTTACACCTTACATATTTCTGCTGGTCTAATTTTTCAAATCTATCGGAATTTCCTGTATCCTCATTTCTTCCAGCAAATCTACGTTTACCTAGATTTTAAACAATGCTGAAAGACTATCGAGTTCCGAAGAGACTAAACACTAAACAAAAAGCTAACAGTGATTGTAATTAGTTTCACAATATTGCCAGGCCGCTTTCAATGTACTCTTAACTTATTGTGTTTAAACCGTGTTTTAACAGTAAAGTACATTTACCAAATCATCTTTAGATTCTAGTTTGAGGTGGGTGCCGATTTTCTTCTCCCCAAACCAAGGGACAAAAGTGGCAATTTATAGTTCATGCTGCTTGAGTTAACCTCCCCAAAATTATCTTTTGTTCGTTCTTCCTGTGTTTACTACCTTAAACTCCATGAGGCAGTCTGATTTCTTTGTTTTGTTGAATTATCTATTTGTCTTGAACAATTTCGTCATAGTCTATCAAGTTCACCCTGGTGCTCATTTCATTCATCAAATTCTACACTATTAGATATATGAAGTTCTTCTTCCATTTCTGACTGCATAACCTAAAGACTGTAGGAACATTACGTTGGCAGGTATTAATTGTATGGACGTTGGTCGGCGACTAACTACTGTTTCTGCCGGTCCCTTCCCAAATGGTGCACCTATTATATCGGTTTCGTTATATTTAACCTCAATGTTTTCACCATTGAAATACCCTAGTCCACCATCCTGATCAACAACTCTAATCAGGATATTGCGTCTTCACCGTGATACAGATGACATTAGCGGGTACTTCAAGAATTCTATACCCTTACGGTGCTATTGCAGAAAAACATTTACACTGAATTTTCTGTGTCTTTCAAATCTCTTACGCTCTTTGATACAACGACCACAGGTTGAAATTATTTCCATCCGTACCTTTCTAACATACCTTAGCCTCATATAAAAGTATCATGTGTAAACAACAATTTTCCACTGGAATTTTTCCGAGAATATTTATTCACTGTTATTTGTGGTGAATATCATTACTAGGTTTCGGGATGTGGAATCATTTATGCACAGCACACATCATTTTACTTTACCGGATGAAAAAGTGTCTATTATACTCAAGTATTTCCATAGGCTCGTTGACAGGATATTGTGTCAGACTCGTGGTGAGTCTTATAATGGGACTCGCACCTCGTTTAATAGATTGGTACCACCTGCGAAATAGATGCCTGTGATAAGAATTTGGTGATGTCACGACAATTCGTGCGCAACTGCGTGACACAGTCCGAAAATATAAATTATATGAGTCACTTTCAACCATTGACTGACAACTTAGAAACAGCACTGGCTTCATTACAACGCCTTTCTGAGTAGACAAGCATTAATATAAAAGACGTTACCTCGCCACCAAATTCGAACACTACAGCCAATACAGACACGCATTATCTAACAAACATTGACACAAAACATCGGCAACACACAGATAACCTCACTCACACAACCAACCTAACATCTTCCTACAACCCCACTGAAACACTAAACTCGAATAGAGATGAACCTAATAAACGCAGACATCATCACTGAAACAGATATCCACACACACTACAGTCTCACACGGTGGAAGGGAACTGCTTGTCCTAAGCGCTTAATCAGGTAGAGTAGGGTTCAACTAGTCTTCAGATTTTAAAAAAGTCTGCGAATTAGCGCATAATACTATAAAATACGAAATTTCTAAAAAAATTATTTAAATTGTATGAAGTCCCGATATTTCGAAAAATAACGAAAATTGGGAAAGATCATGTAAATGGTAAAAATCGCTAAAAGTGCATAAAGTCCCTCCATGAAAGAAGTCATCTGTTCGTTTCGGACTTATATAATCCATGCCCACTCCACATACTTAACATGACCACCAACAGAAAGTCTATAGGATGGCGATTACACATGAAATGTTATCCATATAGTGTAAGTTAATCACACCAACGAAAAGGTGATTCATCATTATCAACACAACAAATTGTGTTCAGTGTGCAGTAATCTTGGAACTAACATAATCTAACAACTCGATTAGTACATCAGATACATATGTCGGAAGCCACACTTGTGGAATGGTCGCTGACAAAATATGAGTTTCCCACCAAAATTTGAATTTCCCGCCAACGTTTGCTGTTGGGGGAGAGTGAATTTTCCCTAAAATATCAGCTAATAAGGGAGCCATAGAAAATGTAAACAAAGTGGATCAGCTAGGGTAATACCACAGCTCTAGTAAGTCGCGTTCCCGATGCTAGGGCAGCGTGGGACGATCCTGGGAAAGCGGTTTCTCGGCGAACTGCCGCCATTGTAGGCCTTTCGTCAACCCACCTGCTGGGTTGACGCCAATATGAATGGGAGCTGTGAGAAGTATAAAAGTATTGAGACAAGTTACAAGCAACACAGCTTTCCGAGGACTCCTCACTGTCATAACAACAGGGAGACAGCAAGCCCATGCAAAATAGGAACACACCACTCTGGACTGTGTGTCGATGTGAGAGGACGGACTGGCCAGACCACCGTCATCCTCGGTGGGTCCGAGGTGCACTTCCGGTCACCAGCTGTGTCAACAGCAGTGCGCGGACTCGGGTAATGAGCCACAGAACAGTGCAACAGTTTGCAACTTGTAAAAGACCTGTAAAATACCCCTGATTAGCTAGAGACCGGTGGAATGATCCTACTGAACTTATACTCTGCAAGACTGTATAGCTGTCAAATTTTTTGTTCATAATGGAAATAATTTGGTTTGTGAAACAAATTTATTACTTATTTGTGAACCCATCTATTTAAATCATTTGTAAACCCCTGAGACATGTCATGTGCTTGGCTCAATATTAGTAACACTCAAGTTGATCAAGTACGTTTTCCCGGCTGACATAATACAGTGCGCCTAGCAGGTTTAAAAAATAGAAACACCCATTACAGTGAATATTACATAGAACTAACATAGAATATTCGCAAATTAGTATCTTGAAATAATTAAGAAACGCTTGATAGCTTATTCTTGTATATTGCGAATACCAAAGGTTCGTTTCCCACATAGTTATAAAACTATACTTTCTTCTTTCCTTTGATCATTTACCACTATGAACGTCTGTACCAGGAATGTAACGGAACTCCGCATCCGCAAGTGCGGAACTTTTACATGAAATCCTACCTCCGCTTTCGTATCCGCAGTATTTATTGCGGATGCGTTGTTTACGTTGCAATATATTATTATTCTTTTCTCCTTATACAAGATTCTGCCCATCGTCGCTTACCTAACACCTACGTGGTTATTTTTCCCTGAAGATCTTGGAATGAAAATAACAATGAACTGAACGGTGTAATTAACGAAGCGATGAAATTAAAAGTTTTAACTTGCATGTAAAGCGGCTTATTCACGGGTCCCAACTTACAGGACATACGCGTAGTACTACCAAAGGATGCGCTCACCCATTCCGTTCGTAAAGATGATCCAACAAAATATACCAAACAATCCTTTTCACTTTTACTTTCTTGCGGCACACTCGCAGGATGTTTCATACAATCATGATCCAACGCCATAGCTTATTGGATAGCACACCCATGTTGGGTATTTGGGAGTCCAACAACATCCAAAACGTCCTGCATGAAGCCTTCTAACCCCTTCAACGGCCCATTAAGAGATGTTTATTGAAAATCGGATCAACGTAGGTCCTACAAGTTGTACTGTGAATGCGCCAATAGAGCGGTGGAAAGGCGGTGTGTTGGGCACGGAGATGTGCGGTGAATTAGTCGAGCCGCGAACTCCACGAAGTTCATATGAGAAAGGTTGTTTTTTTTTAGACGTGTGCGTATTATGTAAATAATTTAATTCACTTGTGAAATCATCACACGTTTCTTGTTGTTGTTGAAAGATGAGGCAAAAGATAAATCAGTTTGGCAGTATTATATGGAAATAGTTGTTAGGCATGAAAAAATGCAGAATTTGGCATAAAAATATACTTGTTTTTTTTTTTAAGTTTATTTTTGATAAAATATTAAAATCTAAAGAATTATAGATTAATTTTTTCCGCATCCGCTTCCGCCAAATATTCGCAAGCATTGAACATCAGCACCCGCATCCACAAAGATGATTTCCGTTACAACCTTAGACTGAACTAATTTCGAGAAGTGTTTCTGCATTTGCATCTGAAATGGTTAAGCTTTTACTGATATGTTTTTATCACACTGTTTTTGAAACAACAAGAAGATCACTGAACATATCTAAGAAGTAGAAATGAAGGTGGATAAGCTGATGGTGTATATGAAGAATGATAATTGCGTCTTTTCATATACGAACAGAACAAAGCGACTTAAAGATAGCCAGCCGGCCAGATATGTAAGAACTCTATAAATGTTGACTTGAAAAATTTAAGTGAAATGAGTAATGGAATGGATAGAATACAAAGAAAAGTAAACAATAAGTAGTTAACACAGGAAGCTGGATGACATGGTCTAAAAGAAGGCATAGAAACTAGGCGAAACACATCAACAAATTATGAATTACCAGCGTGTTTAAAATTCAAGCGGCTAGTAACAGTAGATTGGGATTTCTTAGATAACCTCCAACTCTCCAGGTAAACAGTCTTCATTCATTAAATCGAGCAGTGTAAAAACAAAACCGAGAATCCTTGTAGAGAACTCGTCAAAATTATTAGCAAGCTTAGAATACTTTCTGCATGTATATGCGCTCTGTATTATAAAAAAAATTTTTTTAATTAAATAATACACAGGAAAGCAATTTGAATACAAGAAATAGGAGTAAATATTTTTTCTGTTATCAGTCCCTCGAGTGGTTTGATGCAACCATCCATTTCTTCCTAACTTGTGTTAACCTCTTCATTTCAACATACTCCTTAAATCCCACATCCTCAATTCTCTGCTTCATATATTCTTCCTCTACAGTTCTTAGCTGCGACTGTCCAAACGCATTAATTAATCCTGCATCTCTTCTTTCTGTAAGGCTCTTCCGCAATATTCTTTCCTCACCCATCATTTCTAAAATGATTTGTACTTTATCTGTTCTCTTAATTTTCTGTAAGCTTATATTTCAAACACTTCAACTTTCCTTCTTACTGGTATACCTAAAGTCCATGCTTCCCTGTCATAAAGTGCTGTACTCCACACATAGGGTTATAAAAAGCTTTTTCTTAGTCATAGAGCCACATTCGGTGGATTTTCGTAAAACTAAATTGATCTTCACCAACTATCTCTTTTACAATCCTTTCTATTCTTCTGTATACTATCCTGGTTAGTAATTTTGAAGCATGTGTTGTTAGACCTGTAGTGCGATAATGCTTACATTTGTCAGTTTGTGCTTTCTTCGGAAGTGCGAATGTAATACTTTTACTTAAATGATTTGGAATATCTTCTATTTCATAACTGTTTGATTTCAGTTTGAATAATCCACGGATTCCGTCTTCTATTTTACATTTCAGAACTGCAGGAATCTCATCAATTCCAACCGCCTTATTTGATTTCAAATCTTTCAAAAGCTCTATCAAATTCTGTCCTTAAAGCGACATTTTCTAAGTCATCATGTTGACATCGCGTTTTTTCATTACACGGTATTTTGAATCATCCCCATCATACAGTTTCTCTATGTATTCCTTCTTCTGAGTTTAAATGAAGTGTCCCACCAGCAGCTTTAACGTTTATACATTTTTTCTTCGTTTCTCCAAAATTTTGTTTGATCCTCGCCTAGGCGACAGTTACCTATGGTCATTTCCTTTTCCTATCTCTTCGCACTTTTCTTTTCATTTCTTGGACGTTCTGTTTATTTGATTTCTAAAATGTCTGCACAGCTCTCTTACTGCCTTATCCTGAGCATTTTTATACCTTCTCCTCTGATACATCAACTCCAAAATTTCTTTTATGATCCAATGTTTTCGAACTACTTTCAGATTTATTTCTTAGACCCACGTCTGCCATATCTACAAATTTTACTCTCGTGTTAGATTGTTTAATTTTACTCACTTGCAGTCTGTTCTGCCTGTGAAACTTCTTTATTCTCTTGAATTTGTAACATTATCACTAACCCAAATCACTTTTTATTATTAATTTACTATTATTATTGTTAATATTGGATTATGTTGCATTTATTAACTTTAAGTATCGTGAATAATTGTATTAATGTTTGTAAATTACTGTAATTTGTTTAGTAACTGGGATAGCATAGTGTTGTTATAATCCTGGCGGCTGGCCAGCACAATTGTGCTGGTAGTGATTGTTGACTGGGCGCATGCATTGTAGCAAGTAGTGTTGACAACTAAGTGGATTTTCCACAACTGGTCATTTCTACCCCCCTTTTAGTGGAGAAATATTGCTTTTAGTGGCTAGTGGATTTTTTTCTAGTGGTTCAATAGAATTCGGTTTCAATTAATGAAAAGATCATCACTCCACCACTAAGCCACTTACCCGTTTCGAAATATATTTCTACCTCACTTCTGGAGTATTTACTTGTATTGTGTATGAAACGCTGAAGTTGACTGAGATTTCATATCGTTTCACGTTTAAAGGGTACAATTACAGCTGTCACTTTATTAGTATAGAGCTTTTACATTGCTTAATTATCGATTAAGGTTGCTAAGAAATTTAACAAGCGCTTAGTCACTACAAAGAAAATCTAATTGACATAATAGTTCAGTTCAATAAAAGTGCAGAATTCATAGCAATAGTCGATGATAACACTCGTGAATGAAATCAGGTATTCGAATGTTCATAAATAAATTAAATTTCCGTGATCAGTGGCAACTGATTCGTTTACTGGAATGAACAAAAGATACAAAAATAAAGAAAAGATATTGATTTTCAATGATGCTCTAGCAGAATCTAAATTTCCGGAATTAGGGACTTTTGCAATTACTCTTATAATACTGCCGTTGAAAGACTATTTAGCCGTATGAATGTAATAATAATTAAGTAAAATAAGCAGAGGAATAGAATGAACTTGAATCTTTTAAATGCAATATTAAGGTTATGCTACGATTTGAGGTTGGTAGGAAAATGCTGCAATGACTTTGAAATACAGATGAACGTTATAAAATCAACTTGGTATCAAAGAATTGCATCAATCTGAAACTGATGGTGCCAACAAAAATGATTTACGTGAAGAAGACGATTTAATATAGAATAGCAGCTCATTAAATAATTTGTTGATAATTCGTTGATTTACTAATTGCATGTTGATTTACTGATTATTTATATAAAAATGCAATGTGTAATTTGCAATAATAAAGGTAACTGTTTTACCAATATATGCATTATTTCATTTCGTAATAATCAAACATTTGTTTAGTGGAAAATTTAGTGGTTATGAGAGTAGCGCCGTTTGTTAGTGGTTTAAAAAGTCGAATCTGATCGTAGAGCTACACTCCTGGAAATTGAAATAAGAACACATTGACGCCGGTGTGTAAGACCCACCATACTTGCTCCGGACACTACGAGAGGGCTGTACAAGCAATGATCAAACGCACGGCACAGCGGACACACCAGGAACAGCAGTGTTGGCCGTCGAAGGGCGCTAGCTGCGCAGCGGTTGGGCACCGCCGCAGTCAGTGTCAGCCAGTTTGCCGTGGCATACGGAGCTCCATCTCAGTCTTTAACACTGGTAGCATGCCGCGACAGCGTGTACGTGAACCGTATGTGCAGTTGACGGACTTTGAGCGAGGGCGTATAGTGGGCATGCGGGAGGCCGGGTGGACGTACCGCCGAATTGCTCAACATGTGGGGCGCGAGGTCTCCACAGTACATCGATGTTGTCGCCAGTGGTCGGCGGAAGGTGCACGTGCCCGTCGACCTGGGTCCGGACAGCAGCGACGCACGGACGCACGCCAAGACCGTCGCATCCTACGCAGTGCCGTAGGGGACCGCACCGCCACTTCCCGGCAAATTAGGGACACTGTTGCTCCTGGGGTATCAGAGAGGACCATTCGCAACCGTCTCCATGAAGCTGGGCTACGGTCCCGCGCACCGTTAGGTCGTCTTCCGCTCACGCCCCAACATCGTGCAGCCCGCCTCCAGTGGTGTCGCGACAGGCGTGTATGGAGGGACGAATGGAGACGTGTCGTCTTCAGTGATGAGAGTCGCTTCTGCCTTGGTGCCAATGATGGTCGTATGCGTGTTTGGCGCCGTGCAGGTGAGCGCCACAATCAGGACTGCATACGACCGAGGCACACAGGGCCAACACCCGGCATCATGGTGTGGGGAGCGATCTCCTACACTGGCCGTACACCTCTGGTGATCGTCGAGGGGACACTGAACAGTGCACGGTACATTCAAACCGTCATCGAACCCATCGTTCTACCATTCCTAGACCGGCAAGGGAACATGCTGTTCCAACAGGACAATGCACGTCCACATGTATCCCGTGCCACCCAACGTGCTCTAGAAGGTGTAAGTCAACTACCCTGGCCAGCGAGATCTCCGGATCTGTCCCCCATTGAGCATGTTTGGGACTGGATGAAACGTCGTCTCACGCGGTCTGCACGTCCAGCACGAACGCTGGTCCAGCTGAGGCGCCAGGTGGAAATGGCTTGGCATGCCGTTCCACAGGACTACATCCAGCACCTCTACGATCGTCTCCATGGGAGAATTGCAGCCTGCATTGCTGCGAAAGGAGGATATACACGGTACTAGTGCCGACATTGTGCATGCTCTGTTGCCTGTGTCTATGTGCCTATGGTTCTGTCTGTGTGATCATGTGTTGTATCTGACCCCAGGAATGTGTATATAAAGTTTCCCATTCCTGGGACAATGAATTCACGGTGTTATTTCAATTTCCAGGAGTGTAGGTTTAACTGTTGACAACACTAGCAGCAAGGCAGTGTGTGTAGCGCTGTGTGGAGAAGCTTGCAGGTCCCTAGTACAGCCCTTTCGTACACAAGCTGAACTAGCTTGTGAAATGTATGGCAAACTTGTTTCAATGTAAGATAAGTGTCTTAAAAGAGGAGAATTCCTCTAAATAACACGCCGTCATGGAAAAAACACGATAGTTTACAAATTTCTGCGCTCACTTTATAACTGTCAGTTTGTGGTCAGAGGGTACTTCATTTCTTGGGTATGCTACACTGTCTAGAACTTGATTCCTGAATCTCTGTTTCACATGATATAATCTAACTGATATCTGCGTGTATGCCTTGGACATATCCAAGGTTCATTCTTCATGCATGATTTTTAATTAGTGTGTTCGACACCGTGAGTTAATTTTTCACAAAATTCTAACAACTGCTTCCTGGCTCATTTCTTTCTCCTATACCAAAACTCCTACAGTATTTCCGCATTACAATCTCCATGATTATTGACCTTCCCCCCATCACCTATTGGATATTTTTTCAATTATATCATATATTCTCTCTATTCCTTCTGCATCTTAATGTGATGTTGGTATATATACTTGTACTAACGTGGCTGGAGCAGCTTTAGTTTCTATCGTCACCAAAATAATCCTTTATCATTGGTTATTAGAGGTGATAACTGTTCTGGAACACTTTTTAATACATTTCCACAGAATACAAAAGTAGGTTAAAGGATCGTTTGAAACGTGTTTCTAAAATGTGTGAAATATTTGAATGGTGTTTTCTTCATAGCGTTTCACAGCATCTGGGGTATACAAGTGCTGGTATCTGTCTATCAGTTAAGTTTCGTTCAGTGTGTTACGTGTTTTTTTTATGAAATAACTGCTTTTTTGGTTGGATTTTTGGGTCCATTCCAGCATTCGTCTAGCAGATTACTGTCTGAAAACTTTATCAGGATAGCCGGTGTATGAGACGAGAGATTTGAAACTGGTCCGTTGTTCGTCATCGCACTTTAATGGTGGGTCGATATATTTGACTGGTGGATGACTTTGTGCTACGTATTCGTTTTGTATACAACGTGTCTGTATAACCAAGCCAAGTTCTACGTCGCCGAGGTTTCGCCGATAGTTTCGGATCACCAAATTAAGGTGGAATGGGGAATTGTTTTTAACCCTCGCTGCATTAGGAATTTGTAGATAGCGTGTTGCTTTACAGAAACAATCATTTACGGCAGATCATGCTGTTGCAGCATAGCTGGCATTAATATTTTTCTTACCGGCAGTTTCTTGTGTTAAACTAGTGGAATTTAAACAGCATTTTTTACGTTCAACACAATTTAACAAATCTTTACAGGACAGAAAATATAACAAAATATGGCGGTTTCATAGACATGAAATCACTTTACACTACACAGCTATCTGATTTTTTCCTTATGTATGGATTTACGCCTCGTCGACGTCGAGGTCATTAGAGGCGGGATGGTGCTGGGGACTAGGAACGGGAAGGAATTCGGCCATGGCCTTTTGATGGAAGCATCCCGGCATTCACCTGGAGTGATTTGGGGAAACCATCGAAAACCCAAATCTAGATGCCCGGATGGGGGATTCGAACCGGCATCCTCCCGAATGTGAGGCAAGAGCGTTCCAACTCGTAATCACAGTTCTTCGCGTAACCTACTTCTGGTCTGCCATAATTACTCTGCTCTCAGGATATTATTGAGCCTGACAGTAATTATAACATTAATTTATGTAGTAACGTCGTTGTTAACAACAACAAAAATAGCGAGTAACATCTTGTAGCGTTCAGTTTTAGTCTTGGAAGTTGAGATCGTATTACCTGCTGAGAGGTAATGTGAAAATAGTGTGCAGCCGTATCGGCGGACGATTCTTTATAGTTTTAATTTCTATTTTTGGCCAGACCGCCTGGCTTACCAACACTTCACGGTGACAGTTGCTACGGTGTTGTAGACATGTGACGCACAGAGCTAACATCAAATCCGTGGTGTGGCATGATTTACAGCAAATTAATGCTTGTTAAAGCAGATGCATAGGAACGAGGATAATCGTAATATTTTAGGAGACACCTTAACAGGTTCAATTATACCACTATGTCACTAATATCTTTGGCATTTACGTTCTGCTAAGTTTACGAATATTAGAAACGGTGTTCATATCTGCACTATCTGAGCATACAGATCAGATTTTTGTCTGCTCTTTTCAGAAACTGTCTTACTTCCTTTATAGTGACATGTTTTAATGTAATGGTATATCAATCAAATGTTTTTTATGTCTGTCAGTGTGTTTTAATTAATTTATTTTAATCTAACTTAATTGAGATGGACAGATGCCTCATTGGAAATTTCCTTACACATTTATTTTCCTATTCCATAATTTTCCTTCTTTTTTTTAAAAAAAAAGTTTTAAAACTCACCGATTGCAATAACGCCACACAACTACTATTTACTATTTACGAGTTTTAGATTCTTGTAGCGTTTCTGTTAAAATATTAATGATTTTCGTTGCCAATTTTTTCTAATCATCGATTCCCTTACCGTAAAAAAAAAAAAAAAAAAAAAAAAAAAAATTCCCGCTCCCTTTCGTATGAAATCTACTGCCAGCTCATCGTCGTGGACATCTATTCCCTTCTAACTACTGTTCCTGATTTTTTTTACCAATATACACCCAAGACTTATCACCAACATATGCCAGTATCAAATAGTTGTTGGGATAATGTTAACCAATAAGAAATACGAATATTCTCCCCTAAAGGAAGGGAATGACGGCAGCCAATCGCTGAAGGAAAGGAAGTTTAAAAAAAGTGATTAGGCGTTATGAAAACTTTCAAAAATTAGTAACAATTAAATATTTTATTACATCTTGGAAAGACACAGATATTAACTAGGGTGGCAGGTAAATACAGGGCGTTCGCCGGGAAACGCAACCCACTGTTAGCGCTACAAGGAAGAAACTGCTCCCGGCGAGCGAGCGGTCAGCTTCCGGCATTGTTCGACCGTCGGCCGCGGACTATTTCACAATAATTACGCTTCATAAACTTGTATGTGCTAAGCATTCAAATGTGTCGTAATTCATTAGCTTACCTTATAAAAGATGCTGGAAGTGTTGACCCTCTTGTGTAATGCACATTTCACATCTTCTGAACATATTTCGAGACACACGCTGGATTTCACCTTTGTCAATGGACATTATTACTTGATAGATTTTTTCCTCAAGTTCTTCCAATGTGTGAGGATTTCCTTCGTACACCTTACCCTTAAGTTTACCCCAAAGGTAGAAGTCACAAGGGTTTAAATCCGGTGATCTGGCGGGCCACAACCCACGGCTGATTACACGATCATAAAACACTTCGTCAAGTGCAGCAAGCGAATTTCTAGCGGTGTGAGCTGTCGCCCCATCCTGTTGAAAATAGCCGTACAATTTTTCTTCTTCAGTAAGTTTCTCGAAAAACGGTTTCACAATATTTTCGATATATCTTGCGGAAGTAAGAGTTTCACGGAAGAAAATTGGACCTATGATTCTCGAAGCACTAATCGCACACCAAACACCCACTTTTAAGTCATGCAATGGCAGTTGGAGTAGAGTATTTGGTTTTTCTGAACTCCAGTGTCGACTGTTTTGAGCGTTAACATAACCACTCAGATGAAACCAGGCCTCATCAGAGAAAAACGTCAGTTGCGGATCAACAGTGCCATCGTGGACACCCTGCAGGTACCAGTTGCAAAATCTAATCCTAGGCCCCTGGTCTATTTCTGTAATTTTATGCACCACAATTGTTTTGTACGGCTTTAAGTGAACTAGCTTTGTTACTTTCCAAGCTGACGTCTTAGATACGCCTGCCTGCTGCCCTAACTGACTTAATGATTTTTTAGGTGACTGTTCTAGTCGAAAAGCGATATCGTCAATTTTCTCCTCTGTGAGAATACGGTTGACCGACAGTCTCTTTTTGTTAAAAAATGAACCCGTTTCTCTTACTTTTTTAACCAGACGCAGAATTGTTGATTTAGCTGGCAGTAAAGCGCCAGGATATTCGCGACGAAATTTACTGCGACACTTTTTAAACGACTTCTTCTTCACATATGTATCGTAGAGAAATATTCTTTGTTGCAAACTGTAACGTACCATAATTTTACTCACACTCAAACACGGTACAGATTAGTAAGAGTATGAAGCCCTAAACCAGCCAAACTGCAAAGAAACGTTTATTCACAACACTGATTAATAAGAGACTGAAGTCACAAACTAGCTACAATGCAAAGAAACCGTTCTTAACCATGTAAGGGTCCCATTATACTGTGCCACTGCACTGTTGGGGCAGCGGAGGTGTTAAACAGTGCGGTGATTCACGGTGCCGGGTGGCGGGAACCGCTGGCCCCGCTGACCGAGCAAGTTGCCGACGGCAACAGACTGGGAGGGTTGCGTTTCCCGGCGAACGCCCTGTATTATGTCTGATATACATAATGTTCCACATTAATTACTGTGTTTCTGCTGATACAAACATGGCTTCAACTGCCAACTGCAAAAAGTGTTGAATGAAGTATGTGTATCTTGTCTAAAATATACAAAGTTTTAGAAATCAGGTACTTCTATCACAGCCATATCTCTAAATTCACCAAGGGTAACATGTTCTAAGTTGCTACAAGACATATTCATTCACGTGCATGCCATAGAACAAATACAAATATTTAAATGTGTGAATACTGTGTCGGGGAAAATTAACGTTCAAATTAAGACAATTATGCTAGGGATTTTGTAAAAAGTTTCAAGTAATGGCACACCAATCCTATATATGGCGATTAATTCAGTTAAGATTCTTTTTAACCATCTGTTAAGCTCAATGGGAAGTTACAATGCAGGATATTCGAGTTACAGGCTGCTAAATGTGAGTATTCAAGAAGATTTTTTACAAAATTGTAAATTGTTACAGTTTTATTGCGTTCATTCTGGATGTGTAAAAAAAAAAAAAAAAAAAAAAAAAAAAATGAGTGCAGAGTGATTTTACAACTGGAAACAAAAACTATTCACCAACTTCTGTTTATCATTTTATTTTTAATATCAGGACGAAATTTTATTAGATAATATTCCTTAATATTTCTGGTGTTGTGATCTGTTCTTGAACCAGGAAGACACTTGATATTTTTCCAGTTTTGAGAATAACGTCTCCGTATCCCTTACTCTCTGAACGGAGTGAATTTCATTCTGATAGTAGCTAGACCCTCGTTGCTCCAGGCTCTGTTGGACTAATTTTTAGAAACATAGTCACTATAAATATTTCACCGAATGTTTACAGTTCTTCATGTAGCATTCTATACAGAAGGAACCAAAAGTATAATATCAGATATAAATATGAATTAGACAGATTAGTATAGAATTAAAGAAATTTAAGTCATTCAAGCAACAATCTCTCTTAAGGAAAAAAAGCTGAAGTAAAACATTATCTACTGTCTACAAAACAAATTACATACTATACAAAATAAATTTATTTCTGTTACCTCTCTTTGTTGCAATCCTTATATTCGACAGCAATTCTCTGAACAAACGGATCTTCAAAAATACAGAAATATTACTACATCCAACACTTTCTTACGATTATTTGTTAACAGTCTCTGAAAGTACAAATATGTCTTTCTGAACCGTATCGAATACACTACATTTGACCATTAAACAGGGCAGTGTTTAGGGACTGTGAAATTCATGAGTTTCCTTTATTATTGTTCTTTAATTACATATTTGTAGGTTTTAATCTGAGAGATGTCAGATTGGCGACGACGTTATAATGAACACTACACACAAAAGTCCCACCGCAACTATTTATACAAATAGTGTATAAGAAATATTTCCGCTCTCTGAACGCCAGACAAATCTTTTTTAGTGAAGAATGTTTTCATCTGATGTACTTACAACCAAAATTAACGAATACAGTAATTTTCATAATTTTATGATTTTCACTCTGATGATAACGTTATCGAAAACAAAATATCATATCGGATAACATCCCCTGCTTCTCTAACTTTTCCACGTTGTAACCAGTTTTTTGGCATGAGACAGTCTGGTACAGATGAAGGCAGAACACTCGCCTTTCAAACTGAAAAAAACGAAAACATGTAGGAACATTCCAAGAATTAGCAATTTTGTATCTGTGATAATGTAGGGTTCATTTGGAAGGCATACTCTAATACGCCGACATGTTACCGTTCCAATTATGTGGTATTTTTCCCTTCTTCCCGTAATCCATAATCCAATAATTAGCTACAGCGATTATCTGTCTCCGTGATTTGGAACTTGAGATATTAGAGGGTGATTAAGGATCGATTCAGAACCACAGGGATTCTACATGTATTTCCGATATGTACAAAAACTCACTGTTCTGAGGTATTTCAGTTTTCAAGATTTTTTCAGTTGATGAAAGTGTTCACCTGGGAAATTCCTGGAATCCCGCTTTCGCGGATGAATAATTTTATGTACACATTTGTATTAAAAATTGAGATACATGTTTTTTCTCATTTTTCATTGTTTTAATACAAACGTATACTCACATTTTAACCTAATGTGAATTTTGAAACAATATTTGATCGCGTCATTTCTGAGAAATTTTTGTGCGATTGGTTGTAAAATTATAAAAGTATTTATGCATATGACATTCCGTATATTTGACAATACAACACTTCTGGAAATCTGGTACGAATATTATCAAGTTTTACATAAATTATACAAAAAATTCCGATGGCAAGAGACCAAAAATTATTTATAATTTTAAATTACCTTGAAATATCACTAAATACTGAAAACAATTGCATATATTTTTTTTAAAAGTATAAAAACCTTCCCCGACGTTTAACTCGTTAGCCATGGATTTTTGGTGACTGCGGAAAGTATGTGTAGGTACAGTATTTAATTTACCCACCGAAAACTGAAACGCTCGTGCATAAGAAGCTCCTTGTTGCTCCGATATTCAAAGTCATACTTCGTCTTGACCTAAATCTTCAAATTTCTAAAACATTAGGCGTAGATAGTTATTCGCCTACACGGGTTTAGAAGATTACAGACCGTTAGGTGTATAACCGATGCTCCTCTGCGAGTTAAAAAAAAATGGAGGGAACCTGTTTACCTTCGAATCAGTAATCTGGCTTAACAGTTTGCTTGGAACTTGCTAGCCTATGCAGAGAGAGTAAAACTAATCGGCGGGCCGCTGGTTCGATTCCAGCCTCTGCTAGAGGCATTTTTATTTATGAGCGCTCAGTTCCCGATATATATTCAGTGTCATTACAACACTCTCAACCTGAACACACCATGAAAATTGCAGGTGGTTAAGTAACTAGTTAACCAGACTTTGTATACAACCTTTTTGGAAGACCAGGTGTTTCTGCCTACAACCGTGAATATGAATTCAATATTTGTAACATCAAAACAAAACAAATAAGGACATCAAAAGACGAGTGTATATAGTATAGTGATAACCAAACTATCACTAAACCGAACTAGCACTTCCAAAACATAACGTATCGAATTAATTTGCGTGTGTATGTTTTAAGTTAGTGGAATAAGAGTTGGAAGGTTAAGTGTCTTTTATGGAAAACCGTCGCTCAGATTATGTTTCGTAAAGGAAACGTTTACCATCATCATTGTTGCAACTAGAAACTGCTTTGCATTGCCTATATGTATTGACGCAATAAAAACAAGTGTTGCTTGACGGAAAACCAGCTGAAGATATACAGCCAGTCGATAAGAATTTTTCAAATCTTTCGGACTGCATTTGTTATTACAACTACTTCACAAACATCGCATATTATTCTAAGAAAATTCTGACAAAAACGTATTAGTACCATATTTTTCGAACAACAGGAACAATGTGCGTTGTTAGCAGCTGGTCGTTTGGCTTTTACGGCGGCACTCAATTCTTCTAGTAGTTTGGCTTTTAATGACAGTAGCTAGCAAATGCAGTTGTTTTTGGATAAACATTTAGAGGTCTGAATCACCCGGTCGACATTCCATCTGGTAATTTACATCAACCAGCTTCAGACTCATAATTATTATAATCCTCATTACAGCCAAACGCACAAAATATTTCTTAAAACATTAAAATTGTTCATTAAATTAAACCAAGTACCGATGATTACGTGAATGGAAAAATTTACTACGAATAGGAAGAAAATTAAATTTTGAGACGTTATTCGGCTCAAGAATACGATCAAAAATAAGCTACGAATTCCAAATAGTCTACCACAGAAGGGTCTATGTCCTAATCATGCAGGAGAAATTACTGCTGCGATTTGAACTACAGGAACAAACAAAGCAGATGACAGCTCACGTGGCCAACCCCAATTAAATGCATTGCAAATACGATGGATTAGGGAGAAAAAAAATCGTGTAAACAAATCAGCTCGATGCCGAGTCGCAGGGTTCTACTGAGGGTTTACCGCAATCGACAGCTCCTCTTGCGCTTCCTTCCGATGCACCATTCCTGTCCCATGCGCCGCTCGTTTATGTTTTAACACCTTCCAACGTACGCGATGTAGAACGCCATTACAAGTGAGAAACGACATTCACGAAGAGAGCAATAGAGATAGGTATGAGCTACATACCGGAGATGTTTGTGAGTACGATGCACACGTGAGGCCCGGCACCGCTGTATTGACTACCTCGCCATCTTGTCACGTGACCACGCCCGCGAGCGCCACAGTCAAAGGAGCAGCGGTCGCCAACATTTAGTTCACCCTGCTCCGACAATCTCCACGGTAAATAGGCGCACTGCAAGCTGTACTAGTTATTCAGGAGCCATTTAGCAATAACATCTGAATTACAGCATAAGGCTAGATTAAAAATTAGCCGCTTAAGTCGTGGCTGTCCGAGTGACCTGGTGACACAGTTTTGCACGTTCAAAAAATGCTTTACAAGAAGTGATGGGCAGGTTAAGAGTATTTGAAAATCCCAGCTGGTACCGGAATTCGAACTGAAGACTCGAAAAATCTTATAAAATATTCTTTATAAAACGTGTTAATAATAGATAATTACACCCAAAGTATTGAAATAGAGAAATTTAGTTACTACTCTACTAACAAGGGACACCTTTGAGCTCGAACGCTCGGAACCGCACGAAAACATGATTAGAATAACAAGCGATCATAAACGAAACAGTGGTGTGTGTAACTGCCATGCAGAACTCCGCACTTGGGGACCGTGCACAAACTACGTGGCTCGGTCCAGGGGGGGGGGGGGGGGTTGGCTGGAAGGCTACGTTGGGCTTCGTGGGGGGAGGTGGGGGGGGGGGGTTCCGGAGCCAGGCCACGTAGCTTTCCTTTCATAACATTTTTCACAGTTAAAATGAGGAACAGAACTCACAACAGCATGTGAATATTTATTTCCCTCAGTTAATTATATCCATATGTACAATAGTCTGACAAGAGAGAACAGTACAAAATGTCTTTTGGAATCAAAAGGGAAAAAAGCTACGTGCTACGTGGGGGGGGGGGGGGGTAGAGGTAAAAGACACGTAGGGCTACGTGGGGGTTCACACGAGGCCAAAATGGAGCTACGTTGTTTATACACGCTCCCTTGTCTGCTAGCGCCATTAAAGAACCATGAAAAGAGCCTATCGTTGTGTGATTCCTGGTCAGATAATGCAGATCGTACCTTTCTACGTAGATGCAACTTTTCCAAACAAAGATGCTGTGCTGAAGATATTGCCAACCCCTTGATGTTTACTTCTTTCGGCAATATAAGCTCTATATCAGAAAAATTACTGATTTTGTAAGCGTACAATGATCATTATTTCATCATGAAACTTTGTGATTTACAATCAATTTGCTGCACCTAGGTATAAGCCTATTTTGCAATATGCTTGGTGAAAAGCAGGTCATGACATTGACATACCAACATCATTATTTAAAAATGTAATTGGTGTGGCCTTTGATATTAGACTGCGTGAATGCGAAAGTGATTTGGAATGTAATGACGTGGCTTTAGTGAGGTGTGCACATTGTTCTCTTCCACTTTGTTTTAACCACTTCATCGAAATCCCGCATCTGCACTTTGAGGACTAATATAAGCACCATCAGGTGTGTGGTACTGCTGTATATGCGTGTTTTGTGCTATATTAAGTACTGTAACCAGAGAATTTTTGGCACTGTTGATTGAAAATGTAGTGATACACTGACGTCATTGAATTACGTATAATTTCCTTCATATGGTACTGATATCTTGTTATTTTGTATCTCTCTATTAAAATGTTACTTGAGGTAGAATGCAATGTTTTGCATGGAAATGACGCACACCACTGTTTTGCTTATGATTGCTTGTTATTCTAAGCATGTTTTCGTGCAGTTCCGAGCGTTCGAGGTCATAGGTGTTCCTTGTAAGTTGAAAATGATAAATGGCCGCGGACATTAATAGGAGCGAATATTTGATCTTCCGAATACCTTTACATTTTACGAGATTAATCGCCAAGTTTGCTTACACAAAAGATGGACGCAAAAGTTGTTCGTGAATGTCGTCTTATTGCCACAATAAGCAGTTCTTGAAGTAATGGTTACAGATACTATAAAAATTTTACAATCCCAACGAGACAGTTGTTCGTTAGAAGCGAGGATGACATAAAGCTGCTTCAATATCTTCAGAATTACGTCTGTGGCGATGCGTGAAGGATAATATGGAAAGAATTAGGAGCAACCTATAGAGACCGTGTGGTAAAGCCTGGCCTTGCATTCGGGGGGACGCAGGTGCGAACCCCCTTCCGGCCATCCAATTTTCGCTTTTCCGTGTTTTCCCGAAATCACTCCAAGCGAATGCTAGGGTGGTTCCTTTATAATGACATGGCCGAATTCCTTCCTGTTTCTTGCCCCCAGTCCTTTCCCGCCTCTAATGATCTAGACGTCGACTAAGCAGTATATGGAAACGAAGAGAAAATCATGGCTGTAAATTACTCGCCGATTTCAGGGATAAGGGAGTGTAAAAGCTTTCATTAGCAGGTTAGCAAATCAGGGACTGAAATAAGCTATCGAGGGATGAAGTGAGGAATAATCCCTAATAGTAAAGTAAAATTTGGCTCGATACATCGCTTGGTGACTAGGATAATGGCCGATGGGACAATGTTACATAGCATTTGATAACAAAAATAATAACCTCGTAAGTTTAGCCAGATTCAGGCAAAAATGGCAGGAACAGTATAAATCAAGTAACAAATATTTTACAGATTGTTCTTCAATCAGACTGTATGAGAAGCCAAATTTCTGATAAACATAGTAAGCAGAGGTAGCCACTATCGTACAATTATTAAAAAGGAAAGGTGGAAGTTCTAGTCAAATGAAGATAAGCAAATATCTTAAGAAAATTGTTCAAAAATAAACCCTCCTTTGGAAATCATTTCGTGTAAATAATTTACTACCATTTTTATAGCTTTACTACTCGTCGACATCGAGGCGGAATGGGGTGGCAGCAAGGAAGGAATTTGGCCATGGCCTTTTGATGGAACCATCCAGGTATTCGCCTGGAGTAATTTAGGGAAACCATGGAAAACAGCAATTTGGAAGGCCGTACGGGGATTTTATTATTATTATTATTACTCCGCGATTCACTAAAAGTGTGTGGCGGAGGGTGCATAGCACCTATCGAGAAGGGTTATGGTTTGGAAGGGTTATAAGGGATATGGCAGGAGGCGCCCATGGGCTATTGTGAGGAACCATCCCCGCATTCGCGTGGAGTGATCTGGGAAAACCATGGAAAACACAGATCAGGATGGCTGGAGTGCTTTATCGAAAGCTACTCCTGTCGGATTTTAAGTTTACTCGCCCGGTAAATCCTTTCTATTCCATTCCCTAATCGCTCGTGGGAAAAATGAGTACAGAAATGAATCGGTTCTGGCCCTGATTTCTCTTATCTTATTTTCACGGTCATTTCGAGATATGAATGTTGCTGGTAGCAATATTTGCTGACTGTCATTCCGAAATACATCTGTCGTGAATTTTTCAATTAGCTTCCGTCGAGAGCAACGCCTTCGGTGTTCCAGGTCTTCCCAACCTAACTCCTTCAACATCGCACTTACGCTTTCCCTCCAACTATATATACCTGTCACGAATCGGGCGGCTCTTCTTTGGACCTTCTCTAAAGCCTCCATTAACCCCTTTTGATGGGGACCCCATACAGAACAACAATACTCTAAGTGAGGACGTACTAGTGAATTGTATACAATCGATTTAACTTCCTGAGTGCATTGATTTAAATTACGACCTAGAAATCGGAGCATACGATTTGCTTTCCCCATTACATTCTCGATATGCTCATTCCACGACAAATTATTACGAATTGTTACCCCTAGGTACTTAGCGGAATCTACCGTTCTAAGGACAGTGTCATTAATCGTATATTCATAGTTAAATGGTGTCACCTTTTTTACTTACACGCATGACTTGGCACTTTTTAGCGTTTAACTCCAACTGCCAATCTTTACACCACGCAATTATTTTCGTAATATCGTCTTGTAACAAAGCGCAGTCGTCCTGGGTTTTGATTTCGCGATAAATTATAGCATCATCGGCAAATAATCTTTTCATTCCCCCTATTATGTCGCATAGATCATTTATGTATATGAGAAACAACAGAGGCTCTAACACGCTTCCCTGGGGAACTCCAGACCCCACTTCAGTAAGTGATGAACGCTCACCGTCGAGAACTACACACTGTGTTCTGCCCTTCAGGAAGTCTGCAACCCAGTCGCATATTTGTCTAGATATGCCGTAACCGCGAAGTTTCCTAAGTAACCTAGTGTGAGGCACAGTGTCGAAAGCTTTTTTAAAGTCTAATAGAACCAAATCAACCTGGGATTGCTCATCTATAATTCGGCACAAGTCGTGAATTAGAAGTGCAAGTTGTGTTTCGCAGCATCGGCCTTTTCTGAATCCATGTTGATTTGGATTTAAAAGCTCACCTTCATCCAAGAACCGCATGACATTCGAATAGATGATATGTTCTAAAATCCTGCAAAATATTGAAGTTAACGAGATCGGCCTATAATTCTGAGGATCATTAACATTCCCATTTTTAAACACTGGAGTTACGATAGCGGTCTTCCATTCGGCTGGTATTTTTCCTTGATCCAGAGAGACGGTATACAATTTCATCAAATATGGTGCAATTTCCTTTGCGTATCTTGAGTAGAATCTTGTAGGAATACCGTCTGGTCCGGGAGCCTTATTGGTTTCTACATTCATAAGCAGTTTAGTTATTCCCTCGACATCAAGAACGAGATCATTCATAATTTTGTCGGTACGATTGTTAAATATCGGTATCTCCTCTGAGTTTTCTATCGTGAAAGCCTTTTTAAATATATCATTCAAAATTTCTGCTTTCTCTACGCTTGTTTCTGATAATTCACCATTTTCTTTAATCAGCGGCGGCATAACCTTACGAGAGCCTCTTATTACTTTAATATACGACCAGAACTTTTTTGGATTAGTAATCAGATCTTCGGATAAATTCCTGGCTTGGAATTCTTTAAACGCATCGCGCATTGCCTTACGCACTTCCGCACGCAACTGGACTAATTTAGCACGATTAGATGAGTCCCCCGATTTTTTCACCGCGGCATGTAAACGCCTTTGCCTCCTGAGCAAACGTTTCACTTCCCTATTGAACCAAGGGAAGTTATTACTGACCTTAATACACTTCTTAGGAACAAACTTGTTTAAACCGGTCCATATTAGTTCTTTTAAATTAAACCAAAGTTCCTCAACATTTGTATTTAGCGTGTACGTTTCAAAATTCTTCGCAAAGTGGTCAACCATACCCGCATCGTTTGCCTTATCGAAGCAAAACAAGAGTTTCTCTTTGTCATGCTTCAGACTCAGACTGGAGTTTAACGTTACCACAACCGCCTTGTGATCACTTATACCGTCTTCTATACAAACCCACTTCCACCAGAGCCAAGTTCGGTTTTTTATTCAAATACGTCAACTGCTGTTTTGGAGAACCATTACGCTATTCCTTGCATAGTGTGTTGGTAATAGAACTTACTCTCATATAGATCACTGGTCTGTTAAGAAATAGTTTATGTTTTTCTTGATGGACGGAGAACTTAAGGGCTTGTCAACCTCTAGGTTATTAACGTTTCCCTGACGTTTTTTATAAGTGTGATCGTGTTCTGTTTCACACAGCAAAAATTCACATTAAATATACGAAACGACGCATCTGCAAAAGTTGGCTGCCAGAGTTGTTAGGGCTCCGCTGAAATTATTCCTTTGAGATCTGCAGTTTTCCATTTTCTTGATAGCTCATAGAATCGCACATAAAGAACAAGAAAACGTATAGTTTGAGCTGGTCACAAAAGCACTAGAAGGATTTTTTTTTTTTTTTTACTGATGGCTTTATGCCTCGTTGACGTCATTAGAGGCTGAATGGGACTTAGGACAATGAACGGGAAGGAATTCGACCACGGCTTTTTGAAGGATGCTTCCGGGAATTCGCCTGGAGTGATTTGGGGAAACCATGGAAAACCCAAATCTGGATGCCCGGACGGGGATTCGAACCCGCGTCCTCCCGAATGCGAGGCCAGAGAGTTAATCACTCACCCAGCATGCTCGGTACTAGAAAAATGTCGTTTGCCTGAATATTGCTCCACATTTTTTGCATGATTCGAGGTTAATGGTTCAGAATAACTCATGAAATGAATCTTTCTGCATAACTGCAGCTACCACATGTCATGAGATGTTTACAAGTAAGGAAAATAAAGAGTTGATTCCCTGGAGCAAGACCTCATCGTCAGGGCCTCTGGCAATAAAAGAGACTACAAAAGTAAGTAACTCAACGATTATAAGAGTTAGCAATTGGAGAAACACAGTCTCAAAATCAAGTTTTAAATTTTGGTAGCCTGTTTGTTGCAAAATTGCATTCCTGCGAGATATATGATTGGAAATTAGCTTCAAGTAAACAAACATTTCTTTATTTCATTTCCAGTGGATTATCCGGCCAAGTGGTCACATAGCTATTCTTTGATCAACTTGTTAGATAGCGTTTCAGTCTCCTGCACAACATCAATTAGTGACATAAACCCCCATACCTAATTGGCAGGGTGACCTGGATAGAATATATAAATGGGTAAGTCGCATGGAATGAAGATAAATGCCAAGAAGAGTCAGCTTATTAGGTACACAGATTATAGGGTGGTGCCCGAATTGATAGTTGAATGCTTGAAGTGTAAATTTCTTGGCGTATCGTTTGATAATAAACTCAACTGGGTGGAGCACATTGGGCAGGTGGTAGGAAAATGACATTTACTGGAGAGGGTATTGACAGGATGTACCATAGAAGTTAGGGAACTGGGTTACACAACTTCAATCAGACCATTGGTTAAAATGGTGGTGTAGTGTGGGACACACATTTAGTTATCAAATACAGGAGCTGGAGGGCATGCAAAGAAGAGCAGCTAAATTTGTTTGCGGAAATCATCACAGGACGCAGTCAGTATCTGATATGACAAAGGCACTGGATTGGGAGTCATTGAACAACAGGAGAAGGGTGAAGAGAGTACTGGAAATGTACAGGACATATGTTGGTGATGGGGCTTGGAGGGATATTGGTCGAATAATTAGGAATAGAGCTTGGAAGGGGAAAGATGACCATGACCACAAGCTGAAATTCGATTTCATGCATAAGAGAGAGGAAAATTTTTATTTTGTGTGTAAGGGTGTTAGGAATTGGAACAAATTACCAAATGAAGTGATGAATAATTTACCAAAAAAACGCTGAAGTAATTTAAAATTTAAATTTGTAAATTGCAAAAGTAGATGGGGAGGAATTTAACACTCAAATCATATAAGATAATAAAAACGGGGTAATGAGATGACTGAGGGAATTAATTTAAATGAAAGCATCTATTAGCTACAAAAAATGATGTATGTGTTAAAAGTGATAAACGATATACTGAAAAATTGTGGGAAACCTAGGCACGAAATAATAAAAACTGTTTGTTATTACGCTAGAGACTAGCTCCTTGATTCCTTAAAATTAAATGAAAATATAGTGAGGTGCGATGTAAAATAGAGTTTTTAAAATTAACTTGGCTTTGGAAGCTTCTGTGGAGTGCGAGTTCCGTATTTGTCCACGTTCCCAATTTTTAATCAACGCAACTCATTAATTTGCTGCCATTCAGTTGCTGCGACAGAGAAGCGGCTTTAATTTTTTCCGAATAACGGTCTCCGAGGAAGTGTTTTCTTTACCGGCATTGTGTGTGCACACGTATAGTGATCGTGTTTATTTACGAGAAAATGAATTCGGTCGTCATTACAGGACGCCACAGTTCAATTAACTGAACTACCTTCAGTGTTGGAATAGTCTAGACGACGTAACATGACTTTTGTCATCAACCACGTTACTGGTTTCTATTAACTGTTTATATCATGTGTTGGTCTGTTCATAAACAGTTACTTACTTCACGTTTTCTAATTTGTATTTTTTTTCTCTGTAGTTCTTCCCTACTGCTGTTCCTTCCGTTAACAAATTAATCAAAATATGAAGCAATGTTTCAGATTTTTAATTTGTGAACTTATTCCACAAAACAAAATTCTTCATGTAGCGTTTTCGAAAGCCTTCAATTCAAAATTCTGCCATCCACCTAATTTTAACAATTTCCATAGCACCATAACTAAAGTGTTTCCATAATCCCTTCTTGCCTTCACATCCATGAAGTGTTTAGTTTTAGAAATATCGCACGTCACTATTGGATGTTGGCTGTGTTATCCTAAATGAGCGGATTTCAGCTCAACATTACTTCCCATTTTTCTTGAATGCAATTTTATACAGCTTTCTTGGTTACAGAAAACTTATGTCTCACATGTGTCTTTTCAGCCTACATACTTCCTAATCCGTTAATGCGTTAAGATTTCGATTTAATAGTAGCCAACTATCATTAGAAATTTATCTGCATCGTAAATCATTTGAAGAAACAACAGGCGTTAAACTAGCATTATACACTTTGATCTGCATATATACTAAAAAAACCTTATACATTATTATGAAACAAACGAATAATATATACACAAATGACCTTGCTAAGTGGAATAACCTAGTGTTATAACAACAACTTAATGTTTTACAGACATTTCTCATTTAAATTTTCGAAGAGAAACAATCAGAATGCTGTGTTTTGCTGATGATACTGTAATGTAAGCAGAACAAACTGAGGAAACTGAAAAACTGCTGAATTGCATGAAGGAAATATTGAGGGAAGAATTAATCCAAAGCGAGACCAAGGTCATGAAAAGTGGCAGAAATGATTGAAATAAGAGTAAATTAATTATAAAAATAGAATCAGATGTAGTAGGAAAATTAATAGAATTTTGTCACCAACAAACTAAAATCACAAGTGTTGCCGGAAGCAATAATGATTTTAAAAGCAGAATAGTACTAGCAAAAAGAACGTTCCTAAAAAGGGGAAATATTTTAGTTTCAGAAATAGATCTAGGATCCATGAAGAACTACTAAAACATCATGTATGGAGCACGGCATTTTCTGGTGGGATTCCAGAAAGAGGTAAAAATGATGCATCTGAAATGTAGTGTTATAGATAGGAGTTGAGAATTAAGTGGAAAGATAAGTACAAAATGAACGCGTTTTGGAAATGGTGGAGTAGCTAAGGATTTTGTGGAAAATTCTAACAGAACGAAGGGACTGGATGGTGGGTCACATTTTAAGGCATACGGGATTGTTTAAGTTGTTAGAGGAGGAAAAAATGGAGGAAAAGAAAAAAAAATACTGTAGAGGAAGACAATGATCAGATTAATTAAAGCAGATATCTGAATAAGTATTTGCAATGAGTACAGACAAAAAGATTAGTTTTAAACTGTAGAGATGGAAGATTGCACCAAACATGTCGAGAGACTAATTACATAAAAAAATATCCACAAAACAATGGGAGTTGTATAAACTGCAACGGACACCATGTGCTTGCAGAAACGAGTATTTAAATATTGACTTATACAATACATTTCTTGATAGCGTTGCAGAGATGTTAGTATTCTATCCGAATGGAAAAGAAGACATTAAGACGGAGCGCTAGATGCGTACTAACGTGTTACCTCGGCTTAGACACGAAACCATGAAGTTCCAAAAACCGTCACAACATTTTTAGCGCCAATGTTCAGCAAGTATTTTGATGACAGAACTATATGAATACGTTTCATATTCTTAGATAAAGCAAGATGAGGACATTGCTTGATATTACCCTTCTGAATGTTTTCGAGGGTGGCCACAGTAGAATTACACTAGCCAGGGATGTCTCTCAGCTATTCTGCAGGACTCGCATTCGTCAAACCAGCCAAGAACATCTCATTATTGCTGCACACTTCCAGAGTCGCGGCTGGCGCGGACTGCATGTATCGTTCCCTTTCAATGATCATAAACAAGCGAATTACCACTCATTTAACCGTGGACGACTTTGCCCATTTAGCTGAATGCTAAAACTGACGAAGTGATGTTGTTGGTTGTCACGTCCCTGAGGGAAGGAAGAGAGTGGAGGCGACGCAGGCACTGGAGTGAAGCCGGGTAGAGAAAAGTGGGGTGGAGAGGTCGCCATATTGGATACCCCTAGAAACAGGGGGAACAAGCACAAAAAACTCAAGGGAATCATACGACAACCGTGGCACCGCATTTTGATGATGGATTATTATGTTACTCGACGAGACAAATCAAAAATGAAGAATTTTTTTTTTTATATCCCGCTTAGTTCTTGAGACATACTATCTCAAATGTGAAGTGTTTTGGGTTGAAATTCAGAAGAAAAATTTCCCGAAAGTCAAATTTGATAACAGATTCTTATGTAACACGACGAGACAAATCGAAAATAAAAATTTTCGATATCTCACATTGTTCCCAAAATATGCTGTCTCTAAAAGTCAGAAGCTTAAATGGGAGTAGTTTACATCGCGATACCCGATACACGTTGTGTCACTAACATGGTGCTTATGAAAACTAATAATAAATAAATTGTTTGTCTCTTCTGGTACAGGCTTCATTTCAACCTACCCACATTTCCATTAATATTGCCGCTACAAGTCAAACTATGTAGACACACCTAAACACATGAAATGCATCGCGAACTACATTTCGGGTAACAACAACGTTTGCTTCATCACGTTTCGCAGTTCGCTCTGCACAAATTATCACAATTAATTTCATCGTACACTTTCAGTGTAAACTGAAACTGGACTAAAGCAACCAGAATACCATATTCACTGTATCCCGATGTAAACATGACCCTCTTAATTTAGACTTTCTACACTTGTTTACCATAAGGCTAGCCCTTTGTGTGCAAAGTAGTAACATATACTGATTGTCTACACTACACCAACAAATATTTGAGAACGACATCAACCTATTGAAAGCAATGAATAAATTTATAGCGATAGGCCCTACCTTGCAGTTACCTATCAAACATTTTAAGAACAATAATTACAATGTGACAATGTGAAACGTTATTCCAGTTTGTTTCCTATCTGATATGTTTGTGCAACAGTATGCAACACAAGCTGGCATCATAAAAACTTTGAAATATTAGAAAATGTAATATTCACAGCAACAAACACAGAGCAAACAGCGCAATGTTTTGGGTTTTCTATTATGGCCGCCACGCATGCGCAGTAGGAGCCGAGTGCTTAAAGGAGGCTTCACAGATGTAGCGGTATTTTACCTCCACTCTATTCCTTCCTCCATGACATGAACTTGTTGAACGTGTATCTGGACGGAGAACTTCTGGGCACCAAAAAAATCTGTAACTGTCGACGATTTTTGACTAATCCAGTATTGTTTCTTGGTAGCACGTATTCCACCCAGCCCAGTCCCCTTGTGGGTATCTGTCGTGGGTACTACAAAGTCTCAAATGTTTGAATGGTGAGCCTGACAAATATTTGGCACAAATCTCTTCGCAATAAGCACTTGAAGATTTTGGGACTTCTCTGTCTGCCTATCAATGGAAAGACGCAACCTTCTTGAATGGGCAGCTACACTTGAATAATCCCTGCTGCCAGTCATTGAAACAAAGGACCTGAAGAATTTTGTGGCTCCCTGTTCACTGGTAGCTACAAACACCTCAATTTGTTAATGGATTTCTATCGTAAACGTGATAGCGAGACGACCTCCAACAAATGTTACGCTACAGTTTAAAACTGTAGGACCCGGAGGAAAGAAACTGGCCATCTTGCCTCTGTTACAACGGCTTAGTATGCCTTCTGCTGGAAGATTTGGAGTAAGTTAATTTTACAAAGTAGTAACTCGCTTTCACCTAACAATCGCACTACACTGTATAGACGGATTGTTCTAGAGCGTCATTGTCAGTGGGCCTATGTAATTACCCGTGTCTACTTTCTTCCAATCTCCGGATAACGAGAATAACCGGCATTTTCTTTCCTTGTAACAGAAAGTGGTTGGAAAACCTTGTGGGTCGAGGGTGTTACTGTTTTGTCGTAGGATGGTGAGCTATTCTGGACGGGTCTAGGGTGCTTAGGTAGCACGCAAGTAAGAAATATGAATTATTATTAGTGATTATTAAAGATATTTGGTGTGGATATTTGTATATGGGCTCTATAATGGGTGGACGTAGTTGTGGTCCGAGTGTCGATAGCTGACGCTTAATGGCGGCTTCCCCTGGCCCGTGCATTTGCCGGCCGCGCCTGTCTAGCTATGAACAACAGGCCGTGGAAAGGGACCCTTCTCTGCTGGCAGGCATGGTGCGCTGAGCGGCATACAAAACCACGGGCCGTGGGAATACACCACAACCGGGAAAAAGCAGCTTAGAGCTTCTGTCCGAACAATGGCCAGGTAAGCGATAACATCTCACCTGCGACCAGAACCAGTCTTTTGTGTATCAGTATGTGATCTGGAGACACATACAATGGTCAGAGAGTAGTCATTGCAGGAATTTCGCAACAAAGTTGCGAACAGTGAAATGATTCTGCAAGTTTGCGGTGGTGACTTTGAAATCGCATTAAATTTCAAAGAGGACAGATAGAATTTTGTGTTTCGGAAACAAAGAACTAAGAAACTATGGCAAGGTGGAAGACATTTCTCAGAACCCAGGCGGGGAAGGCGTAGGTACCAGCCAATGAAACGCAGAGGATGAGTATAGAGCAACCGCGTGAATGATTCAATTGTGTTATGGTTTATCATCTAAGTTACTGTAATTTGGCTCCGTGTATTGTTAATCACGACGGCTGTGACGATGGAAAGGCAGCTGATTCCCGCGGAATCATCGAGAGCTGTGAACCGATACCAAGGAAAAAGGGGAGGGGGGAATGAGAGGTAGACTCGAGGGAGAGAACTTCTGACGTACTAACCAAGGACGGCAGTAAAAGTTCAGCACCAGATATAATTGCCAGTCTGCAAGAAGTGACACTTGCAGGGCCAACGTTGTGGGGGGGGGGGGATGTAAGGGGGGCAAATATACCTAGGGCCGAGAGGGGGACCAGACGGTCGATGACCGATGACCGATTACCGATTGACTGATGACCGACGATAGATTGACCGATGATAAATTGACCGGTGACCGATGATAGACTGACCGATTGACATATGACCGATGATAGATTGGCCTATGATAGATTGACCGATGATAGATTGACCAATAATCGATGACCGGCCGGAGGGGTCCAAAAAAAGGTCACCTATCTGGCCTGAGGGAGGGGCCCATCCGATGAATTTGCCACAGGTTGCGTCACTGTTAAGAGCGCTTACTCGGGGCGCGAGAATCCTAGCGTCGTGTGACTTGCATCCGAGTACAAGTGTTAGTACTGGATATGAGCGTGACTCCTAACTCATGTAGTCATTCTGAGAGCGTGGTATTACGGTGAGCCTCGCAGCTCGACCATTGGTTTCAAGATGGCGATGTGGTGAGAGCTGACTGCATCGTGGTTGGTAAATCATCGAACTTAAAGCGTGTACTGCACCCCCGAGAAGAACATCTAGCTAACCCTACCGAAATGGGAAATTCATGTTCTACCAATTGTATTCCGAGCTTGTTACAACAGTGGTGATATCCGATTTTGTTTGATACTTATGGCTCATAAGGTAGATTATTTTGTGTCATTTGTAATTCTGCCAACTTTATCTTTGCAAGTCTAATATTTCTCTTTATGTTTGGTTGGTCAAACTGGCCAAGATTAAGTTCTGATTGTTATGTTTTGTTTATAAAGTCAATTAACCAATTTAATTGGAAATTATCCCAAAGTTGGAGGGTGTGCAAAGAAGAGTAGCTAGATTTGTTTGTGCAAATTATCGCAGGACTCAGTTAGTATCTGATATGATAAATGATCAGGATTGGGAGTCATTGGAGGAAAGGAGGAGGGTAAAGAGAGTGTCGGGAATGTATAGGGCGTATATTGGTGATGGAGCTTGGAGGGATATTGGTCAAAGAATTAGGACTAGTGCAGCATGGAAGGGGAAAGGCGACCATGACCACAAGCTGGGGCTCGATTTAATGCATAAGGTAGTGGGAAAATTTTCTTTCGTTGGTAAGGGTGTCAGGGATTGTAAAAAATTACCAAGTAATGAATAATTTACCAAAAAAGCTGAACGAAATTAAAATTTATAAATCGAAAAAGTAAATGGGGAGGAATTTAACACTGCAATAATAAAAGAAAATGTAAAAAAAATATATGAAAAGGTGTAATTAGATGACTAGGGGAATTGCCACTGGATCGATGGCTTCATTGTATTTAAAAATTAATAATAATAGTAAATAATTATAAATATTAAATGAAACAAGAATGTTACTATTTTAATTCATTTATTCGACAGTAAATTAAATCAAGGAACACCATAATATTACAGTCTTAGAACAACAAATTTTGGAAAATTCCTTACTTCAACCAAGTGAAAGGCTTTTTAAAAGTAGTTTTGGACATTTCAGGTTTTCTCAAGATGGTTCGTTTTAACTCCTTGTTTCCATTTACTAATGATGAAACGTGCTCCGAAATATTTTTTGCCTTGATTTGTATATCTTTTGCGTTTACTTGCACATTTTATCACAATTGTTTGCAATAACTGTTAGCATGAAGAAAAAACATTATTTTATGCCCTTTTGTACACTATCTTGACCCACAGATCTTTCACGCGTTGCGCTATTACTCACATAGAGCAGTATTGGCCACTTGATACTGTCACGGAGTTTAATTTCAGTTTTATAAGTTCACCAGACTGATGTATAGTGGCTTACTTGTTCTTCTAAGGAATTTATCTCGCCTATACCAGAAATGTTTTTAAGGAAGATATCACGAATAGTCCTGGAGCAACTTTGAAGATGTATTTATTTTAGTTTCCATCAAAGGAACGGTCAAAACAATTTTTAACGTTTTCACCTGTTCTGCAACAAATAAATATATTGTGTTAGCTTACCTCACTATTGTAACGAACGCGTCTTGTGACCGCTAGTTACATTAATAAACTATATGTTTATTATTTAAAATGTGGAATATTTTAGTGGGCGTTTGGGCGCAGTGTACATTGTACAAGTGTGGAGCGGCAGATCTGAGGAATGCCAGCAGGCCGGTTCCTAGAATTAGCGAGGGGAGAATAGTGAGTGCCTAATGGAGGGGAGATTTGTGCTTGCCAGGTAGACAAACAGGGTGATCGGCGAGAGTTTTCTGTTTTTGCATGTGGCACGACGAACGAGGGAAGAGATATTCAGGGCTGGTTGGCATTCACGATCGGTCGATGTGGACTGTCTATTCGTGAGTGGGACTGTTGCTGCTGCCTGGATCCGGACACCCGCTATTTTGTTTGAGCAGATGAGCTCAGGCAAAGGACGACATCTGAGGAACTGTGCTACACTGGTCCATAGCAGAGAAGACCGTCATCCAATGTGTGGCGGCAGACATGTACATTCGGTAATTATACATCGCCAATGAAGGACACTGTGCTAGCTAGACTTTCAAGTTCATAGCATTGCCCAGCTACGACCCTGCAGATAAGAACTCTCATAGCCCGGAGCAAACATCTCTTTCAGAAGTGAAGTCAAAATGTTGACTTCGTTTACTGTTTAATTTTTGTGTATTTTATATAAAATACCCTGGCGCCCACAAAAGGACAACTGATTATTTTTAACTAATTTGTTATGTATGTCATGTGATTAATTGAAATAAAACCATTTGTGATTTCTCGTATAAAGTATTCACGCAAGTTCTACCTTTCATGATAATAAAATAAAATAATAAAATTAATTATAATTTTAAATCAGGTAATGAGGTCAGAACGTTACAATGGCGACCAACGTGGGGCTTTTCGATTATTAATTGCAAAAATTAATTATGCTATGAACGAAAGACAGCACTATGTCCTTGGCAACTTTCTTATTTTGTAGATAGAAAGTAGTTTTGTGTTACTTTGCGTAGTTAATGCATGTATAAATTCATGTTGTACTTGTTGATCTTAGATGCAAGTTGGATTCTGCAATAAGATCAGATAAATTTATTTTGTGTGCATTGCGTGTGTTAAATAATAATTATCTTGTGTGACATGGGAATGTGCAATGGGTTTTGTCCAAACGCACTCAAATTCTGTTGTATTACGGCGTTGATAATTGTTGTGATGCTTTCTTTATGGCAATTGCAAGTAGTTGTCGAAATATTTGTGTGGATTTCGAGCCATATGTCCAGGGTAACGATATCCTTTCATATTTAAACCATTTTTCCGCGAAGGTATTTGATGAGTAAATTCTTCTTGTAATTTTTCCATTGAAATTATAGAATGTGTTGTGGAATGTTCTTTGGGTTTGATTTTATTGTGCAATCGCGGATTTTATTGAGGCATTTTATTTGCAGATTAGTGTAAAGTCTCTCTGATGGTATGTTTTGCAATCCTTATTCTTTTCTTTGTTGTTGTGTATTGGAATATTCTTTGTGTGTCAACGAAATAGTTGAAAATAGCGTGAAGTTTTAAAGTAATGCGCTTGAGATCCAGTACCATTATTAACATGTCGAAAGAAATCATGGAAGGGTCAAATTTATCACAGGAGCCAGCACCCACTAATTCAAATAGGGATCATATCGGGGAAGACAATAATCCTGCAGAAATAGTTTATTCCACTCAATCACCCGCTGAATTAGGGCAGGAGAATTTGGATAATTTTCAGACTACCTCCAACATGAGTGCGAAAAACGTCTCGGTGATCCTGCATTGCAGACTCAGCAACACCAGATGAACGATATAGCGGCTTTATTAATGGAGAAATTTTCACAATTATCTGCTCAATTTACAACACAATTTCAAGAATCCAATGAAAAATTGTCTGAACTCTCAGTGCAAATGTCTAGTAAAATCGAGAGTCTTGAAAGAAAACAAGAAATGGCTCACAAAAGAATTGAAGAGCAATTTGCTACTTTTCGCGGAGAAATTGGCCGAGAAATAAATGATTTTAAAAAGGAAATTAGCTCTGAGATCACTCTTTTAAGCAAAGTCCAGACGGAGTTAAAGTCTTCTTGCAATGTACTTGAGACGACTAACAATGAAATTTGCCGTAAAGTAGAAGCGAATAAAAGTTCAATTGAACAAATGCGCACAGAAAACAGTGAAAATTTAGGTCAGATTTCTGAGTTTGCTCATTCAATAAAAGATGGTGTTGATGAAAATTTAGGTAAAATAAGATCCGAAGTTGGAGACCTTAAGAATTCCGTGGGAGAAATGGAGGAAAGTCAAAAGAATCTAGAAACATCACAGCGTAACCTTGCTGCCGAAACGGAGGTAAAATTACGTAATTTGGAAAGTAAACTAACCGAAAGGAATAACTCTGCTAGCAACAATGAACAATGTCAAGCTAGTTGTGCTCAGCTTTTTTCGGGAAATATCGAGTTAAAGCTTCCTAGATTTGGTTCCAAGGGGGGGATAAACCCGAAAGCTTACCTCGAATGACCTTGAAAGATACTTTCAAATTAAAGCTGTTCCGGAGTCGGCAAAACTTTTAATCATTAGCCAGTCATTTTTTGAAGAAGATCGTTCATGGTTACAAGTAGCGTGTACTCCAGATATGTCGTACGCACAGTTTAAGGAGTTGTTTTTGAATACTTTCTGGTCAGCAAAAATACAAAACCAAGCTAGGATACGATTTTATCAAGGAAAGTACGTGCCTAAGCCTGGTGATTCAATGGAAAGGTATGTGGAACGGTTAGTCGTAAAAAGTCGTTATTTTGACACAGTGATGCCGGACGCGGAGTTCATTGATGTAATAAGCTCACATTTCAGCCCGGGGGTTCAAGAACACATCTCGCCTGTATATGTAAAGAATATCACTGATTTATTAGAAACACTGCGGAATCTAGATGCCTATAGGACAACGAGCGAGCCGTGAACAGTGCGCGGAAAATGTGCAGGACAATCGCTCTAATTCTCATGGCTACTTCCGGCCAAATAATCAGAATAACGGGCAAAGTTTCAAGGGAGGTAAAAATTGGAAGCAAGCCCAATCTGGCGATAAGAAACCGTGGAAGACTGATGGTCAGCGGGATGGTCACGGGCAAACACGCGGGGGTTCGCCGGAGGTGAATGCTATTCTAACCGTCGATCCCGGCAATAACATTCAGAATGAAAGTGAAAATTAATTGAGAGTTGGTGCAGCACGTGAAACATCGCAGGGTGACCAATTAAAACAATGAGATTTCGCCGGGGATGCTGAGGACTCTCCACAGTTTTTCCTTATTAATTTAACATACTGGCGAAATGGCGGTGTGGAGGATGAAGAGAATGATGCGGATATAGCAAGACCAAAGCATAATCAAACTTTCACTGTAGGGCAACGAGTATTATTACGCACCAGTCCACAATCATACACCAATAAGAAGCTTTTGCAAAGTTTATTATAATATATATATTCCATGCATGGTGAAAAGGATAATCTCAGTTAACGGCTACTTATTCACTAATGGAACCAATGACTTTAACCCCATAATTCACGAAACTTGAAAGAGTATTCTGATGATCACAAAGTTTTGGTACAGTCGCGCGAGGATCATTTGGTGCAACTTGTTTCTCTTGATAGTGACGATGGGCATATATGTGCCGGAAAAGGATAAAAACTTGCCGAGATAATATGTTGGGACTTGATTTCTGGCAGACAGAAGGATTCCAATACGTTGGGGTACATTTACAGATAAATTTCTGGAACTTCACAGATGTTGTGTGGCATATCAAATCACCAAGTAGCCAAGGGAAAAGGATCTCCGAGGTACTAGGTAGATAATATTTTATTTTTGTTTTGTTCATAAGGAATTACGCGAATCAGCATTCCATGAACAAAATTCTTTTATGCCATGGAGCAAATGTACTTATAACGTTGTCTTGGGAAATCGGGAAGTATACTGGGACGGCATCCGCGTACACTTGATCGAGATCATGTTAATTTAATAATCACGCGAGGTCTGTAACAAGCGGAGATAAAAGGGGATGTAATTGTCATTTTTATACTAAAAGGATGGTGGCGGAAATCCATTACAAATACTTTGCTTCGCGGTGACATAGTAAGAAAATATTTGGAACAATCTTGCATGCTTTGGACAACCCTGCACTTCATAGATGATGACTTCACTGCTTAAAAGTTTTTTTTTAATTATTATTCAGATAAGGATATGTTCCCATCAGTTTTATTCATTCATTATATATTAAGATTGTGTTATCCTATGTGTTGAATATCTATGATGCTCACAACTTATGATGTATTGCGCTATATTTACTAAGAATGGTGTGTAAGTTAAATTTTCAATTTGATATAAAATGTTATTGTGCTAGAAAATCTATATCACTACAATAATTTGTTACTTATAAGGTTACATTTGAAATGGTTATATTATGTATTTAAGGCTTGCACAAATCTACCCACAATCAGGGATGGGAGTAAGAAAAGTCTATGTACAAAGTAGCCAAGGGACATATGTTCGGTTGAATATTCATGTCGGTGGAACTTGTGATAGAATAGGTTACCAGATTTATAATTACTGCTAAATTAATGGACGAGGAAGGAAAATTTGTATATTTCTTATTGTGAAAATTTAAATAAAACTAGTTTATTTAAATTTGCCGAACCAGGGGGAATATGTAACGAACGCGTCTTGTGACCGCTAGTTACATTAATAAACTATATGTTTATTATTTAAAATGTGGAATATTTTAGTGGGCGTTTGGGCGCAGTGTACATTGTACAAGTGTGGAGCGGCAGATCTGAGGAATGCCAGCAGGCCGGTTCCTAGAATTAGCGAGGGGAGAATAGTGAGTGCCTAATGGAGGGGAGATTTGTGCTTGCCAGGTAGACAAACAGGGTGATCGGCGAGAGTTTTCTGTTTTTGCATGTGGCACGACGAACGAGGGAAGAGATATTCAGGGCTGGTTGGCATTCACGATCGGTCGATGTGGACTGTCTATTCGTGAGTGGGACTGTTGCTGCTGCCTGGATCCGGACACCCGCTATGTTGTTTGAGCAGATGAGCTCAGGCAAAGGACGACATCTGAGGAACTGTGCTACACTGGTCCATAGCAGAGAAGACCGTCATCCAATGTGTGGCGGCAGACATGTACATTCGGTAATTATACATCGCCAATGAAGGACACTGTGCTAGCTAGACTTTCAAGTTCATAGCATTGCCCAGCTACGACCCTGCAGATAAGAACTCTCATAGCCCGGAGCAAACATCTCTTTCAGAAGTGAAGTCAAAATGTTGACTTCGTTTACTGTTTAAATTTTGTGTATTTTATATAAAATACCCTGGCGCCCACAAAAGGACAACTGATTATTTTTAACTAATTTTGTTATGTATGTCATGTGATTAATTGAAATAAAACCATTTGTGATTTCTCGTATAAAGTATTCACGCAAGTTCTACCTTTCATGATAATAAAATAAAATAATAAAAGTAATTATAATTTTAAATCAGGTAATGAAGTCAGAACGTTACACTATAGTAACAAAAACGTAGTAGGTACTGTTTCTTAAAATCATCGTACGTGTAATATCACTTAGTGGTAAGATCAACTATAAATTAGCTAACTGGGTCGGAAAACTGCTTAAGATCCATATAGAAAGTGTTGTAGTTATAGGTAGATACTTCAACACTAAAAAATACTGAACTTACTTCCACGATACAATGAAATGCATGTTACCAGAAAACCTTAAGGAGGATATTAGGTATTAGAAGATTAATTCAAGGACACTAATGAATTGTTCTGAAAAATATTTGGGTCTCGATTAACAGAAACTTCTATCTTCTCCCCTCTGACAAGGGTATACTTCGTCAATTCTGATCAATCGATCCAGAAATCGAATACTGCATGGAAATTTTACTGTATTACACTTTTGAACAGTTAGTCCGAAAGGGAGTATAGGGAGAACAATAATGATTATGAATTCTTGGCTGTACGGGTGGCGCGAAGTCATGTTTCTTGAAACCGACGTTTCGACCCTCATTCTGGAGTCTTCTTCCAGGGTAGAACGTCGGTTTCAAGACCCGGACAGCCAAGAATCAACTGACTCTGGCCGCGGAAGCCTACGATTACAATTATTGTGAAGTTTATACGCGCGCACACACACACACACACACTAACGCCCTAGACTCTCATTCGGGAGGACACCGGTTCGAATCCTCGTCCAGGCATCCAGATTTAGGTTTTCCATGGTTTCCCAAAATCATTCCAGTTGAATGCCGGGATGCTGCCTTCAAAAGACCATGGCCGAATTCCTTCCGTGCCTTCTACCCAGTCCCATCCCGTCTCTAATAACCTTGACGTTGACGAGGCGTAAAGCCATAAGTAAAAAAATAAATAAATAACAATTTTCAAGTAACATTTAAAATTGCTCAGAACTTTATTGAAACCTATGTATTTGGAAATAGCAAGTGGAAAAGGCATTCAAAGGACGCTGTTACTAAAACAGTTTACAGTTCCCTTCCCTATTGGGAAAGGATTGTCCCATAAAACGAAATAGTATAATCTTGTAAAAACTGCACATAATCCTTCAATACTTTGCAGACAAGTTTTCACAGTTTCGATTTTTTTTTTAAATTTGTTAATACAAAATACATGGACAGCTTTTGTATGATTTTAACTGTCCAGAAAGTAGGCCAACATATGACATTAATGAACGGACCTTGAAGGTTATGCTGCCCAAGTGACAGAATTCCACCTCCAGACCTACAGTTTAGCATGGAAATTTTTTGTTTGTTAGTGTTTCACATCTCGTTGACATCACTAGAGCCGTGAGATAATAGGGGACAAGGAGCTGGAAGGAATCCTGCCATGGATTTTCGAAGGATCGATCCCACCATTCAAGTGGAATGACTTCGGAAAAGAATGGAAAACCCAAATCTGGATCGCTGGACGGGGATTTGAACCCGCATCCACCCGACTTGGTGAATTCAGTTAGGCACTACGGGACCCGCCGAATCACCTAGGCCTCACACAAACAAAAATACACATATCACACGGAACACAAGTTAGGCAGGTCATCCAGTGGCACCGAATTCGTCCGACCGATTGTTCGGCCGTATATGGCCGAACATACCCAACTAATCCCAAGACAGGTAAAGGCATTGTCATGCACCTACTGGACACGACCTACTCGGCCGAATATAACCGAATCCGGCTGAATAGCGGACCGATCCCGAATTAGTCGGACGTATTCGGCATAATGGCAAACGCATGTTGCGCTCCTAATAAAAAAGCCTTCATTTTCTATCTTTTATATGATTTTGATTTGTATTTTTTCAAACTCTATCATACACTGTGGCGGTACGCAATCTCTATAAATATTTTAATAAAAATATCTACGGAATGGATAATTATTGCAAGTGCGTCTACGCAGATGTAATAATTGTTTTATTAAAAATTTGTACGATAAAGACAGTTATTTGAATTTCGTACTGGAATATAATGAAACGATGAGATATCACTCATGTCCAAACCGTATTTAGGTATAGGCTATACAGCCAGCATCCTATTAAACCACATCACAAAAACAAAATTTGCTTGTTTCTTATAATTCTTCTTTTTGTATCTTGTTTTTTCTTGTATGTTCATTTAATTTTAAAATTGAAATATTGGCTTTTGCGAAATTGGCAACATGGATATAACTCTCATTCTTTTCTTCTATAATTGTTCAGAGCGATGTTAATAAATTGTATTAAATATGTTAATAATTTTCAATTGTTTTCATTTTATCCCAACAATTCTATATTCTTCTAGATACGATATTATAAAATATTCTACAGTTAAGTAATAAATTTCAAATGTTTATTTTATAATTTTGGTTAGAAAATAATTATAAAATGCGAGATTGAATTTCAAAATATTTGCGGGACATGGCGCGCATCACAGGTTCAGCCCAAGCTGTGGTCTACAGTATCCTAAATACGGCCCTGACTCTTGTAATAATCCGCTAGGACAAGGTAAAGTCTATTTTTACGAAATGTAACTCACTATACATTTTATATATATATATATAAAAAAACACCCCGCCGCTTGGTGTTGTAGCAACTATGACGGTCGGCAATATGTGTCTGACGTTATTCGGCTGCGGTGGACGAGGTTAATCCGACGAACTGGTCGGCCGTCAAATCGGGCGTTACTCCGACGAATTCGGTTCCAGTGGACGACCGGCCTTAGACAGATGGTAACACATGGAATATCCATTAGGTTGGGTTCCCTCGACAGAGGCGAAAGACGTAGGAAATTAAAAAATCCGGCACCAAGACAACCTGCACGAATCTCCCGGTGCTAAAAGCCATATGATAATACAACTAGTTGTCTGTAGTGCATAGTACATATACTTGTTTTCTGCAGAGTTTTCGAGAAACAAAGTATGTGTTCCTTAAGTAAACATGTACGATGCTTATAAGTTTCCAGTCAGGAAGGCAATCAGTTTGTTGGAAACCTAGCATCATCTGGAGTTAATACGAAAACATAGCTAAATAGAAACATAATAAATTAACATAAATGTCTCGTTATACTTAAATAGTTTCGTCAGAATTTGAGCTGATACATCAATTATTATTAGTATTTTAAAAAAGACTGAGACATTATAATTTAACTATCAGAGTCATGTGTGCTTTAGGCACGATATCACAGCAGCTTCCTTCTGATGATAGTTAAAATTACGCACTCCATTTATTGTTCGCAAATTTCACTAGTTATTTGTAAGAAAACTTCGCGAAAAGGAAGATGATGAATTTCTGTGTTTCTCTGTCGGTGTAGGTAAGTTATTGAGGCAAAAGATTGAATAATACTGTTTTACTTCACAGGTACAGGGAAGGCAAGCGCTTGTTTCTCACACTTATTATGGAGCACGCGTCATTTGCACGCGAGCGCCGTGCTGTGGCGCTCGCGGGAACTGCTTGGAAGCGAGCCATATGACGTCACAACCTAGTGACGTCGTAAGCCGGGGTGGCGACGGATTGTAAATCAATAGCCTTCTGCTTGTGTCGCCTAATAGCTTCATCTGATGGCCTAAATACCACCAAACAAGCGGCATTCAAATCCAAAAATATTTGAACATTCATTTAAACCGTTGCCAGTAGAATATCTGTTTTTATAAGCACACAAACAAAATAACGATAACTATATTTGTACATGAAACACACCGCTGAAGACTGCAAATAGATGAAAATTGTATTCCTGGAGTTTAAACAAAACTGGTTAATACTGACTCATATTTGTGTGTCAAATTTACAATGAATCAGTTAGAAATATTTCGTTCGGAGTTATGTGTTACTGAAGAAATTTGTTCGATTAATTAATTTATTGTCTTCATCGTTTTGAGGGAGGAGTAAGTGAACAGGAAGAAGGTTTAGTGTTACAAGTTCTTGCTTCATACCCCGATCCGACTGACTTGACTTTGATTAGTCCCTTTCATTAAGGTCATGTTATACTTCTTTCGGAAGCTGATGATGACACATCAATCATTATACGGGCGGCAGACTGTGGTTTGGTTCCTTGGACAAGTGTCATAGCATTTGAGAATTAACCAAGTAACCAGGTAGTGTCCTCAATCATAAGAAAGAAAAATGCGTAAACATTGCTTTCAGGAAAATTACCACCTATATTTTTAAATTGTAAAGGCTAAACCAACACCATGACATAGATCTGCATACAACTAGTTATTAGAATATAATTATCGTGGCTGGTAGCGGTAACGCTCTGGCCTCGCATTCCGGTAGATGGATGGGCCTTCCAGATCTGGGTTCTCAGTGGTTTACCGAAATCACTCCAAGCGAATGCTGGGATGATTCCTTAAGAAGGCCATGGCCGAATTCCTTCCCGTTACTTGCCCTCAGTCCTTTCCCAACTCTAATGACCACGCAGTCCACGAGGCGTAAGGCCAGTAAAGGCAGACACCTATTAGAATAACATAACGTAAGGAATATACACTGATCAGGCAAAACATTATGACCACCTACTTACTAGCATATTAGTTCACCTTTCGAACGTAATACAGCAGCAATTCGGCGTAGCATGGATTCTACAAGTCCTTGGTAGGCTTCCAGAGGTATCACATACCAGATTTCTACGCACAGGTCACGAAATTCTCTTAAATTACGGGCCAGCGGTTTGTGGGCGCGGCAACTTGGAACGAGCATCTCGGAAACGGAGAGGCTGGTCAGCTGTTCGCATGCTACTGTAGTGAGCATCCATGGAAAGTGTTTGAAGGAAGGTGAAACCACGACTGGGCGACAAGGTGGTGGACACCCACGTCACATCACAGAACGTAGAGGTCGGAGGCTTAACCGCTCTTTAAAGCAGGATAGGGAGTGATCTGTGGCAGAATCACGTTTCTTGTGCTGTGAAACACTTCTGGAAGCACCAGAATTGTACTCTTCCGTCAGATCTACCACAGGCGCATTATTACAGGGAATTTCGTGACCTGTGCGTAGAAATCTGGTGTGAGATACCTCTGAAATCCTACCAAGGACTTGTAGAATCCATGCGACGCCGAATCGATGCTGTATTGCGTTCGAAAGATGGACCCATAGGTGCTAACATAAACATAATGTGTTGGATGATCAATGTATTTTGAAGATCCGTTCTTTTTTCCTAAAATGATTTTCTATTACTTTATTAAGCGATATTTACTCTTCGATGTGCCTTGTGTGAAGATTATAAATTTCGGAGAAAAATTAAACAGTTTCAACAGATATTGGGAACCATTTAAGTCGTCTTTAAGTGCTAACTAATGATTTTCATTTTCTAAAGTGTCTCGATGTTTCACTATTTATTGTGTACATCGTTAATCATACGATAAATAAATAAATTATTTATTCCTAAACGTCTTTAAGTCCGGAAGTTTTTTTTTTAAGTAAATGCTGTTCAGTATTAGTGTATGCGTTTTTCTTACCCACTTATCCCTGATGAAAAATCTGACAAAGTATTTAAAAACGAAAAAGTCAGTTTAGCAGGAGCTATTTTTCGGTTCTTTGCACATCAGTGATATTAAAATCTCGTTCACGGACAGTATTTATTATACAGAAAGTACCCGTCAGTGTGACTCACTAGATCAGGGGGGTACAATGTGACCGGGCACGAGCCATCGTCTCGGCGTTCTGGGCTGTTCTCCAAGCTGCGGAACACATAGCAGACACGTGGCAACACAAGTCTTTACTCATGAAGACCATTTACCAGTAGAGTCAGAATGAAAGTATAATCCTGCAACCACACATCATGTCCTACTATATGACAAAATTTTATTTTAGTAAAAGTCTCACCATTTTCGAGATATCGATTTTTTAATTTTTTTTCGAAACATGTGACTTTATGTGAAAAGCCAATATACAATATACTATGTGAAAAGTGTTTACAAATTTATTCAAACTGCTAACTTTGAAAGGCTGTGGTGTAAAAAAAAAAAAAAAAAATGTACGAAGCGGATCGTGCCAATTACATTAAAAATTGCTTCGTTATTACAAATTTTAAAATGCTATAATTGTTTAACATTCCTTTTAAAATAATGTTTTTATGGTAGTTCTAAAGCATGAAGGTCGGTATTTTGGACTTTATTTAAATAAAAGTCTTTTTAATTGAAGTTACCATGCAAGTATTTTTTTAATGTTTGGTAAATTTGGCAATGAATTCGCAGAAATCTATCTTGTTGAAATGGCTGCCTGGGTGCCAGCGAGTTATCTCAAACATCCATGAGTAAATAAATAAAAATAAAAAAACAGGGTTCAAAAAGTCTTAATTTGTATAAATGGCATGGAATAAACTAAAAGTCACTTTTTTCGAAAAAATTAAAAGAAATTAATGTCTCCAAAATGGTGAGACTTTTACTAGAATAAAATTTTGCCGTATAGTAGGAACTGATGTGGCCTATATGAGGTTGCAGTATTATCCTTTCATCCCTGGACACCCTGTATAAGGAGACAGTGAAGCCATGGGAATCATAAAGAAAGGGGAACAGCATTTCAAGATTTATACAGATGAGATACAGCCAAACATAAGGGCGTTATATTCACAGTAGTACCTGATAAGTGTTAGTTTCACCCTCTCCTAACACAACAACACACATACAGACTACCACAGTCACCACACTTACGAACCCACTGACACTGGGGAGGCAGCGGGAAACCAGTCCAGTTCATCTTCCTAGACGTTGCCATGGAGGGGGTAACATCCCCGGCATCATCACTAGAAGAGGCTTCACCAGTTCATGACTGAAAATGGCTGCCAAACAATATATTATCTCATCTTTTTTATTGCTTGAAATCGTCTGTTCGCTCGTTAAGTATGGTGATAGCCGATCGAACTTTCTGGTGTTACAAAATACCGCCAGATTTGAATCGCTAATAACTAAGAGACTAATAATGCGTTAATAATGGTTGAGCTCACAGCGGATTGAGCATGTCTGTACGAGTTCGCCATGCAGAATTTGTTTTGTCTGTGACGTCATCGGACTAGTGTGAGTGCATGTTGACGATTGTTTGGAATTAGCGTTGTGTAAAGTTATAAATTAGTGCAGAGTGAAAACGCGTTCAGCTAGGACGGTGATTCAGGAGCCATTAAGAGCCAAAGTGAGATAATAAAAATATTCGTCGGAAAGGGGAACAGATGTAATACTGGGGGAAAAGAGAAGCCGAGAAAGCAAGTTCCACCAAATGTTCCTTGTTTCCAATACCCGTCGTAAAATAAAACACATACAAACGAATACCCTAAGGATAATGGCACTTACAGGGTGATTCCGTGATGATGTTACAGACTTTCAGGGTTGATGGAGAAGATAAATGTATCAATTTGAGGTAAAGGACCCTGGCACGGAAACGACAGAGGCGAAAGTTATAAACAAACATTGTTCTGTTCCTCTGACAGTGGACTAGGGCCCGTTCACACGGGACACTCGGTGTCCTGCCATTGAATTATTAGACACCAGCCACCGGCATCTTCCACTCGGTGTCACGTCACAGAAACAGCTCCCGCTTCCCTCACCGACAAAGAACGCGATAGTTGTAACAAGGCAGTGGCCGAGTGGCTTGAGGGGAAAGCCACCGTCAAGACACAGTCGCTCCGTGTGAACGCTATCATTCTGTGTCTATAGATTCAGTGGCCGTGTGAAACGGGCCTAATGCACCAGTGTACATACTACCCAGGTTCCTGCAACATATCCCCCTTGTTATTCATCTATGGATGTGGTTCCAACATGATGGAACCCAACCACATTTTGGACTGAGGGCTCGTGAGCACCTGGATCAGACAATGCCCACTTGATTTTTTCTTGTCAGGCCACGTGAAAAGTCCTGTGTACGAGACTGAAGCGGATCTCCTGGTAACAATTCTCGCTGCCTGTGACACTGTTAGTATAGGCGCGACAGAACTTTGTGCGGCTTTGCCACGCCGGCATTGACGTTTGGGGGCGCCATTTCGAATAACTGTTGTAAATGTACGAGGGCGGTCTGGAAAATTCTAAGCCTAAAAATAAAAAACCAATTTGATATTTACCAAATCATTTTTATTTCTCTATATAGTCTCCCTGAACACTGATACACTTAGTCCAACGATGTTCCAAGTTCATTATACCATCCCGGAAGTGGCTTTCTGGAAGGCCTGCAAAATATCCATCTACAGCTGCAATCACCTATTCATTTGAAGAAAAACGCTGACCAGCAAGAAAGTTTTTGAGTTTTGGGAATAGATAGAAGTCGGAGGGAGCCAAATCTGGAGAATAAGGTGGATGCTCCAACACGTCGTAGTGCAATCTCTTAATTTTCCCATTGCCAAAAGACTCTTGTGGGCAGGTGCATTGTTCTGATGAAAGATGATTTTCTTCTTCCTCAAAGTGTGCCTTTTCTCACGAAGTTTTTCAAGCTAAGGTGTCTAAAAATCGGAATAGTATTGTCCAGTAATTGTTTTACCCTTTTCAAGGTAATCAATGAACAAAACGCCTGTAGCATTCCAAAAGAACTGATGCCATCACCTTCCCTGCCGATGGAATCGACTTGGCCTTCTTTGGACCTGAACAACCAGCTTCGGTCCACTGTTTTGACTACAGTTTTGATTCTGCCGTGTAGTGGTGAACCCATGTCTCATCCATAGTTATGAATCGACGCACAAAATCAGCTTTTTTTTTTTTTTTAAACGCTCCAAACATTGATCAGAAAGTCTCATGCGGATGCGCTTTTGATCAACAGTGAGCAAATGCGGCACCGATCTTGAACAAAGCTTCTTCATAAGCAATAGTTCATTCAAAATGTATCCCAAACGTTCTTTTGATATCCCTACGGTCTCAGCAATCTCACGCATTTTTATTCGTCGATCATCCTAAACCAAATCATGCACTTTCTGGATGATTTCTGGAGTTGTTACACTTTTCGGACGTCCTTCGCGTTCATCATCTTCGAGACTGCTGCGGCCATGTTTGAACTCAGCAGCCCATTTCTTAACTGACGAATATGAAGGAGAAGGGTCCCTATACACTTTTAAAAATCTTCCGTGGATCTCGGATGGCATTAAACCTTCTTTTACAAAGAATTTTATAACTGCACGATACTCGATTTTTTTCCATCTCTGGTACAACTGCGCACCGCGCCTGCTTCAAACAATTGTGCAGACCAAACAACAATGTGGAATGACTTGCAATTTCTTGCAGGCGCGTCTGGCACATGCACAAACTTGCACGGAAAAAATGACATGGGTAGTGCTGCCATCTATTATCGAGGCCGAGAACTTCTGAGACAGCCCTCGTAGCAGCTTGCGAAACTTGTGCAGGTAAATGACATTCACTATTAATGTACCACAGACTTTCGGTTACGTGCGCCGTTACTAGACCATCAAACAGGAGAAATTATCTGAGGGTATTGGGGGGTATTCAGCGGGAATTCTGTACTTCATGGTCGGGGTTCCGAAGTTGGGGTCCTTAGTTTGAGAGCTGCGTGAAGCTAAGGCAGAACGTAAGAAGATGTTCGCTTGTAACTCTCGCCTCTGCCGTTTCCGCGTAAGGGTCCCTTACCTCAAATTCATACAATTACCCTTCTCCAGCATCCCTGACAGTTTGAAACATCATCACGGAATCACCCTGCACATTGTTTCTTTTATCGAAATTAAAACTGAATTCACTTATGAAATATAAATCTTTAATTTCTTGGTTTATTTTTTGTATTCTTTCAAATATGAGGGTCCTTAAAAATTAGTTTCCTTTGAAAGTTTACTGTAAAATATTACGCTTTTTTAAAGTGAAACTTTTATTCCATCGCCTCAAATTTTTCCGTTCATCTATTGCATGTCGCTTTACAGCCGGCCAGGCGCATGCGCGCAGGTATGACGTGACCTAGTGCGGAGGCCTCATGTCCGGTAAAACTCACAAGGGGAGGTTTTCAGTGTGGAAATCGCAATCGTAGAACGAACAAGTCTGGTAAATAGTACGTTACCTCTGATTTCTCGCCCTAAAGCAGTTCTGTCTGGAGGGCCTCTGTTTAAGAGGAATCGGGGATTAAAAAGTGCTTAAATTGTATGTAAATGAACTATACTTGTACGGAAGACAGTTAGTTTACAATGTCTATATAGCCGTGTCGTTGAGGCGGTGTGATCAAATGCAATGAGTCCCAGGTTCGATCAACCCACCCGCGAAATTTTTTTTTCCATTTATATTTTTTTTATTGATATTCTATGTTGTAGCATTAAAAATGGTTTTGAAACAAATTCTACAATTTTTTTTATTTTACTTTGACAAATACGCAAATATTAGGATGGTACCATCGAAATGTACTCATTTATGTCAGCCATGTGATGTGTATTTCTATCATCAGGTAAAAATACTAATAAAAAAGCTCCAAAATGCGCCGGATCTGTTGCAGGATAACCGTGCAATATCTTCTCGTGAAGATGCTGTTAAGATATATTCTCTTATTCACCACATTTAGCGAGCGCCTCTATTTTATGAAATGACAAAATATTCCTGGTATGGTTCAAAATTAACGAATAAATGGCCGAAATTTACAAATGTTAACGAAACCTGCTTTCCTAAATCAATAATAAATACTAAATGTGACTGTCGAAACATATCCTTCATAAAATGTTCCTGGTGTGCACGTAATTTTTGTTTCAAATTTTGATGATTTATACCATCCTAATATTTGCGTATTTGTCAAAGGAAAATAAAAATTTTGTAGATTTTGTTTCGAAACAAATTTTTAATTATACAAGATGGAAAGGCAATAAAAAAATAGAAAAAAAATTCGCGGTTGGTGTGATCGAACTTCGAACCCATCGCATCTGATCACTCCGCCTTCACGACCACGGCTAAATAGGCATTATAAACTTACGATCTTCCGTAAAAGTATAGGTCATTTACATACAATTTAAACACTTTTTTTAATCCCTGATTTCTCTTAAACGAAGGCCCACCAGGCAGAACTGCTTTAGGGCGAGAAACCAGAGGTGACGTGCTATTTACCAGACTTCTTTGTTATACGATTGCGATTTACACACTGAAAACCTCTCTTAGTCAGTTGAGATCTGTCTGGCGTCAACTACAGTTGAACTGAAGCAAGGTAATCGGCAACTGACGGGTGCTTTCTAATCTTCTCGTCCGAAAACAGGACGTGTTATTTCTTCGTCCATCTATCGCATGTCGCATTACAACCAGCCGCGGAGTGGGGATAAAGTGAAAGGCGCTCGGCAGAGCAGCCAACGCCCAATATGGCGGCGCCTATAGCTCGCATCAGTTGACCGTTTACCATTTACATTCTCACTTATTCTTGCGATTGTATTTATTATGTATTCTGTACTCTAATACATAGATTGAAATTAAAATTTATAGTTGGATATCTTGTTTACTATTGATTTCCCTCTATTATTCCCATTTTCCAATTATTAAGTTAAGATTAAGAACGCAATTTTAAAACTCTAAATCGAATAATTTTTCGAAAATTTTCAGTTAAATGCTTAAAAAAAAGTTTCATGAAACCACACAGTTGGTATTTTTTAAAATTAAGGATTCAGATTCTGGCTCTTGGTAGGAATCAAACTAACACCACTTAGAATTTGGTTTTAAACAAGGATTAAACGGATAATGTTCATATTTTTGAAATAAAGAACGAAAAAAGGATTTGGCGAATTAATCTTGCTAACAGAAGAGAGAGGTTGGTGAATCAAATAATTTGAAACTAGAGTATGTGCAGATTAAGTGGAACAGTGGATCAAAGTGGAGACCGATAAAACAACGAACAAAATGTTCTAAGTTTCAATGAATGTTAATGTTATGGGATGTCTTGAGTCAATTTTCACTGTTTAAAAGATATTTGCGCGAAAGATATTTCAAACTGCCATGACTGGTACGTAACTACACGCAAGGTTTCAGGTATCAGTTCTTTATCTGAAGTTCAGCCACTTTCGTCTTCGATAACTTTGCAAAACGTTAGAGGAAGCTCCACGCTAACGTGTCCATAGTAACAATGGGACTCAGACACTTACAGGTAATACTCAAGTGAGGTGTTTCGAGAAGCATTCTACTATTATTAAAAATCAATGATCAATCTGAAACACATTAAATTAAAATTTTTGTATTGGAGAAGTAAATGGCAGAGGAATTTAACACTCCAAATATAAAAGAATTTAAAATAAAATAAAAAGGGGTAATTAGATGATTAGGGGAATTACCGCTTGAGCGTTAGCTCCATCGCAATTAAAATATTAATAATAAATTAATATTCACTGAACCTGAGAACATAAAGCGTCTCATTCTCTTACGACACTAACTTAACTGTGAAAAAATTGTGAACATTCAAATTAAGTACCCAGCGAAGTCTTAATCTAATTTAAGGCAAACAAATTGAAATTATTTTTTTAAATGTAATTGTCAGGTTTGATGAGAGTATCAGTATGTTTGTGACATACGAGGTAATTCGGCATGAATATAAATATTGAAGGAGGTGGTAGCATGAAAAATATTCAGTTATTAAGTTTATATGAACCTGATTTCCATTCGTTTTTGAGATACAGGTGCTGGAATGTCATGCATAAAATAAACCTCAGTATAAATGATCAAGATCACATAAAAAACTTATTGAAGTTCTTTATTCATGCTAAAACACACGCATATTTTACAAAAGTTCGAAAATCCCACCATACACAAATTGAAGTACTTTATTGACGCTTTAAGTCGCTCATACAGTCCTGATCAAAATAACACTTGTTTTTGCATGAGTAAAGTACTTCCAGAATTATTTTTTTGTACTTAAGGGTAATGTATTTGTCAGTAACATAGTTTCCTATCCATTTCCATCGTATTGAATAATTAAGTTTGTTTAAAATAATGGACATGAATTATTTATTGTTATTACGCGGAATTATTTCGTTAATGTATCGTAATTAAGTTTATATTGCGTATTATGTGGAACTGCTTTGGATGAGTGCGATAGACTTTATGTTTGCTAATTTGATTGCGTACCTGCCATTTTAATTAAAGGACATTAATACAGATATGTTTTGTTGTACCAGCTTTCATATTTGAGCGTGTTTTGGACACATTCGAATTGTCTATTTTGTTCAGAATAATGTCAAAACCTTCTAATTTTAAAATTATTTCTATTTAGTTGTAACTATTTTTAAACAATTGTTATTTGTTTGTAATAGTAACCAATTGTTTGCACCGTAGTTTGGCGTTCTGTCGCCGGGAATTGTCTAAACGATGCACTAAAGGAGGCTGGGAATATTTCTACGCAAAATTTTAAGAAATAATGATTCCTAGCAATCTAAGGTAAAGAGTCTGATGTTAATTTTAAATATGTTCCTGCATTAAAAGCGAAGTTAAATGTATAGTTTGCTTTCTCGTAGGCGTAACTCTTCATTACAATTAAGGAAGTGTGAAGTAATGTTCACCCGACGACGGGATCAACCTGCAATTCTAAAAGTTAAATGAAACTACAAAGCATTAATGTTCCGAATAACATCATATGTAGTATTTAATACATACGATTGTTTCCAGTCTGTGTGTTTTTTGTTACGTTGGTGCATGACTCATTTTTTAAATATTTATTTTAAAATAGCGTTTTATTTCTGTTGGTGAACTGATTTTATATTCATGTACAGGAACAGCACTGTGTGAGAGCCAAACCAGAATATGTATAGAGAAACTTAATTGATTGAAACATTTCAATAAATTTTCTCAAGTCAGGCATAATTTTTCGATAAACTTTGGTTTTAAGTTCTACGATTTTTTTATTTGGTAAATAAAAAAATTAAAGGTTAAAAATTAATATACCTGACTAGTAATATCATAGTTACAATGTGGTATATTTTTTTTTTTTATTTGCTTCAAGTTTTACGAGTCGTCATCGTGTTGGTCCTTAGAGCCGGGAGATCAATGGTGGCTAAGACCGGGAAGGAATTCATCCATGGCCGTTTTGAAGGAACTATCCATGTCTTCACTTGGAGTGATTTCTGAAAACCATGGAAAACTCAAACTGGGACCACTGGAAGGATATTATAACTCCCTCGGTCACTTAGATTTGTTTCTGTGGATTTGTGTCTGCACGATTTTCCACCCTTCTGATAACCTGCCAATTTTGTGAACAATTTTCACATACTAAGCATGTCTTAAACAAAATCGTTTATATGTTCTTATTATTTACAAATCTTACGTGTAGTAAATGCTGAATAATCAATGAGCTTAATGCAAACTATATAATTTCAAGATTTCGATAGCTTTTACTAACGAACTTTGAACATACCTTTGTTTGTATTATACCTCTAGTTTTCAATTGATACAGAGAACCTTTTGATGATAAACTATTTTCTATTGAAATTCTTATGCATTTACATAACCTAATACGATGCATCGTACATATCACCTTTCAAGTAATTATTAGAAAACCATTTGTTTCGTCGCATTTTGAATCCAGATTCAAATTAATGTTTTCAGATATGTTTCTCCATCTCTAAGTCGTTGGCCCAGGGTTAGCTGGTTCCAGTCATGGTGGGGGCAGAAATATTCATCACCAGTATTTGGCGTACAGGTTATGAAACATGGTGGTGAACAATTCCTAATCACCAGACTGTTCATAGGAGTCATCATAAACCTCTCCGCAGCGCGTGTGGATGGAACTTCGGTGTCTTTCGGAAGAGTAGGCCAGAATGGGCCACCACCCTGTTTCACCGTCTCCATTTCTTCGTATTTCCAACAGTCAAAACGCAAACAGCGTCGTAGTAAACACAGTACAGTCAACTACACAACATAATAATAAATAATGATATTCAGAGGGTCTTGCTGAATATCTTTCATTCAATAAGTCTGCTAAAAGTTGCTAAAATGCTATTTCGCAGTTAATAACATTCGCTCGCCCTAACACTAGCCGATAATTTTTACATTATTGTGGTACATTTTTTTTTAAAGAAAAACTTACTGCACGTCTAGACGTGAAATTCAACATAATAATTAAAAGTCATCTTTAGATCATCAATCATTATTTTTGAAAAAAATAAATTGCAATAATTCTTATTGTTTTTATTGGTTATACACCTGTATATAATGCTGTCATTTGCCAGATGCCAGATAAGGTATGCGCACAACTTCATATGAACAAAGAAGATGGAAGCATTGCTCTTTCAAGTTCTTATAATAAATATCAACAACAATGAATGGAATCTGAAAATATCTCTACACAACTTTTTAGGCAAAATAATAAAAAGAGGTGTGAATTATGGTACTAAAATAGTAGCGTTTATTCTTAGAGTTATACCAAAATTTAAATGTAAAACTGGTGTTCAAAACAACGGAAATTTTCTACGAGGAACAAGTTTTGTTGCATGTTCCTTGGCAATAATGAAATGATCTAAATCCACAAAATAGTATCTGGAAAATTGTATATGTGCAACATTTTACAAATGAAGATATTCTGAATGTAACTTACCAACGAATATTTTTTCTAATGAAGAACAAGATATAATAAATATATTTGAACAATAACTTAGATATCTATGAGGCTATGAAGAAAAAATTCCAATTAAGATAATTGTTGTCCAAGTGAAAGCCGATTCTGGAAAAAGTACGTTAGGTAATTATTTTACCTTTCGTTTAGATAAAAAATGATTCAACAATACATTCCAAACTTTTAATACGAGTAAATAAAATATCTAGAGAACTCAGTTTACATTCACTTGCTCAATATCAAGAGGAAATTCATGAATGTAAATTTCTGTTTACAGACGAAATAAATATCATTGGATATAGTTGTTATCCCCCTAGGTTAATTGATTTGCGATTACTAACAGCTATTCCTTCAAGACAAGATGAACCATGAATTATTTAAGTATTTTTTGGGGAATATCAAACAGTTACCGCCTGTTAATGATAGATCACTTTAAAATAGAGTTCAAGGAAATGAATCCCTTTTAGAAAGAAAATTGTTATTCACAAGTATTCAGTAATATTGTTTCTTATCCGATTATCCCGACAATATGAATCTCAACAAATATTTCGAGATATACTTGACAGTATTGGGAATGGTGAGAGTACAATTGAAGAATATGAAAATTTATTACAGGTAGTCTACAATTTTCTCCATTACGAGAATGCAATACTTTCAACGATGTCAGTATACTATTTGCTACAATTAAAGATGTAAAAGAATTCAATCATCAGAAATTATAAAAGAATTGAGTCAACCTGTTGCTTATATTCCAGCTGTTCATAATTGTTCTGCTGCAAAATCAGCAAGTGATGAATTATTAGATGGACTGCAATAATTTATAAATTATTGGATCTAATGTTACGCTCTAATTTACTGGTCGTAAAATGATTAGTAAATGGAGCTTTAGGTTCTGTTGAAGATATTATTTATAAAGAAAATCTAAGGCCGCCTGATCAAGTGCTAAGAGTGATAATGGTTCGTTTTGAAAATTATTTTCATTCAACTTATAAAAATAGTGGTTGTGTTCCGATTCCAACAAAAACTAAATTTTCTAGAAGAGGGAATATCACGTGTTTAAGAAAACAATTTCCGTTACAGTTAGCTTCCGCAGTCACAATTACCCCATCTCAAGGTTTAACATTGATTAAAGGTGTAGATACTTAAGGAAAAGAAACTCCTGTAGGTTTAACATATTTTGCGTTATCGAGAGTAAAATCTCTGGAAGGCGTAGCTTAAATAGAAGATTTTCTTGCTACAAAATTAGTAATATCAAAACCGAGCGTGATGGGGGAGCATTAACACCCAGGCCTCGCATTCGGGAGGACGCGGGTTCGAATCCCCGTCCGGGCATCCACATTTGGGCTTTCCATGGTTTCCCCCAAATCACTCGAGGCGAATGCCGGGATGCTTCCTTCAAAAAGGCCATGGCCGAATTCCTTCCCGTTCCTTGTCCCCAGTCCCATCCCGCCTCTAATGACCTCGATGTCGACGAGGCGTAAAGCCAAAAGGAAAAAAAGAATATATAATTTCGAGTGTGTTTAGGTATAGAAAACAGGAAGAAACTCGAATGAGAAATTTTGTATCTGATTAACAATAAATTAAATAAAAAATTGCATCTTATTACAAATGTGCCTAATTTTCTTGTCAACAAACTAAACCCACGGTTTTTGATGATAGTTCGTGGAGTTTAAATATTAAAATTCTCAGGATTATTATTTAGTTTCTTTAATTTCATATAATATTTCTTATAATAAAACACACAGCCACAAAGCCGTGTTTTTAGCTAGTAATAACAATTTGATTCTCATGCAACTTCATAAAGAATAGTTTCATCTATGTTCGTAAAAAGTCTGCTACTACGCAAATACTTGTAATTGTTTAATTATGTGTTGTATGTGAAAAGTTATTTTTTAAACTGTTAACACAGTACCAAATTTGACGCCGAGTTTTCGCCTTACGAGCTGATGCGTATCTTGTTTCCCTGCTTTGAAAATGGTCAGTACCGTAACGCTTCCATTCAGAAACAACAAACAGATAACACTATGCCACAGAAGAAAACTTTTACTATGTTTGTCGTATCATCGCAACCATACTACCACAAAGTCTAAAAGAAAGTTAGAAATCTGTAATAGAATTAACAGATTCTGCTAAATTTGATACTTTTCGCTGAAATTTTAATATTAACAGTACAAAAGCCGCCTGCAACAATAGTGAATTGTAATTTGTTACAAGCGTCTAGAAACAAACCTTTGGCAAGTAGCGGGAGAGAGATCTGAATGAAACCAAAAAATATTTATGCATTGGTTTTCACTGTACCAATAGTGTTTGAATAGTGTTTCTGTATAAACTCCAAGTGTATCTAGGTGAAGAACAGAAACCGAATAAAGATATTCCTCGAGTACTAACGTTAACTTTTATATTATCAGTGTTCTCTCAGTAGCTGTGACGGAGTGGTACGTTTAATCGGACAGTAGGTGGTATTAAAGTACGACGCTCACAAAGTGCAACGATATTAAGTGACGCTTGTACAGATATACGATAGTGGTAGCAGCGCTCATAGCGGCAAGCACTGGAATCCAATACTTCGTAGCTTCGCCGGCAGATGGCTGAGCATTCCACATCCGACGCGGCCACTGCGACTGGTATACGCTCCGCTTTGATTTCATCGTTGCTCTCATGTTTACACCTAATAACGACGACATATCACACTACACAAGAACACCTAAGTTTTACAGACAACGGCTTATACGTTTTATTGACAATGGGGTTATTTGTTCTAGAAATACCTCGGTTTTGCTATAGTTCATGTTGCTTAGTGAAGTTTTGATCGTGTATTGAGAATATAAACGTAAAATAAAGAAAAATACATCTGAATAAAATCTCGCAGCTACTGTAAAGATGTAACGTGAAACGCTAAACACCGAGTTAAATGGTATAACCTTAAAAGTTTCAACTGTTTACAAGAATGTATGTCAAACATTTCAGTGTTACGTCATTAATATACTACAAAGAAAATTATAAGGAACATTCCATTTTTTTTTTTTTTTTTTTTTTTTTTTTTTTTTTTTTTTTTTTTATAAGAAACACTTCCAGACGGTGTCTGAGACAAAACTAAGCGCACAGATCGACTTACACTGGATACTAATAAAAAAACATCGAAGAGGAAGGTAACACCTACTTAGTTTGTACCAATAAATGTAAAATCTAAAAACTATTACCCGACAAGTTATTAGTTAATCTTGATTAACCTAAGTACTGTCCAGACAATTACGTACGTATTTTGTTCTTTTTGTCAAGATAAATTTCCAAAAAATTCTTGTAACAAATGTAACAACGGTTATCATTAGTTTATGTTTAGTAAATTTTATGTTCTTAACTGCTTCGCTGAATGAATTTCCAATTAAGTTGGCGACATTACTCATATATGAACAATGAATAACGTGATTTAACCTTTTCTTTTAAATAGTATTTGACCACTTATACGCATCATAGATGTGGAATAATATATCGGGCGTAATGACTTAAATACGAACTCAGTTACTACAATAAGGCATTTTTTCGTATGTATGATTTCGTATGGAAAATATCCAAATTTACCTACCAAAGTAATTAGGGAGTTTACCTACAATTTTATGTACATCACATGAATACACACCAAACCTACCGTCTTATTATTTGTTTGTTCAAAATCTCGTGTACTTTTGATGTAATTCCGGTGGAACTGGAATAACAGATAAAACATCTATTTATATGGCTGCTTTAAAATATGCGAAGAGTAAACTATTTAATGTATTACAGAGAACATTTAAAATAATTTATATGGTGCAGGGAATATTTCTCCTTACTGATAGATACACCCCGAACGTTTTGAGCCTGAAGAACGTTAGTCTGGAAGTAATATGGGATTACTACCAGTGCAACGCAAGACAACTGCTGTTCTAAAATAGCATCGTTAAAGTTTAACTGCTTCACTGAATGAATTTCCAATTAAGTTGGTGACATTACTGATATTTAAGTCATTTTTTAAAAATAAATTTAAATTTAATCTTTAGTCGTAAAGAGTTTGAACACTCTTACCATATTAGATGTATGATAACATTTAGGGCAGTTTAAAACATTTATAAACTGAATAAAATTAAAGAAAGTCTGTGTGGTTTATGTCTGATTCTTGTGCTTAAATCACCAGGTAATATTCAGTGCGGAACATCAAACATGTCACGACAAAGTTTCTTACAATTAAAAAAAAGTTACGACGGTCGTCGAAAGAGCGTCCATTATTGCATATACATTTTTCCATAAAAAATTACAGTTTTAAAATTCCAATTATTTAATTGCCCTTTCGTTAAAATTATTGAAGGTGTGTTCTTTATCGTCAGTAGAAATTTTCTTTTCGCCTGAATATTTTTTGTTGTGTCTATACAAATGACAGATAGTTACACAGTAACAACAAGAAACGTTGCATAGTGCAGCACTGCAATTAAACAGAAGTTGGAATGATCTGTTTTTACTCTTTCAGCCCACCTTCGGGTTGAATACCACCATTTTTAAAGATTTTAGATACGGATTAAAACATAGTTGCCTCCAATAACGGTTGATGCCAGATGATTTAAATTTGACTATTGCCTATCGCTCTCAGGCATGCCATAATGGGAAGAAGATATTGCGAGCGTAATTCCGTATTATTTGTTTCTAATCAAATATATACGTTTGGAAGAGTGAGAATCATGAAGCCGCGGACAAGTTAAGCGACTCGCTGCCTTAGTAGACTGATATCATTCAAAAATAGTTAACCATAATTTCTGCTCGTACAGTTATTATTAATCACTCTGCACTGCTGAAATCATTATAGCTATTAAGAAAATGTTAGTACCACTCAAAATACAATTTTTGGAATATCTTAAACAATTATAAAACCAAACAGAAATCTCAGAAGTGTTCATTCACATATAAACACAGATGTACAAAAAGACATGATCCAGAAATATTTAAAACGCCTTAACAGCCAAGGAGGTTTCGGAACCGAAAATATTCAATATTAAAATACATTTTGTACATCGAAAAAATATTTAAAAATGTTAAAGAAACTTAATTACTTCTATAATCTGTTAAGGACAACTAGCCTGGTATTGAACTCAATACAGGCCGCTATAATTTTTATTTGATGCTACTGAATTGCCAGCTAAGCAATACGTTCACGATGCATAAAGCTAGCTGAATTTTAGAACTTCCCTCGTTCGCTGATACTCTTTGTCTCGATTGCTCCATTGTTTCGAGATGATTGGGAGCTAAACTATTAACATCATGCGGACGAAACAGAAAAGAAAAAAAAAAAAACCACTTTAATTAAAAAACGCATGTTCGGGGTCAATAACTGCTACATCACCTGATACGTCTACTAGGACCGAGCGGTAACGCATTCGGATGGACGCGGGTTCGATTTCCTGTCCGGACAGCCAATTTTCGTTTTTTCCAAGTTCTCCCGAAATCACTCCAGACGAATCCCGGGGTGGTTGCCTCAATAGGCTGTGAACAAATTCCTTCTCGTTCCTTGCACCCAGTTTATTCCCGATTCTAATGACCTTCACGTATAGCCATAAAAAGAATCTTCTACGGGAAATTTTCAACTCTGTTCCGGACAAAAAAAAGTGCAGTGATACTTTTTTACAAATAAATATTGGAAAATCATAGATTATCTTGATAAATAAGCTGCACAAAGAGTTGTGGAGCATCCTATACAGTCGTCATTTGAAAGAACAAAATGAAAAACTTGTACAGCAAACGTAACTTGCTACTGCCGTATATCCTGTCGTTAAAAATGTCTATGCACAGCAAAAAAGATTCAGGTGAAAAGAAAATTTCTATAGAGGAAGGAACGAACTTTCAATAATTTTGAATTAAATGGGAATTAAAAAGCTGACAGTTCTATGGAAAAATGTTCAGGAAATAATGGACGCTCTTTCGACAACCGTCCTAACTTTCTTTTTGATTGCAAGAAACTTTGTGGTAAATTATATTTTTATGTCTATACGTTTTTATGTTGAATACATTTCATGCCTAGAAAAATCCATAATAGAAACTGTTACATCTTTTGAAGCATTTTTGAATTATTGGCTATTCGTGCATACTTGAAGAAAAAATATGGATATTCTCGCCAAGTACATAATGTCTCGTGACATTGCGACTTTCAGATGTCAGGCCTACCTCATCGATCACGCCGATAAACTGAAATGCATAATCAACGTTACCCAGCAAGTAATAGATGCACCTTACAGATTGCATACTTCTTACGTTCTGAAAATTATAGTCCAATTCCTGTTTTTTTCCTCAAATTAGTATTTGTATACATTTTAAGCGTTATTGTAATAATTACAAACTCAACATACTTCGTATAGGCTAACGTCAAAAATTAAAATGGTATGTAGAATTGAAACGAAATATTTGTATGTTTATCGTGTACAACATAGTGTGTTATATTTCGATTTCAGCGGGTATTTTCGTCATTGTTGTTAGTCTTCTTTTTGTGGTTTCCACACCTGTGGGTAATTCAGAGGAGCAAATGTGGTCATAGGAAGCGAATCAAGCGTGGACTGTGAAGTTAATAGGATTAATGATACAAGGGGCCCAGAGATAGGGAGAGCCGTACGGAAGTATCAGAGCAAAGCGAAAGTGTGGGGCCAAGAAGTAGTCGTGAAGTGTTCAGCAAACGAGTGGGTAAAGTGAAGATTGATTTAAGTGTATATACAAGAAGACACTTATTCCACAGCTGAAGAGGTGTTTCCAGGGAAAGTTGAGTAGAATACAACTACAGTGGAGGGAAAGAAGGAACGGTTCAAAGAAATAATGAGACTGGGAGATTAAACAAAAAATAATATAAACTAGAGAATCTACATACTACAGTAGTGCGGCAAGCAGGCTGGGTAGAGCATAATAGAACACAGAATGGAAACACATTAGGTAAACAAACAGGTAATAAATGTCAACAAAGAAGTAAGCTAAAGACGCATTCATGAAGCATATTACATCTGGAAAGGAAGGTTGAATGACCCATGTAAGGAAATTGAGGGAAAGAGAAAATTGTGGATAGTGATGAGGAAGAAGTTAGCCATGACATGCAAAAAGCCAGAAATATGAAACAACTACTTTGTTTACGTAATCAGGGACTGTAGTACAAGGATAGACGGGTTCATATCAAAGCACTAGAAACGGGATTAAGGAAACCTAAAGCAGTTGGTGTGGATGATATTACGAAAACCGCTTTGGAGTTAATGAATACGATACCGTACACCTAAAAAGATTATTTAGATTCATTATAGAGACATGCTGTATATAAGAGGACTGGTGCTGATCATCGTTCTGATGAACAAAATTTTTTTTGACGGTTTTCAATCAGAAGTTAGGAAGTTTGCAGATATCATAACATTGGACAGCAGGTCCGCATTTAGGTATAGGCTGTAGCCTAGGGGCACGCACCACATGAAAAAAATGAAAAACAATGTTCAGTCCTTTGAAGTACGGGTGTACTGTAAAGTAACCTATATCAAAAAGTAACAACTTTGCGGCTCAACATTGAGGACTTATAACCCTTGTAACATGCGTTTTTAATATACTTTGGTCGGCGCGTTTAAATTTACTGTCGTATACCTGCAATTTTTTATTGCTATCGTCAGTCTTTCGACTGGTTTGATGCAATCCTCCATCCCTTCCTATCCTGTGCTAACCTCTTCATCTCTACATATCCCTTACAACCCACGTCTTCAATTATCTGCTTCATATATTCTAATCTCTGTCTTCCTCTACAGTTCTACTTTTAACTGTTCTTTCCACTGACAAATTAACCAATCCAGCATGTCTCAAAATATGACCTACCATCCTGTCTCTTCTTTCTGTAAGCTTCTTCCACAAACTTCTTTCCTCACCCATCATTTCCAATACTCGTTCATTTCTTACTTTGTCTGTCCACCTAATTTTCAGCATTCTTCTGTAGCACTACATTTCAAACGCTTCAATTTTATTTCTTTCTGGTATTCCTAAAGTCCATGTTTCCTACCATAAAGTGCTGTGCTCCACACATAGAGTTTTAAAAAGTTTAATTCCAAGATCAATGTTTGAAACTAAAAGATTTCTATTTTTCATGGAGGCTCTTTTTGCTAGTGCTATTCTGCTTTTAACATCATTCTTGGTTAGACTATCGGTTGTAATTTTGCTTCCCAAGTAACAGAATTCACTAAACCTGCGATAAGAACTAAAATTCCCTAGCCTTCATATCCGTAAGGTTAGGTTAGATAAATTCATTGTGTATAGGTGTAAACAGTAAGTAGTGGTGGGAGGTCCATGTTTAATATTTGTTTGGAAGTAAGTATTTAAAAAAAATTCATTCGTTTATAATTAAATAGATACGTATATAGACTCGTATATCATAATTAAATATTATTTCAATTTTTAATTAGTTTTTATTTAATTTGTTGTTTTATTTTTTTAAACTTTATTTCAGCATTCAGGAATCTCGATCGCTTGGTTCGACGGGGGAATCCACTGGTTAGTGGGGTTCTGCCTAGAAACAGTTTAGTCGCTGTCTTCTGTTGACATGCGTGTGTAAATAATTATGTTTATAATCTTTCTCTATGGCGTGCTTTGATGATATGAATCATCTTTTATCGTTTGTTTTATCTTAATATGTAGGCCTGCTCTTTCATATTGTTATTAAAACTTGTTATTCCGCGGGATTTTGCCAAGGGTGTTTGTTTTCAACAACCCATGTACAATAGGCAGCACCTTATCTATCGATTATCAGTCGAAACACTGTTCATTTCAGTCGCCGAATCGATACAGAAAGCACATTTCTAACTTACGATTCTTCAGTAAGTTATCATCGTATATTTTTACTATCATTGCGTTATCCAATATTTTGCATTGGAAGGTTTATTAACTTAATAATAAGTAATCGATATTGCTTCCGCACCACACTTGTAGCCTACGGGCCTCCATATCCTAAAGGTTCCGCAACACAGATAAAGCCTAGAGGCCTGCAGATTGTAAATGCGGCCCTGTTGGACAGTAGGATCTAAATGGACAGCTGCAGGGAGATCTGGATAGAATATCTACACTATCGTTTATAAAAGTTGCAACACCCAGAAGCAAGGGAGCATGCACAAACTACGTGGCTCGTCCGGGGGGGGGGGAGGGGTTCGCTGGAAGGCTACGCTGGGCTACGTGGGGGGAGGTGGGGTTCCGAGCCAGACCACGTAGCTTTCCTTTCACACAACCGAGCGTGGTGGTGTAACGGACAGTGTTCTGGCCTCGCATTCGGGAGGACGGCGGTTCGAATCCCCGTCCGGGCATCCAGATTTGGGTTTTCCATGGTTTCCCAAATCACTCCAGGCAAATGCCGGGATGCTACCTTAAAAAGGCCATGGCCGAATTCCTTGCCCCCATCCTTTCCCGTCTCTAAAGACCTCGCTGTTGAGAGACGTAAAGCAGTTAAATAAAAATAATATTTCCTTTCATAACATTTTTCACAGTTAAAATGAGGAACAGAACTCACAACAGCATGTGAATATTTATTTCCCTCAGTTAATTATCTCGGTATGTAATTTACAATAGTCTGACAAGAGAAAATAGTAAAAAATGTCTTCTGGAATCAAAAGGAAAAAAAGCTACGTGCTACGTGGGGGGGGGGGGGGGTAGAGGCAAAGAGCTACGTGGGGGGAGGGAGGGTTCACAGGAGGCCAAAATGGAGCTACGTGGTTTATGCACGCTCCCTAATGGTCTGAATCGCTCCAAAATCGGAGGCTATGTGGAACAGTGCAACCGTAAGAAGTGATTGAGATTGCAGAAAGTGGCGTGTACGTAGGCCTAACAGAACCCTCTTTTTTGTGACCAGACGAGTCACTGTTTCGTCACGCTCAGAAGGGCCAGGTATGCCAAGGGGTGTAATTTCTGCATGTGAGTGTGTTTGAATGTATACACCGTGACACTGTGGCTCGTGAGACCATGTAATCATTTGTCTGCTTCTCGGTGCTGCAATTTTCACAAACAGTAGTGTAGTTGGGTACCATAACACAAAACGAAGGTGCATTCTAAATAGAATAATTGTTATTTACGCTATTTGTTTTAAGTGAAAACGTTTATAGGCGGGATGTAGGCTGAGGATAAATCTGTGAATTCGTGTCACCGACCGACATGCTATGACGTGTGGCGCGTTGGACGCTTTTTGAAATAAATATTTTTTATCCGATTTTGATGGAACATTGCATACGTACATTTTAAATCAAGGTTAAGGCTAAGACAGGGTCGGATTGCGCTCGTAATAGGAACCCTGTCACCAGTTCATTACGACTAGGCGGAATTATTATTATTTAGTATATCTGTAGTTATAAGTATGACGTGTTGACCGTATGATATTCATAGGTTTTTTTTTCGCTTGTGGTCATTAGAGGCGGGAAAGCTCTGGGGGCATGGGACGGGAAGGGATTCGGCCATGGCATTTTTGAAAGATGCTTCTCGGCATTCGCCTGGAGTGATTTTGGGAAACCATTGAAAACCCTAATCTGGATGCCAGGACGGGGATTCGAACCCGCGTCCTTCCGAATGCGAGGCCAGAGCGTTAACCGCTCACCAACCACTCTCGGTTCCGTGCTTGTTGAAGGACCGGAATATAAATATCTTGTCATATTATTTGATAGTAAACTCAACTGTGTTGGAGACTTAGCTAGGTTTCAAAGTCCTGCATCAGTATGAAAGGTTGATGAGTACAGTGAGTGGAAACATTGTTGAGGCCCCAGCTAGAGCATTTAGCGTTCTCGCCTCGCATTCGGGAGGACGGCGGTTCGAATCCCCGTCCGGGCATCCAGATTTGGGTTTTTCATGGTTTCCCAAATCACTCCAGGCAAATGCCGGGATGCTTCCTTCAAAAGCCCATGATCGAATTCCTTCCCATTCCTTGCCCCCATCCTTGCCCCCCATCCTTTCCCGTCTCTAAAGACCTAGCTTTTGAGAGACGTAAAGCAGTTAAAAAAAAAAAAGCTAGAGCATATATGCTATAGAACTCACTTTTTGGCTCTCAAATACAGAATTTGATAGGTTACGAAGGAAGGCAGACAGAATTGTCTCCGCATTGCCTAGAACTGTCAATAAGCGACACGATAAAGGAGATGGCTTGAAATCAGTGATTGGCAGATGAATGAAAAGTGCTGGGTGATGTACGAGGGTGAGTCAAATGAAAACCTTAAATTTGTAATAAAAAATCGAAATTTCGCCACGCGGTGCATGAGTGGTTGCGCGGACTACCAAAAGAATTTTTTTCTAAAGGAATTTGTGCACTTTGTAAGCGCTGGAGGACTTGCAGTGATTTTTTTTTAATCTGCTTAACGTCTCTCTAACAGCGAGGTCTTTAGAGACGGGAAAGGATGGGGGGCAAGGAATGGGAAGGAATTCGGCCATGGCCTTTTGAAGGAAGCATCCCGGCATTTGCCTGGAGTGTTTTGGGAAACCATGGAAAACCCAAATCTGGATGCACGGACGGGGATTCGAACCACCGTCCTCCCGAATGCGAGGCCAGAACGCTAGCCGTTACACCACCACGCTCGGTGACTTGCATTGAGCGTGGGGGAGATTATGTTGAAAAGTGATACAGCCTTGTACCACTTCTGCACAATAAATAATATTTAAAAAAATATTTAAGGTTTTCATTTGACTCGCCATCGTATAAGGCATACTTTGGCGATGTATCCTCTATGTTTGTAGGGAGAAACTATTCTATATTTCAGATTTGAGGGAGTGAGAATATTTTCATTTGTAGATGAGAGAATATAAGTTGAGGATAAAGTATCAACACAAATAACGAACGGATCACCTTAAAAAATGAAACCATTTATAGAAATATATCTTCTGAAGCAGAAATATGCGTGTGGGGAATTTGCTTTCGGTGCATTATCTCCATAGCGTTTAATACAACTAATAAAACACGATACTGGTTGTTTTTCCAGGAGGGCTTTGCTTTGAAATTCTTTCTGCTGGCATACGTAGAAGATGTTATTCTGCTGGGTGTGGTCTTTACTCGTAGATGTGAAAATATACAGTACGACATCAAAAGGAGAGAAATGCTACCTCACAGAATAGCCGCGTGTATCGCAACTTATGAGCCAGGTTGTGCGAGATTAGCGCTCTGTGAATGGAGCTCTGGTATATTATGATGGGCTTATCTGAACAACAGGTTGAACGAATCATGCGAATGTCGCAGGGTCATCATACCTGACACAATTACTGCCTTCAGCGCAGACTTGAATTGCTAACCTCGCCAGGGAACTTACGTTTACTTTCGAAATCATTTCGATACAATAATTAGTCTCCATATCGTTATCAGCGATAGATAGTATGCAGACGAAACAACCGCTTGCAACCACTATTTAGTGGATCTGCGCACTAGGCTAGCATTTTAGTTCACTGATGAGTATGAGTATTTATTAGCTAAAATACTCGCTACTGCTCAAAAATTATTCGCACTACGGTCGAGTACAGTACAAAAGTTTTATGGTATTTTGCCAGATGAACAGACTGCAACGCAATAAAATGAATGAGCTAATGGCTATTTTAGAAGATGTAGATGAAGAAATTTATGCGTCAAAAAACAAACAAAAAACAAAACAAAAAATGGGTACGAAAATGGATTAATAGAAGGGATGAACTAGGAGGTACAAATTGTCTTCTGAAGGCATTAGCATTAGGAGACCCCAAAGAATAGTTTGAGAATGTTCGAAAATTGTGTAAACTTTGTGTTACTGAAAATTCAGTCGCAAATTCAGCGTGAAGAGACCCATTTAAGAAGTGCAAATTCCGGCAATTACAATATTACAGGCAGTACTCTACTTTACTGCCACCGGATGTAGTAGAAGGACACTCACACATATATTTATACTCGGAAATAAGCTATTTCCTAATTCATCACAGGAGTCTATGAAACATTAAAGGAATTGAAGTAATATTTCGTATGGATGGATCCAGTAAACTGAATCATTTTACCAAGGAATATAAACTGTTTCAGTCCCTGCGCCTAAATTTTTGGACTCCTTTATTTTTTTTTTAAAAAAAACTTCTGCGAGTAGGTCATATTAAAAAGATTTTTATCGCATTAGGTAGTACTTCTAATAAAAATAGTAATAATAAGATCTTACTGGATAATCTAGATGCTGTTGTAATAAAATAATTAATAAAATTGTGCACTAACCAGATGTTTTTAATTTTCAATTTAATTTACTTCTCACCAAATCCAGGTATTTTCATTGTATTTTCAAATTGTTGTGTGCAGATTGCTTCTTTTGTTTGTTTTTACAGTGCGGGGACTTAATAATCTACATGCATTCATGTTCTACATATTTAGAAACAAATTTTAAAATTGTTTCTTTGCTCTGGTGAAACGTCATTTTTGGGGCAGCTAATGAACTCGACTAAACGACAGGTTCAGACTTGTTTAGCCGATGAACCAGTAAGGGGACATCCATAAATTACGTGAGGTGCTTTTTCCGGATTTCCGGACCCACCCCCCCTCCTCTGGTGAGACTTCGTGAGATCTGGTCCGTTAGACCCCCCCCCCCCTATAAATCACTCTCCCATATATAATGTAATAGAACAAAATGGATCAATTCGACTAAACTACTGGCTAAACTGCTCCACTAAATTTCGGAGTTCAGATACATTTAGTTACTAAAGTACTCGGTACTCCACTAAATTACTAGCCTAGTGCGAAACAGCCTTAACAGACTGTTAATTATGTTCTACGTGTATGAGTTGAAAGTTCTGCCTAAAGGGGATTTCTCAATAAGTACCAAATTACATGCCGGTAGGTGATACTTCCTGTCTCGGATATCGAATTTCATTTCTTTGGGTTGGTGATGTGTATCTAATGTGCTACTACCGGTCGGACAGAAAGCAGGAATATTTAATTACAGCTCAACCTTGCCCACGACTCTCTGAACTTTTATCACCCAGACTGCAGTGCGGATTAATCAAACTAGGGGAATTATGGTCGGATATCTATTACGTCGAGTCAACGACGTGCACTGCCAGTACAGAGCAAAGCTAGTAATTTAACGATCTACTCCCTGCAATCTGAACACGCGTCCTCCAGATTTCCGGGTCCAAGCGATTCCACTCACCTATCAAACTCGGTTGTAAGAGAAGTGAGGGATTAGCGGATATCATGTCGAATTGGAATTCAGTGGAATGAAAGAATTTGTAATTGATTGACTAATGCCCGTATGAACATATCCGTTGAGGCGTGTTTACTAGACACAAGGGATGCATGCGGATAAACCTGCCTATTCGATCGATCTTACCGAGCGTGGTGGGTGAGCGGTAACGCTCTGGCCTCGCATTCGGAAGGACGCGGGTTCGAATCGCCGTCCGGGCATGCAGATTTGGGTTTCCAATGGCTTCCCCAAATCACTCAAGCGAAAACCGGGATGCTTCCTTCAAAAGGCTTCCCATTCCTTGCTCCCTGTTACGGAAGCCGTAGGCGAAAAAAAAAAAAGTCTGTATATCTAACACTCCCATATATAGAGCGCTTCCTGATATCTTCGGTAGGCGAATGATGTCAATCCGATTAGACTCTGAAATCAAATGATCTGCAAACTGAGTACTTTGCGAACTTAACCCGTTGACACCTTGTTTTACATTCAGCTGTCATTTTTGTGCCATATTGCCCACGCGTTTGTTCATATCTTGTCACTCAGTAAATTTATATATTTTTGTGTCTCAGAAAATTCCGTCCTCATAATTTTCTAATGCATGTTTGTCTGTTTTGTCGGAACACTAAAAAGTAAAATTTTATGATTATGTGTAACACGATATAAAAAAAAATTGAAAACAAACACACCATCGATCCTCGTGCGTAAAAGAAGTTGGTTGTTAATCCCCCGCGGCCTCGAACACAATGATTGGCTGTTTTTCTAACAAAATTCTGCTATTGTCAATCGTCAATGTGCTTGGCGAAAGCAACGTTATGGCACTGACATACCAACATCAGCATTTGAAAATGTAATTAGTGTGGCTTACATATTGGACTGCGCGAATGCGAAAGTGATTTGGAATGTGATAACGTGGTTTTAGTGAGGTGTGCACATTTTTCACTTCCACTTTGTTTAGACCACTTCATCGAAATCCGATTAATATAAGCACTATCAGGTGTGTGGTACTGCTCTATATGCGTATTTTGTTCTATATTAACGTACTTTAAGCAGAAAGTTTTTGGCACTGTTGATTGAAAATGTAATGGTAAACTGACGTCATTGAATTACGTATAATTTCCTTCATATGGTATTGATATCTTGTTATTTTGTTTCTTTCTATTAAAATGTTACCTGAGTTAGAATTCAATTTTTTTCATGGAAATGACACACACCACTGTTTTGTTTATTCTAAGCAAGATTTCGTGCGGCTCCGAGCGTTAGAGGTCGAAGGTGTCCCTTGTCAGTGTTGAAGTTTCATTAATTCCTGCGTCTCTTGCTTCTCTGATATCAGGGTAAAAGGAACAAAAGTAAATTTCAGTTCGGTTTGCTTCTAGGTGAGTGCTTAAGTTTATTGGAATTCAATTTGTGACTTGCCGGCCCTGGCAGTGTAGGGGCTAGCACGCTGGCCTCGCATTGTAAGGGCCGCCGATTCGAGTCCGGCCACGGGCATGGTTTTAATTAAGTGTTGTGTTCGTCTTGTGCTGTCCTCACTGTAGTGTCTACAACATCATGATTAATGCGTGAAAAAACAGTTGGTACAAAAACAAATTCGAGCTGGCTAAATGGTCGAAAAGACCGAAGGCCATATTTTAAATAAAAAAATTAAAAAAAAAATTTGTGACTTATTTGGAAACGCCATTTGGTCATTACTGTTATGGGTCGTGGCATTCGGGACAGTGAGATTTTGGCTTTCCATGGCTTTCCGGAATGAATCCAGGCGAAAGTCGCCATTGTGCCTTCAAATATCCGTATGATGTCTATTCTCAATTGTTTTCAACAATTTCTGTCAGGCTTTAAAGACGGGCGACATAACTGTAATAAGAAGCGAAAAATTGATTAAAATCATGACACAGAACTATAGCATCTATACTAATGTTATAAATGCGAAATTAACTCTCTCTCTCTGTCTGTCTGTTTGTTACGTTTCCAGGGATAAACGGCTAATCCGATCGTGATTAAATGTGACAAGGAGATAATACGTATTGTAATGGAATTTTGAAAAATTACTGAACGGTGATAGACAGACGCATAGGATGTTTTAACAGCCCTCAAACCTGGAATTTAAATGAAATTGTATTTTATGAATTATTTGTAGCTATGGGTTGAGTAAATATGGGTTTTTATGTTTTTCTTGCAATCGATTGTGAATTGGTTTCAGTGGATTTTGTTTTATGAAAAGAAATTATGTAAATACTATTTAATATGTATAAGGACAGAACTATGAAAGAAAAATTAGTTAAAAGTTTGTAATTCCAAGTATTAAGCTGAACTACGATGATTAGACGACAATTCGCGATAGTTTAAACTGATTTATGTACATAATTTTGTATGTAAATATCTTTCATTTTCATTTCTGTTCATTTCGTAATTATTGCAATTGATTTTGGCTGTTTTTAATTATTTGAGTACTGTTAGTGTTCGAGAAACATCTGTCGGATGCCTTTGTAATATTCTGGATTTTTCTATGGAACTTATATAAGCGATCGGCAGAGACGGCTTTTGAAACAGTTTTACGCAAACAGTAAGGAACAGTTTTTACGTATGCAAGGAGTCTTGTAGTTCAGTACTATGAGAGTGCATAGCAGTCTTGTCTTGAAGCAGTATTGAGTGTGATCGCTGGAGCTTGTGTTTACAAGTGCAACAACTATCTTTGGAGTCCGATGTCTTCTTGAAAGTTAAATCTGAAAGTGTATCTGGACTAATTATTTCATCATTTATAAAAATCCGGGATACCTGTCAATGTGTATATGTCTCCGCAGTACGATTCGGCATAGCGGTCTGGTAGCTCAGCGGCTAAACTAATCTTTCGAGCGTGGTTTCCCAGTGAAAGCAAAGATTTTTAAGAATTGTTTTTGATCGTATGAGCCACATCTGGACGGTCAGTTGCTCGGATTCCATGTTAAACTGTGGATATCCCAAATTTATGGGTGCAATGCGTGCCAAATCGTAGGCGGTCTAACAATGCTGTAGGTGTACACTTTTTTACGCTATATTGATCCGTCAGGCTTTCTTGTTTCTCTCGGTGTTAGCCTGTGTGTGATCTGCACTAATAATATTATAAACGCGAAAGCAAGTTTCTGTCACTCCATTACATTTTATTATAGCGATATTCATTGAATTTGACAAGGAAATACTTAGTATCTGTACGAAGAACACAGGACTTTTTTTTCCGGCATGAATAGCAGTTTTAGTCACGAAATTTTGAGAACTTATCGAATGGCGACAGACAGATGGATGCGTGTGTTAGTCTGTAATGTTACGTCGGTTGCTGAAGCTGTGCTTCATTTGCAGTCTGTTAGTAAATTTCGTTTAGAGACAAAACTTATTATTTAGTACAGATCTTGATTTGCTCTGCACTGTACTATTACTTTGTTTCTGCCTAAAAGTTTCTGGCACCAGTTTATTTTGTCTTCTTCTTTGAAGTGCCTTGCAGGCGTAAACCAGGCCTAAGGTGTAGCTCTAGAAGAGCACGAGCAGCTAAAGTTATTAGAACCCAAGAATCTGATGCTCATGCTAATGGAAGAAGAAAAGACCAGGCTGAAATAAAGCTGCCTTCAGTTAAAGCACCCCCTCCCCCCCAATATCTCCACACCATAGGTTTTTTTTTTAATATGTTGAAAATTGAGTTTCTTCATGAGATAGTTTCGACTGTAGAATGATACAGTGATGGCTTTCATGTCATATTATGCCCACTCTGTGTTATTTGGGACAAATCTTACGTTACTTACAGCTTTATATATCCAATTTTGGCAATGAAATTCTGAGCCAACGCGTACGAAGTTGCGGATAACAGCTAGTTTAACATATATTGAAGTGATTTGAAGAAACCATGAAAACCGAAGTCTGTATGTCCGGAGGGTTACTCGAACCCATTCACTCTCAGGAATGTATATGTCTATTTAACATTGACCTTTTACCTATGGGAGCATAGCAGTGAATCAGGTCAGCGTAATATTGGGCATTAGCGCGTTTTCTTAGAATACGCTGCCAAAGTTGGTAGTGATATAAAAATATGATGTGTGGAAGAATTGTGGAACAAACCCTCTGCAGTAGCATACGTTTACTGAATTACAAATATCTTGCAATAAACGTGTTTGCTTAAATTCTCAATAAAAGTTAAGAATGAAACTTACAACATATTTTTCTCCTTAATTACACAACCTTTATAAAAATCAGTTGCTACTTTATGTTAAGTTTTTAACGCAGATAAAAATTAATTTTTTACTGCATGCAGTTTGCGTTTCTAATTTAGGACTGTTGCCATTGCGTCAGATGGCTGACTTGCAGTACTATATATACTACGGGCAGCAACGCGTTGCTGCAACAATATAAAGTTTGTCACGGTACTAATGAAGTACTATCGCTATCTTCTAACGTGAGAAGAATTACTAAATATCGAGTCTCTTGACAAAACAAATAAATCATAACGTTCAAGCACACCGCGCTCAGTGAATATGAAATATATGAAAATGGCGCTTTGATTTGTCAACACGACTGAGCTCTCTAAATTCGGAGATTTATGTGACATGCTTGCCAGAATGGCGTCTAATCGTAAGCAATTTTTTATTCATGCAATGAATTTTGTTTACAAACAAATAATAAATCAAAATGAGTTTTAAATGTTTTAGCTATTACAAATTAATTCATTTAATTCGGAAGGAATTTCTGTATATTATTTTTGTCAAGATGTGATTTTAATAAACCGTAATTTTGAATTTATGTGTCGATTCGAATTTTACCAATAGCCACTAGAGGAACATAGAGCCGGAAGAAATAAAAACTCCATTAAAAAGATCTAACATTGCACCATATGTGACATAACTCAAAACTAACATCAGAGTACTTCAAAAGATAATACTCTTCGCAGACATGTTACTTAAAGTCAGAATTGTAGAGAATTGTTGACAAATAGCAAAGTGTATATTCACGTTATGCCATTATTAAGTTTATTTTAAAGACCTTATTAATTTTTACTAGTATTTATTAGTTTTAAATCAGTATGTCAGGGCACTGTTAACACAAATATTTTCTTGCAATTTCGATTCTTAATGCGTTCAAAACAGTAAATCCGGAGAGAAAACTCTTTTCACCCATACAATACTGAAAAGAAACTATATACAGTATAACTCCAACTATCCGAACTCCGATTATCCGAATCGTCTATTATCCGAATCGCTTTTTTAGTTAAGACGGAGATGTATTGCGAAAAAGCTACTCCTGTTTTATAAAAACCAACCCAAAGTTCGGATGATTGCAGCATTGTTTACCGAGTTGTACGGCGAAATTTTCATCCCTGAAGTGCAAAAGCACCAAAAAAATCTCGGAAAAGAAGGCATTTTCAACATGCAAACAATAATTAATTAAAATAGACTCTTTTTCGGAAAAAATCCGACTATCCGAATTTTTGATTATCCGAATGGGGTCCGGTCCTAATTGATTCGAATAATTGGAGTCCTAGTGTACTGCAATAAAAAAGTTGACCAATCGATAACATGGGATTTTTGCCTTAAAACTTTGGACATAGAGTACCGTGGATTAGACTTTAATCTTTGTTGGAATGGGATTTAGAATACTGCTAACATTTTTTCTTAAATTCCGTTTCGGATTTTGAGCATTATTTCAAATAGTTTGAAGTATTTATTTTTAATGAAACATAGGTGCTTCTAGAACTACTTATGTAGCGCTCGCTAATTATAAATCACGTGATTTTCTATTTAACCGACAGATGCAACTAGTCTGGCAGCATAACTACAAGGATTCATTAAGAAATTGAAGAATATTAATTTCGTTAATTTTAAAGAGTTTTGTTCATAACTATTTATTAATTTTATATAATTTTAGCATTTGCCTTTCATCAAGACGTTTCTGCTGAATGGGTATTTCCCGCTTCAAGATAAACGTATCCGAACAGAAAAAAGACTTTAGTGAATTCTATTGCAGTTTTACGTCACGTGACTGAAGCACTGCTGACCGTTTCGCATTTCTGATAACAAACAACTCGCGTCGAGCATAGAGTTTGGTGTTTTTGCTAGAAATCTTTTATTTCTTGATGCTGATAAAATATCGGGTGGCAACCAAGTGGAGTCCCTAAACAAACCTGAAAAAATATGTTTTTATATTGAGTGAAAAAAGAGAACCTGTAACATGTTTTTAAAATAATCAACCCACAAAACCGGTTCTTTTACATTCCTTGCGGTAACAGAGTTTTGAAATTTTAATTGTGACGCAAATAATTATGTGCCAGGGAGATACCGATTTCAGAACAAATGCGCAGTGAAAAAAAAAATGAGTGAGGCATGGGATACTCGATGGCACTGCATGACAACGGAAATCGAGTCGAGTGGTTACAAAACCAAATCGCTGCAATATCATGTCTCTTTCTGTATCCAGGGATGTTTTTCTAAGTAACTTTCATTCTAAGATTTACCAGCTACATCTTGTTACTCAACTCGTCTAATACCGTCTTTCGTGATGAACATTGGTACGCTTAGCGCACCATACGAAATAACAATGTAAAAGCGACAAAATATTATATTAATACCGACAAGATATGTACCTGCACGAAAATCGAGGGTGGTGGGTGAGCGGTTAGCGCTCTGGCCTTGCATTCGGGAGGACGCCGGTACGAATCCCCTTCCGGGCATCCAGGTTTGGGTTTTCCTTGTTTTCCCCAAACCATTCCAGGCGAATGCCGGGATGCTTCCTTCAAAGGCCATGGCCGAATTCCTTCCCGTTCCTTGCCCACAGTCCCATTTCACCTCTAATGGCCTCGATGTAGACGAGGCGTAAAGCCATAAATAAATTTTTTTAAAAAATATGTACTGTGGGGTTTCGTACAGTATATATTTTTTTAAATATGTATTGTATATATTTTAGAATATTTGTAAAACATATTTTTAAAGTAAACGTTTTTCGAACCGTTTGATGAAACGCTGAGGACTGAAAAGTATAAATACCCTAAGTAAAAGCTACAAGTACTTCTATCTAACATACTCCTCCAGAAATGATTCATTTGGAACACTAAAATGAAGTAAAGGGAAAATTTCGAATACTGTAGCTTCAAATTAATCTTTAGAATTAGGTGTTAAATACCAAGTTAATCGCTATAAGTAAAGAGATTTCGATCCATTCATCATTACGAGGATAACAAAAACATGAACATGAAAAGTCGTGAACTTTAAGCTGAACACTAGGTGCGTATACCTGATCGTATTTTATTTATGTATGTATTAACAAGTCGTAAGATGTTGTTTTATTTCGCCAGACAAACACAGAAGAAGAGTTGATTGCGAAAAAAACAGTAATCGATACAATTCACACAGGAACAGTTAATGACATAACAAATATCGTACGTACACCTTAGCACTTTGTTCTTGGCTGTTATGCTGCTTATGAATACGCTGTTTAACTTCCTTTTTTAAAAAAAAAAAAAAAAAAATTCAACGTAGCTTTCACAAATGCTTTGCGGATACTGAAACAGCAGGTTCTATGCATTTCGAAAAACTCTCCGTATGGCAACGGAGATTACTTACGGCACAGGGTTATTATTTATTATCTGTGATTGAGGTTACTGCACTGTGCTTTCCATTGCACCCCATCTAACTCCTATATCTGATATAAATAATGTGGTCCATACTATCCAATCATTCCCATGGAAGGGCATGACCAATATTTTATATTCAATTTTCCTCACTTCTCGTCATCACCATTTTCAATAGATGAAATACTCAAACCTCTTTCTATCATCTGTGAACTGTATCTTTCCCGATTGAGTTTATCAAAAGTTATGCCAAGATATTTATTCTCTATGCTTTTATCAAAAAATTACACTTTCAGCGTATAAACATATACGCCCTTTCTTTCTGTCTGTGTGCCTAATAAGCAGATTCTTTTTGGACTTTATCTTCATTTCATGTAGGCCTACCCAACGAGATATACTAAGTAGGAAATCTCAATTCTCGCTTGTCTTAAACCTGCTATACAACATTATGTCACCCCCAATCAGACTTCTGAATGTAAGCCGGCAACAGAATCGTTCATTGGAATCAGACCTGTGCTCCTCAATTCTACTAAAAGCAGTGCCTGAAATTTGGAATTTAAATATGGTTAGAATCGTATTTCTGAAATTTTTAATTCAGCTAATGATTTAACATCCTGTCAACACCGTTCTGCAGAAAATTAGCTCGGATGACAAAGATTTCGCGAAGACGAAATAACGAGAAATTACTACAGAATGGCTTTGTTTAGTTTTTATTATGAATGAAAAGCTTAGTAATAATACCGCTACTTGTATTACAGTCAGTAGCTGCCATATTATTTACTCAGGTAACGTCTTTGTCTTCGAGAGACAGCTTTGCGTTTCGTGAGACTCAGAAATACGAATACTTTGTAAAGCCAGTGAACGCAGCATTAGATTTACTTCTCTTGAAGTATGGTGTGGTACATTTCCACGGCTGGATTATATATATATATAATGTTTAATTATTAATGTGTGCCTAACTACTCATGTGCTAAAAGATGAAGGAAACCAGTAAACAAGAATAATTACAGTGATTGATTGCTATTTTCCGATGCCAATGTCACATTCAAAGCGTGGAGCCCTATGTACCACAAATTTCCGCACAATGGGTAAAAATTCTGAAATAGGAAGAATATACATTTGAGATGGCATCAGGTACAATGTATTTCTACATACAAACGAAAATGTTTCCTTTTGTAACGGTGTAAATTACGGAAGGTTTTATGTAACTTTGAGTGTTTCTATTTTTTTCTGCAAATTTAACGATTTAATGGAACAGAAATAATTGCCAAAACCGTATAAGGCTATGTAGTTAATATTCTAAGTAGGAATTGATGAAACTGAAAGCTAACACCTTACACAAATTGATCAATTATGACGCTATAAAAACGGAGAAATTTTGTTAACTTCACCAACAAAGAGTTCGTTAACAGCATTGATTCCACTTTCAATACCGAAACAATGTGCGCAATTAACCCAGTAACTGACGCTAAATTATTTTTGTCAGCATTTGTCATCTGAATTTAAATCTCTAATTTTTTAATTTAATTTCTGTTTTGTTTTGCTGCTCGTAACTTACCCAGGAAGCTCAGTTATGCGGAATTTAATTAATAATGGAGTAGCCAGATTTATTTTGCTGCATCATTTCTTCTGAAACTAATTTCGGAAGAAAGATATAACGAAACACGAATTGTGAACCTTTTCATTTTCGCATTAGCCTTACTCTCCATTACGAGCTGAATACGAAAGAAATCACGCCATATTTTCATAACTGAATTCGCCGAGTGAAGATTCATTTCCTGCGGGAAGCTATTTACAACGAGTTAGTATCGCTACGAAAAGTTTAAATAGCATACGCTCTCATCTAACATCTCAAAATGAACCCTAATTATAGGCACGCTATATTGAAGGGGGAAGTGTAAATGAAATGCCTGACAGAATCATGTTAACCAAAGTTTAGCCGAGAATATATCTGCTTACCGAAAGAGTTAGTAGTGAGTGAAAGAAAGAGAATATGCCGACTATTCATAGAAGCATATAAACTTCAAGAAAAATAATTTACGGTCGTTCGAGTTTGTACTGTTATTTTTATAATCAGTATAACGTGTTTTAGTAACTGATAATTATTACGGTTGAAAATTAATTAAAATGTCGAAACTTGGTGCAAAGCAAACCGACATGAAGAATATCGTAATAAAAAACAAAAAGATGAAACGTTCGGGAGAGAATTGAGTGGAATCTGTGCGGGATATTGCAGGGTATGCGGGACTTAATCAAATACGGACCACGCAATATATCGACATAAACGATCGTGACATCCTCCTATTATTTGCTGAAGCAGGTATAATATACCACGAGCCAACGATAGCTTACAATTCTTCAACAAGTTCTATTAACTGAAAGAATATCTACTGGTGCCGAACTGGGATTTTATTATGCATTAAAGTTGTAATTTGTGAAATAAAATTTCTCACTTAACGATTTTTTATGAAAAAGAATTTAATACTTCTGTTCACTTATGCAAGTTTTATAAGTTATTGTGGTTCAAAGATTCCTGAGAAAATGTAATATCTTTGCATACTGAGCGTGGGGGGTGAGCGGTAATCCTCTGCTCGCATTCGGGAGGAAGCGAGTTCGAATCTTCGTCCGGGCATCGAGATTTAATTTTCCATGTTTTTCCCAAATCACTCCAGTCGAATGCCATGAAAAGACCATGGCTGAAGTCCTTCCCATCCTTTCCCAACTCTAATGACATCGACGTCGGTGAGGTGTAAAGGAATAAATGTTGAGAGGATGTTTCCAAAGAAATACAGCCATCTGGATATGTGGATCTTGCTATCCCATCACCTTTCCCATCACCTTTCGGTGTAGTATCACCTATCGCAGCCAAGAGAATTTCCTCCTTTTTTTCCTAACATTTCTAAAAAGTGAGCTAGCACGTAAGACGGTAATAAACGTGTTACGTCTAATCTGTTTTGAAATACCATAAGAAACTACTCTTCGGAGTCCGGATGTACTACTAGATATATTGTACTCGGCTGAAGCAAGACACAATTATAAGGCCCTACAGGCACGTGATTCGCTCGTCACGTTTTCACACACGAATTCCGAACCAACACAGCGTGCAGTGTGGAATCTATGACCCCATGACTGACCTCAGAAAGTGTTGAGACTAGCAAACATAATGAATGCGGAGCTGACAGCAATATCTGAGGCTCTAAAATGGGCCAAAAATATGGAAAGTACTATCTTCGTCATCTTCTCAGTCTCAAAATCAGTGCTTGAAGACCTAAAGCAACTTGACAGCACTGTCAAAATGTCAAGAGTGCTAGAATAAAGGTACAGAAAACAACTGCAGATGAGGTTGTTGCACCGGGAAATTCCAACCGAATGATGGCTTGACAAGCAGGTGTTCCCCAATAAGTAAACTTAAATTTAACCACGCAAAGTTTTTTTTTTTTACTTATGGCTTTACGCCTCGTCGACGTCGAGATCATTAGAGGCGGGATGGAATTGGGGGACAAAGAACTGGAAGGAATTCGGTCATGACCTTTTGAAGGAAGCATCCCGGCATTTACCCGGAGTGATTTGGGGAAGCCATGGAACACCCAAATCTGGATGTCCGGACGGGGATTCGAACCCGCTTCCTTCCGAATGCGAGGCGAGATTGTTAACCATTCACCCACCACTCTCGGTCACGCTACCACCTGCACCGAATCAATCCCTTGCTCATCCTAATGTGTAATGGTGGTCAGGACGAGGATATCAATCATGTATTCTCCCAGTGCGACATTAACAAAACGAAGACCAATTACTTGCTGAAGGAGCTTTTAAGAAGAAGCATGAGTTACCAACTAATATGACTTGATTTCTGGAAACTAATGAGATACAAATATTCGATTTACTGTACAAATACATCGCACATTAGTTCTAATACTGTCATAACAGTTTACCAACTCAGTTCAATCAGTTACATGTGTATAGTAGCTTTACCCTAGGATGCGTACAATAATAGAACATTGTGTACTCCCACTGCCAATGCAAAGAGAAGAAAAAAAAATATTTGTATTAGTTATTAATTCAGCATCTGCTGCTGACATGATGCCTACGTCACGAACGCGGTGTAAATACCATAAGAAACTACTCTTCGGAGTCCGGATGTACTACTAGATATATTGTACTCGGCTGAAGCAAGACACAATTATAAGGCCCTACAGGAAGGTTATTCGCTCGTCACATTTCCACACACGAATTCCGAACCAACACCGCCGTGCAGTGTGGAATCTATGACCCCAGTGGGACAAATGTATTAGTTGCTATGGAGAGTATTTTGAAAAGGATAAGGTTGTTTTGTAAAAAAAAAATTGAAAATATATTGCTTTTAAAAAATAATTCCGGTTGTTTGGATACCCCCTCTTATATATTAAAATTGTAAAAAGTTGCGTCTGTACATAACATATAAAGAAGTAATGACTTCCTCTACCTGCTTGACACTGCGATGGCAGAAAGTGTTAAATTCGCCGAACAGTGGACTAGGGGGAAGTGGGCATGCAGTAAATTCGCGTTCGTGCGAGCGAAGTGAGAGAAAAGCAATTTTGAGGGCCCATTCAAAATAACTGCGAGACAATCCCGGAATTTCGCTGAAAGGTACAATTCTAGCAGATGAGGTCTTCTCGTAGAAATGGCGGTAGAACCAACGGGAGAGGGTAACTTGGAAGCCAGTTCACGATTAAGGCCTCAATCGTGCTCAGTGGATCAGCTTTTGACGAAATTCAGGCTTTCTCAACTGTGACTAGATTGTAGGTGAAATGACTGAACCCACTGCAGTAGCATCTACTGAAGACAATGTTTAACCAGTTCAAGTATAAATCTCTGGTTAGGAAATAGCTGCTTCTAATCAGATTATGCTGCAGTAAGTCCTAGCACAGAATAACGCGGCAGAGGAGCGATTAAGTTAGGCCATACCGAGAGTGGTGGTGTAACGGCTAGCGTTCTGGCCTCGCATTCGGGAGGACGGCGGTTCGAATCCCCGTCCGGGCATCCAGATTTGGGTTTTCCATGGTTTCCCCAAATCACTCCAGGTGAATGCCGGGATGCTTCCTTCAAAAGGCCATGGCCGAATTCCTTCCCATTCCTTGCCCCCCATCCTTTCCCGTCTCTAAAGACCTAGTTGTTATAGGAGACGTTAAGCAGTTAAAAAAAAAGTTAGGCCATGAATTCGCAAATCAGACGTGCATGAGCACTAGAACAAATGAAGGTTGAGATTTGGACAGAGATTGGAGCATAATTAATGAAGAGTTAAAAATATTTAAGGGAATCATGTTGGAGGAAATAAGATAAGTTAAACTATTTCTTTATACATATTCATTGTCACTACATTTATTTCTAATCAATGTATAGCACGATAAAATTCTATTAAAACCTTGTAAGATTTTACATATTATCGATGTTATTTCGGAATGGTACGACGAATGGCAACTTATACTAAATCACAGACGTAATGCGCACAACTAATAAAGAGAATCCATTTGTTCGCGACTGCCGGCCTCGGTTAAAAAAAAAAAAAAAAAATTGTTCGCGAGTATAAAGTTGTTGACACGATTGATCCCCGGAAGTATTTTTTTTTTTTTTTTTTTTTTTTTTTTTAAATGGCATTCGGCTACTGCGCCATACAGCCAGCTCAATGTGATTTTTTGCTATCAAGTATCGACACAAGGACACTACAACACGGACAAGACATTCAGACACACAACACTAAACACCCATGCCCTCGGCCGGACTCGAACCGGCGACCTTCGGTACGCGGAGATAGCACTCTAGCCCCTACGCTACCGAGGCCGGCCGGAAGTATTTTGGCTTAATAGTATAAGGTAACATGAAATCGGACCTGCACATAACTTCCGTCGTAGGTAAAGCTAATTCTAGATTACGATTCATTCGTCGTATTTTGAAGAACTGTAACGCTCTTACAAAGGAGATTGCGTACAAAACTCTCGGATGTCCACCCTGGGATTACTGTTGCGTAGTTTGGGATCCTTATCGCTAGGGATTAATTGTTACGATAGAGAAATTACAGAGAAGAGCTGACTGCTTTCCTCAGCACTTACGAAAGCGTCACAGAACTGATACATAGAGTGGGCAGACAGATGAAGTCGGTTAAGTTTGAATTTACTGGCGAATATACGAGTCTCTTTTCTCATTTACGAATGCTATGTAATACCCATCAAAAAATGTCGTCATGTCAAATAAAATATTAAAACAATGCTCATTTGCTTTTTTGACGTCAAAGGCGTAGTTCATTTAGAATTTGTTCCCCACATCAGACCGTCAATCAAGCCTTTTATTTTGAAGTTTTAAGAAGATTACGCAATAGCGTTCGTCAAAATAGATCCGATTTGTGGCAGACAGGAGACTGGTTCTTTCACCAGGACAATGCACCTGCACACCCAGCTGTCTCTGTTAGGCAGTTTTGGGCTAAAAATGGCATGGTTCTGCTGCCCCAGGCACCTTACTCGCCTGACTTGGCTCCGTGCGACTTTTTCATATTTCCACGCATGAAAAGGGGGATGAGAGGGGACACCGATTTGACAACACTGAAGAGGTTAAGAATAAAACGAGGGAGGAGCTGTCACCCATTTTTAAAGATGACTACAGAAAATGTTTCGGACAGTGCAAGCACCGGTGGGACAAATGTATTAGTTGCTACGGAGAGTATTTTAAAAAGGATAAGGTTGTTTTATAAAAAAAAAAAAAAAAAAAATTGAAAATATATAGCTTTTAAAAAATAATTCCGTTTTTTGGATACCCCCTCTTATATATTAAAATTTTAAAAAGTTGTGTCTGTACATAAAAGCTATTTCAGAACGAGTAATTACAATGCAGAGAGTAAGTTTTGGTGCACAGCACCCTCAGCCTCCAAAAATATTTGTGAATTGCAGTATATATATAAATATTGCTTATGGCTTTACGCATCGTCGATGTCGAGGTCATTAGAGGCGGGATGGAACTGGGGCAAAGAACGGGAAGGAATCGGCATGGCCTTTTGAAGGAAGCATCCCGGCATTCGCATGGAGTTATTTGGGTAAACCATGGAAAACCCAGACGGGTATTCGAACCGGCGTCCTCCCAAATGCGAGGCCAGAGCGTTACATCTTACCCAACACGCTCGGCTGTAGATGATACAGTACATCAGTTTGCAAGATGTACCATTTCGGTAAGCCAATTTGTAAGATGCATTTTAAAGCTGTTTTTGAAAATACTTATGTTATTACCAAAACCTTCTTTTACTATCCACAATGGTTATGGATTACTTTACTTTTTACACAATCTCATTTAAATAAAAATAACCTTTATTTACATAAATTAGTATTTGTTGTTTAATAATACGTCATTACAACTGTTGGATATTGTTTTTATTTTCCGGACGCGTTTCGCCTCTCGCCGAGGTATCTTCAGCGTACAGTTTTGATTTTACATTTGCATTTTGAGGTGTGGTCGTTGCTCGCCTGTGACCTCAGCCAGCATGTTGTTTTTTACACTGTTGCACTTGGTATAGTTTGCTCTCGTGACTTGACTAGCAATCAATTTTGAGGCACAGTTTTCAATGTACGACATTTTCAAATTTTATGTGTGCGCTTTTTTTTTTTTTTTAATTGATTGCTAGTCAAGTCACGGAAGTAAACTATACCAAGTGCAATAATGTAAAAAACAACATGCTGGCTGAGGTCGCAGGCGAGCAACGACCACACCTCAAAATGCAAATGTAAAATCAAAACTGTACGCTGAAGATACCTCGGCGAGAGGCGAAACGCGTCCGGAAAATAAAAACAATATCAAACAGTTGTAATGGCGTATTATTAAACAACAAATACTAATTTACCAAGCCACTGTAGAAGAAAATGGACTGCAATAATCAAATATTTATTTACATAATTCAACATAATGTTTTCCCTTCTTCGTTACTATGAGTCAAGAATTTATTACTTTCTACTTGATCTCGATCGTTGTTTTCCCATCAAAATCTTTCAAACCTGTCTCTCGTATTTTTTCACCCGTTGATACCAAAGATGCCACTCTCCCGATCCGGCGCTGCCAAATATATTCTTCGGTTATAACAGAGGGATCACAGCACAGCTTTCTACTCAAACAGAAACTTCCGTTATAAAAGGATTACAAACGTATAATCTAAAGCACAACAACAGCAGTAAGGGTCACTATGTAACCTGAGCATGCACGGAACTTGTTGAAACATCGTTAGCTATTGATGGCGCTTGGTTATTCTCCTCCACGTTTTATGAAATAATGGGAGGTCAGAATTCAATGTATGGCTGTTACGGTCGTCAGTGAGTGGTCTGTTTGTCGCTGGAGCAGCAATATATTGTAAATGATCCGTATTTGGTTGAGTCGTTTCATTTCGTCTGTAGTTTATCACCCGGAGACCTGCGACTGTCATGTGTCTATCATCAGATTAAACTCGACACACAGTTTGGTTAGGAGCAGAGGTGTTCTACTTAGCTTGTATTTGAAATATACTTGTATACTTGTAGGCGCCAATTTTATTTTATTCTAAGAGGAAAGTGATCATTATCACGATCATTATTAGTGGCTGTTTTCTATCCTTAAAGTGTATTGTAGATGCTTTTCATATAAATTTTGTTGCACTATAGTAGAATTATTCAAGAAAAAGTTTGAAAAATAAGGTTTGAACAAATTTTTATTTAATATAAAGAAAAAAATTATTAAAATATTATGAATCCGCACTGTTTAAATAGAATGGTTCAGTATAACGGCTACCTGAGTTCGTTAGTAATTCTGTGAAACACAACAAGTAATTTTTGTGTGGAAAACGAATTATGTTTCTATGAAAATCTGATCAGTTATCGCACGAAATTTAAAATGATCACGTATCTACTAAGTGAAACATTGGTAGTAGTTAAGATCCGATATATTATTTAGGAGGAACAGATATAGGCACTGAGATCACAAAACACTGCATTCGAGAACAAGAAAATGTTATGTATTTACATGTTAAAAAAATAAACAAAGCATTCAGATAAAATGTTTCTGCTGTAATCGTGAGTAATGCAGGCTGGAAATATTATATTTTACTATAAAATTGAAGTTTTTAAAGACATTTTACTCGTCTACGGTTGATAGTTGTATATCTTTGGAATATGTGTAAGACGTTCAGTGATAGACAGTATTCGAAAAGTAATAAAATGAAAGAAATAGAACATTCAATTTTGCGCGTTCCGGTACTGTAGTCCTTGAGACTTACTGTGTAAAAGAATTGCGAAGATTAAAACAAGATATGCATCCACAGTTCCTTCCACGAAACATTCAACCAAAATTGACATTGTTCGATATCAGCAAAAAATACACCCAATCAGTTATAAACAGGCTATGTGCTACTGGGTGAAAGTATAGTCGTTGACAATATTTACATCATTTCTCTTTCAGAAAGATAAAGCCCTGGAAATGCGTTATTAGATATCCTACATTTTCATCTGTCAAAATTTTCACGTGTCATAGCAGCAAACGTAACCCGAAAGGATTGTCGGGACCTAAAATTTAAAGTGAAATCCGATCCACAGAATGTTGTAGCATACTTCACACTGAATAAAGAAAAGATTTGTCAAAGATGAAGGGCAGTTTTAAATCCTGTAAAAATTACGGCCGTGACCGGGATTCACCATCAAAACTTAATAAATTTTGTGGACATACATCTATTATTTATGGCTTTCTTTCTGAATTCAGCATTTGATCAGCGATGGAGAGAACGATAAGAAAGAAAGAAACCAACATAGTATTATTAAGTTTTCCCTTATAATATTTCTAAAGAGCTGATACCACTGAACTTTTATATAACCTACAAGTTAGCAAGAGGATTAAAGTTTTTCTGTTACCGAGAAATTACTAACGTAAACCGCTATCTCGTCTCACACAACTGTCGTATACTCACACTTCATCCGCACTTGAGGTTTCGGATTCCTCTGTACATAATCTGGTGATTCGGAACTGTGCATCTCCACCTATCCTTCCGAAAATTCCAAGCTTATCATTTTTTTTTTTTTTTTTTTTTTTTGGTGGGGGGGGGCTTTCATCTCGTCGACGTCGTGGTCATTAGTGCCGGGAAAGGTCTGGGGAAAGGGAACGGGGAGGAATTCGGTCATGACCATGACCTTTTAAAGGAACCATCCCAGTATTCGCATAGAGTTATTTGGGGAAACCATGAAAAAAATAAATCTGGATGCCTGGATGAGGATTCGAACCCGCGTCCTCCCGAATGCGTGGCCAGAGCGTTACCGTTTACCCACAACACTCGGTCATCCCAGCTGATCCGTGGAGGAAGACGTGGATTTGTGTCGATCTAACATGGGACACCGTTGACCTCGAACGCTTGGAACCGAACGAAATCATGCTTAGACTACCAAGCGATCATAAACAAAACAGTGGTGTGTGTCATTTCCATGCAAAAACTTTGCATTCTACCTCAAGTAACATTTAAATACAGAGAAACAAAGTAATAAGATATCGATACCATATGAAGGAAATTATACGTAAATCAATGACGTCAGTGTATTGTAACATTTTCAATCAAAAGTGCCAAAACTCTCTGATTAAAGTAATTATAGCGCAAAATCCGCATATACAGCAGTACCACACCCCTGATAGTGCTTATATGAGTCCTCAAAGTGCAGTTGCGGGTTTTCGATGAAGTGATTAAAACAAAGTGGAAGAGAACAATGTGCACACCTCACAAAATCACGTTATGAAATTCCAAATAACTTTCGCATTCACGCAATCCAAAATCAAAAGCCATACTATTTACATTTTTCAAATGATGATGTTGGTACGTCAATGTCAAAACGTGACTATCGCCAAGCATATTGCAACTCAGACTTATAGTTAGGCGCAGCAAACTGATTGTAAATCACAGAGTGAAATTTCATGATGAAATAACAATCATGTATCTTCACTTGTGGTTTGGCACATTGTAGTCTTACAAAATCAGTTATGTTACTTGAGGTAGAATGCAACGTTTTTGCATGGAAATGACACTCACCACTATTCTGTTCATGATCGCTTGCTATTCTAAGCATGTTTCGTGCGGTTTCGAGCGTTCGAGGTCAAAGATGTCGCTTGTAAGTAATTGGTGGTGGTTGGCGGTATTTCGTTCAGATTACCTCACAGCAATTGATCCATGGAGAAAACTGAAAAAGGATTTCTACAATCTGCGTATTCCGAAGTATTACTTTTGACTGTTAAAATATAATGAACGATTTTTCAGAAACGAAAGGCTTTAATTAATTGAATGGGTGTGACCTAAGACTGCTTGTAAGTAATTGTCTTCCTAAGCTATGACAAAAGAGATGAAATAGCCTCTTAAGTTTCGCATACAAAGGGTTTCAGTTACGCTAACGAAGTGAGTAATTGATATGAAGGTATACGAAGATTGTGCTAAAAAACGCATCAAAATATTTTTGTGGGCTCGTTTTCAACGCTTGATCGAAAACGTATCTTCCTTTCTGCGAACTGAGAGAAGGCAGTTGGTTATAGATTTTGTTATTTTAAGAAATTTTGCCATTTCCCTCTACAATTCGTATTCAATGTAAACCTTATTCGACCAATATAAATTGGTGAGAATTGTTGACAAGAAGCTTCAGTTTTCGGCTACTGAACTCACGAATAAGTGATCAGCTTCATAGCAGATGTGTCAGGTAATCAACAGCACAGTTCTATAGACAGTGATTCCATCAGTCAAGCATTATACGGCTTCACCTTCGTTTCTTCGAACTTGTTTATGTTTCCTACAGTTATTTAATAGTCTTGTCTTACTTTATTCATAAATTAGCTTCCTCGGCTATAAACTGCAAGGTTATGAATAATTTAAAAAAATGAAACTCCACAAATGTAAGTATATGAACAAAAAAAAACTAATTTTTGTAATCAGTTTCACGTGAGCAAGTTCAGTGCAAGATGGACACTGCGATTTCTGTCTTCCGTTCAAAAGGATCAACTCGTGATCTACCGTGAGACGTTTTTAAACAGTTGCCTTGCCTATTATTACAGGGAATGAAGAAACGGGTTTGTACTGTAATCCTGTATCAAAACGAGAATCCATGAAATCAAGACCAATAAAGGCTTTACAGTCAGCCAAGTAGACCTAGGATATATTAGGATCCCAATGGAATCTTAATGATTTACTTAAACATGGTGTATACCGTACAAAAGACGCGGAAAGGTGAGTCGAGATGTTCTATCAGATTTCCAATGAGCAAAGTTGTATAGGTTGTCGTGTAGGAGTGCAGTTTCTAAAATCATATCTCACAGTGCCTCTTAAAGACCTTCCAGAAATGAAATTCAACACTGATGAAGAATTGCAGGACACTATTTATGAGCATTTTGTAGACAAAATTGTGGAGTATTTTTTCAGTGATACTGAAATGTTAATCTAATTTAGTAAATGTATTGAAGTCCGTGGGGACAGCATAGAAATTTATCGTTTTATTTCTGTCTTTCCTTGAATTTGGCTGAGACTGAAACGTCATTTCATATCTAAAATAATCCATTAGTTTGGTGTAAACTTATCACATCACAAAATTTGGCTATGCATGCCCTTAAATGGTGTGGTTTAAGAGGTTTTCCCAATGTGCTATGATCCAGTGGAATGTATTCTGCCAGCGGAGTAGTCTACAACCGCGTGTCTACATGAGTTTACGAGTGAACTTCTAGCAACATTTCAGAATGTAGCTCGACCTGTAATTCCCAGCTTAGCGTACATGCAGAAAAATGTTTATAACTCACACAGTGAAATGTCTTCTGTATAAAATACCTGTGACTCAATGAAGTGTTGCACAGTTGAAGTGAAACAGCCGATAAAGAATACAATCTCTAAGAAAGCGAGGAGAAGAAAGGAGAGGAAACATTGTATCGCTGGCCACAAAATAAATTGGATTCGATCGCTGGGTACACCAGACTGTACCTGTATCTGGGGCATTCCAATCACAGTGTTAGCAAGAGTCTTACAAATAAATTTAGAAATTCACGATTTAAATATTTGTAATAAATGAAAATGATGGGAATTAACAAACAATAAAGAAACATACCAGAACATAGAAAACGTAACAGAGTCAATAAGAAAAAGGAAATTGCGTTTTTTTTTTTGACACACCTAGAGAATGGATTATAGCAAAAAAGATAGAAGATTTGGAAAGAAAAAAAGCAAGAGAAGAGGAAACCATGGAAAAAGAGTTCTTTAGAAAGAAGAAATTAAGCATGGAAGGATTTCAAGGCAGAAGAGGAAACAAATCTGGGTCGAAGTGGTCCCGGGAGAGAAGGAAGAAACATAATGAAATGATGAAGGAATGTTGGATTAAACGGAATAAAAACAACAAGATAGGATGAAGAGTTGAAATTGGCACGTTGTCCTATCAAGTCTCATCGGAAAGAAGAAGAAGAAAATTATGTTTTTTCTTCATTTTTTTTCTCTAAATTCCAGATAACATATGATGAGATCTGAGAAAATGATTCATGTGAGTGCTGGTTGGCAACATAAACCTAAATGATCACTCCAAAACAAAATCAAACAAATTATTGATGATGGTAGATTTGAAATACTAGCTCGTACCCACGACTTCGTAAGCGTGGATTAAGAATTTCTTGCCAGAATTGAATATAGAAAGTTGTTGGTAACGAAGGATTGCACCCAAACAATACCGAGTCGGCATAATATGACAGGAAAGCTATCACTATATCATTCTACCGTCGAACCAGTCTCTAGAAGAGAATCAGTTTCCAACATATTTCTGTCACCATTCGATAAGGTCTCAAAATTTCGTGACTACAACTATTAAATATGCCGGAGAAAATGTCCTGTGCCCTTCATACAGATTTTGTTGTCAAATTCCATCAACATCGATATAGCCATTTGGTCGTCAAAACGTAACAAAAAGACAGGGACTTACTTCCGTATTTATAGTATTATTACTGCGGTTCACACACACACACACACACACACACACTCTCTCTCTCTCTCTCTCTCTCTCTCTCTCTCTCTCTCTCTGACTACGAACAACACCTGAGGAATCATTATAACGTAAAAAAGTGTACACCTGCAGCATTGTAAGACTACCTACGATTTGCCTCGCATTGCACCCCTAACTTTCTAATATCTACAGTTTAACATTCAATCCGAATAACCTACGGCCCAGACCTGACTCTTACGATGAAAAACAATTTTTAAAAATCTTAGCCTCCACGGAGATTTGAACCGGAGACCACGACCCAAACATTTGTAAGCAAGCGTTTTAACCACTGAGCTGTCTGACCGATACACGAAAAAAAAAGCAGTATACAGACGTCCATATCCAACGCGTCTGTCTATTGCCATTCAGTAGTATTTCGAAATTATGGGACAATATGTATTATTTATACAGATAATTTTTCAACCAAATGTAAACAGTATTTTTCTGCTTGTTTCAAAGGATAAGTGCGCAAAGTTTCTTCGAGATAGGATGAAAACTGTGGATTTGTATGAGGAACAAACAAACAAACAAACATACACACATTCATCTTTATATATATAGATTACAGTTAGCAATTCTCCCCTTTTGCTTAGGGCGCTAATGACCCCGTCGTCGACGCGCCCTAAAACCCGAATAACAACAACAACAACAACAACAACCCTTTTGCTTCAGCAGTGTAGTTGCGCTAAATACATTACAATGTTTATAGTTCACAATATAACAAATAATATTTAATTGGTGAATATACAGAAATATTTGCTGGTAAGATGTGTAACACTTTTTTAATTTCTTTATCTGACTGAAACTCTTGTTTTTCTTTCTTTTCAGGGACGACACCCACCACCAAACCAACTTCACTAGAAAACTACTATCAGTGGACTAAAATATTAATCCAAAATCTATTAATTTGCTGCCCAAACAACACTGAATACTCCATGCGATAGTTAAAAAGAGAGATAAAGTGAGAAATAGTATTCTGTAAAACATTCCACGGGTGCAGAATGCTCCTGGGAGATGACTGTGTAACAGTAAATTATTGAAGTTCATATTTATTGGGAAGGTGGGATAATAACGTGAAGTAAATACACAGTAATGAACTGGCTCAACCCCTCAGGACGGTTGCATTTATTGAGGCGCTGATATTCACACCCAGGTTGAAATTCTTTTATGTAATCTTCATCCAAGTCGCTAGTTTCGTTTGTTTGTTCCATCACATGGCGCTGGCTTTACACTCCATGTTCGTACGCCGTCAAGCGTGTTTTGTTTCAACTCAAATGTTCAGACTGTACAATTCTCGCGTATACAGACAACATATTGGAAGTAATGCTTCCATAATAATTTTTTGATTATGGCTTTATGCCTAGTCGAAGTCGAGGTCATTAGAGGCGGGAAAGGACTGGGGACTAGGAAAGGGAAGGAATTCGGCCATGGCCTTTGAAAGAAGCATCCCGGCGTTCGCCTGAGTTGATTTTTGGACACAATGGAAAACCCAAATCTGGATGCCCGAACGGAGTTTCGATCCCGCGTCCACCCGAATGCGAGGCCAGAGCGTTAACCGCTCACCCACCACGCTCGGTCATACTAATTTTATGTAATCTGCCTAAAACCTATGATTGAGTTGACCATAAAATTATCCTAAATAAATTTGAACACTATGGTTTTAATGGCAAGGTAGAACCTAAAATCTCAGAACGATGAGGTTTTATAGGCGGTGCCTTTCATACATCAATTATTAGCCCTCTGCTGTTGGTAATATTGCATTAACGATCTACCAGCCACATCAAATACCAGCAATGATACGGTGCGCTTTACTGATGACACTAGCATATCTTTTAAAGACTAACTACTAATAATTGAAAACACTGCAAAATAAACTGAAGAGAAAATAAGGAGGGAATTAAGTGCTAATAGATTAATGCTTTGTAATGAAAAGACACAATTACTTTTAATTTTTCACTAAAAATGTAATAAAGAGCAACTACAATTTGATGTATCGGCGGAGAGGCTTTCACTATGGAAAGCTTGTTTCCCGCATGTTAAATACACTGGGTTCGTTCAATGGTTACGATTGTTGGATCCACTAGAAGTGCTAATGCTTCTTGTCATCTACCGTCTGGTGATATGTATGCAACCACTAGCTATAGTGCAACGGCTGACAGTCATATTTATAACCCAAAAAATTGCATCCGTAAAAATTAATTATAACATATAATGTCACTAAATGAAAGCAAGAAAGCCGATGTATTTTAAGTCTCTAATATCTAATGGCGTTGACTTCTGGGGAAATACTTGACAAGCACAGAGGATATTTAAATTACAAATGCGCCCTTGAAGAAGCCCCCTAATTTGATGTAGCCACTCTTTCAGTACAAACACTCATAAAGAAGACGAGTTACTTTAAGTCGTACAGAAACGGATAATATTTTCTTCAGCTTTCGTACTTTCCGCAAAAAAAAAGTAGTCTCACAACGCTTAACATGAAAAAGAAACTTTTTTTAGATTTAGGAAATTTTGACAATGAACATATTTTTGTGAAAAATCTAAACGTGTGTGCTCGGACCACCTGCAAGAAATGATTTTTTTTTAAAGAAGACATTACGCAAAATAAAACACAAAATTCATTAGTCTTTTTTATCTGCTAATTATTCCTACTGAAAATACTTCATTTTTTTTCGTAAAGTTTTATAAATAAAAATTCGATAATACTTTAGTTATAATAACAGGTCAATAGAATTTATTAATAACTACAGACAAACCAGGTTCATTTTTATTCCGATTGCATCATTCATTACAAATCCACAAATTACAACAAACCATTCAATTTATATGTCTGCACTATATATTATATTAGTAAGTTTTTTAATTTATCCCGACATGTTATAAAGTTCTCGATCATTCAGAATCCAAAACTGTAAATTTTAAAATTATTGCCTGTCTCCATGACTCACACAAAAATTATTGAACGCATTTCAACGTAGTGAAAACTTATGTCATCAGTTAATACATATGAGATGATTTTTATTTAGACAAATAACATAGTGCTTGATTATACAGACGCCACAACTGTAAAGTCTGGAATGTTTTCCTGTGTGTATGTATACGCACCTAATGCAAAGTAGAAGCTGCGACGAGTGAAAAATATGTATGACAAACAAAAACATATACAATACTTTTTAGCCGATATAAATGACAAGGAAAGAAAAAAGTAGTTTTATTATACTTACAATTTTTTATTAACTTTCTTCTCGGTACTGAACCATTAAACCATTCGTATCCATTGTTAATAAATTAAAGATAAAAACTCGCAATGCGTCTAATTATGTAAATTACATTTGTTCTACTCCTAAACCACATTTTATTGATATTCATCTCTAGTGTTGATTCATCACAAAATTCGTGCCAAATGTTAGTAAATAAATGGCGGCGAAGGAAAAACGACCACGAGCTCCCTGGCCCACGTGGAAGAAGCCATGGCACTGCTAGTACATATTAAATTCAGTAATGTCAGACATATAATTTTCTACTACAATATTTTGATCTTTGCAACCGTTGCGCAGCGTCTGCTCGACCGTTCATTCGTGCCGTGGTGTTATATTTTTTGATTCCACGGTGCACTGAATAAAATGTGTTACCAACTTTCAAGACGACGTCGGGAAGTTTCACTTACAAATGGACGGAGATGTACAGTAAGTAGTAATCAACAGTTATGAGTATAATCCACTAATTGACACTAGCATTTACAAGGGCTGCAAAGAACGGTGTGCGTTCCAAGTTCTCATCTTCAGCTACTACAATGGTGTCATCATACCAATTCTGGAACATTTCTGGAAAAACCCAGGCTCATCCAGTGGGAAGCGATGGTGGCCTTTTGAATTCAACCAATCAGAGGCCAAGGTCGTATGACGTCACTGTCCAGGGTTGGAGGACTAAAGGGATATTTGGCGCCAGTGATGGGGCGAGGTTTTTCCCGTGACGTCATATCCCTGGGCAACTGGGCACCATTTGTGTCAAATTTCCCCATTGGTCCATTTGACACGCCCGCCATTTTCCCCCACCATTAGACTGCGACGTCATATGACCTTGGCCTCTAATTTGCTGAATTCAAAAGCCTGCCAACGCTTCCCGTTGGCTGTGTCTTGGTTTTCCAGAATCCTTATGATGAGGCTAATCACTGCTATGTTCTCTTCTGACGACCGATTTCTGTAAAAGGCATAGGTACCAAATTGTTCATTCAAATGCAGGTTCTAAGTCCGTGACGGCGTAATCAAACAGACGAATACCTTCAGAGTGTTAATTAAATGCGTAAACACTGTGATAATTTGATAAACAATACACAGTGCAGCAAAGGACAACTGTGCCAATGCTAAGCCTTGTAGCAAAGTAGGCTTGTTGTTCGTGAAATCTTGTCAGTATTCTCTGACGTGGAAAATGTGATTTTTTCCTCTCCACAAACTAATAGCCGGAAAAGACTCAACACCCATCCTGCTTCCTCTACGGAAATATGAATACTACTGACTGTCTGACTGCAATCCTCTTAATTATCATTGCAGCCAGAGGAATTGGAACATGTTCTACTCCTCAAGGAACAGTGGACTAAACGGATCGGGCAGCCTGGATGTTAACAAGTTATCACTTAACCGTGTACGTATGTAAAATGCATAGTTATCAATGTTATTAGTTTTACTAATATTACCAAGTAAATACGTTTTAGAGAACTCTCAGTCTGAAAAAAACATTTGCTTCATATTTTTCAGTCACAAATAAAGGGTTTTAATCGTTCTAGTATGGTATGTCAACTATATGTTTTTAGAAATTATACTATCGAGCAATGCGCTAAATTAAATTTTTGGTTAAATAATTCATTTTGATCTTTTGTTTACAATTATCTATCATCTTTTAAATTAGTGCTTCCAAATGGTTGCTACAAAGTTTGTGCAAATGATTCAGGAGAAGGATATTCGAACATCGAACAGTTTCCAACGGTGCAATGAACTATTAGGCAACAATTTTTAATAATCGGTAATAAACAAATATGAATTACGCGCAGTGTTTTATTTATCATAATAATATTCTGATAGGGTAGGAAAATGTCGTATTCTGTTCTATTCAAATAAATACGAACAGACTGACTAGCTTGAGGATTATTATTAAACTTATTATTACCGTAGTGAAATTAAGGTGCGATCGCTTTAAATAATAGTATTTTTTTAAAGTAATAATTTGATTAGACTAGTAACCTTCTTGCCATGATTTTTAGAGAGCTGTGTTTGAGTCACCTATGAAACGCCCCAGAAAATAATTCAAAAACCATCTTATCACTGTTCGAATTTTGTTAGAGTTTGCATTCGTTTGGATTTGTTTTTATTCTGTAGCAAATGATTCAAATTAAAAAAAACCGTATGCATCAACCGTACTCTAAGTTTCCACCATTTCGACGCATGCATTCATAACTAAATACTTTTTGTAGCAAATTTCAATTGTAATATTTAAGTAGTACCCCACAGTGTTTATAAAACTGCAAACATTAATATTTCGTGACCAAATTCGTAGCACAAATTAATTCCGAAAAATAAGACGATTTATGATGCATGTAGTTTTCCTAACGTTTTCTGTGTCACACCTCAAAATGCTTCCCAGTGTCACAAATGCATCTGGTTTTAACGTTTTCTTAATGGAACTATAATACACAAAATTGTGAATGTTAACTAAATCTACCTTCAAAACATTATTCTGTGTTTAAACTAACAATTATTGCAACCGAATTCAACAAATCGAATAGAACTTCTTTCGTTCAGATTCCTGAAAGTGCAGTATAAAAGAAAGCAAAGTTACTGTCATGCTTGTCAGAGCATATCATTCTGAAACAATACTTAATTTATGTATCCTAATTCTAAAAACTGTGGGTAGCAAAGTGCTTTGTATCAAAATCATCTTTTCAATCCTTGACGGCACGAGGGAAGAAAGAGTATGAGCAGGCATTATTTTTCTATGATCCTATCTATGCTATCATTGCGAATCAAATGCGTTCGTGGTCAAAGTATTTCGCGGCAATCGTAAACGGATTCGGTAGGAAATTACGTTCTGCCGGCCAGGAAATTTCATCCCAACCTCTATTAAGGGCTGTGGCCGGCGATCATAAAGCAAGCGACTCTTCTCTGTACTTTCTCGATGCTATTAATTTGTACTTTACGAAACAGACCTGAAAAAAGAGATCAGGGCGTCGGGAGTTTTATACGCTATTTCCTTTCCTTAAAAATTCCACCTATTAATCGAAGTCTATAATTATCTTTACCTATGACGCAACATGAAGTGGGACCAGAGAATATGTCTACACGCGATCAAATTTCAAACGACACGGTAAAAAAGAAATCCACATATGTATAATATCAGATGGCGACAGTAGATACAGTAAATAATAGGGAAAAACACTACCGCAAAAATTTTTTTTTTAAGGACAATTATTATAATATGATATTGTAGAAAATGGGACCATTATCTCATTAATATGTTTTATATGAAAATAAAAATTCTGAGAATCGGAGAGTAAATTTAGTTTTATTTGTGAATTCAAAGTCAGAATTATTTAAAACATTTCATGCTCAATAGTCGTTAACGTTTCTAAATTGAGATTTTAGGCGTATCTGAGAGTTAAAGCCGAGTTGTGAATTCCTCTTTCATACTCCGGCAGCCAAAAGGAAGAAGTCGAGTTTCGCCATCTCGAGGAGGGAAGCAGAATAGTGGAATATGAAATGTTTAATTATGCCGAGCCAGTCTTTTTTTGTTTTTGTTTAACCTGTAAACACGGTCTGTTGTGTATGCGTTTCTTCATTACTGGAGAGGGTCAAATTAAAGGCACTCTGAAGTGTAATTAATTACAATCTTTGTAGTTAATTACTAGTATCGTCGGTTCTTTTTTTTTTTTTTTTGCTTATGGCTTTACGCCTCGTCGACTTCGAGGGGGGCAAGGAATGGAAAGGAATTTGGCATGGAATTTTCATGGAAACACCACGGCATTGGCCTGAAGAGATTAGGGGAAACCATGGAAAACCCAAATCTGGATGACAGGACGGGTATTCGAACCCGCGTCAACCAGAATGCGATGGCATAGCTTTAACGTTCACTCACCACGCTGGGTCGTCGTATTTAAACTGTTCAGTTAAGTAACCTCTATCAGATTAAGTTTTGCTATTTGCAGTTTTGTTTAAAAGCACTTAATGCACGAGTAGACACCTTTTTCCTTTTTAACTCACCAGAAACGTGAGCAGCTGGTATGCAGCTAATACAGATGAAATTTAATTCACCAAGCAGAAGCTATGTCTAGTCAAACGTTCATTAACGGTATTTAATGACAACTTGTCTTTAACTGTATAATTAGAAAATATAATTATAATTTCTCATACAGCAATACCTTATCTTCTGTTTTACAATTAATAAAATGTAGGCTCCTATAGCACCACTAAAACTTCTAGTTTGAATTTATAGTTAAAGTAATTTCATTTTCCGTTTAAAAACATTTTTGAAGTTTTGTATTTTTATTTTTGAGTCATTAAGTTAAGCCTTTGTACAGGAGAATTTATCTTGTGTGTTACATGTCTGTAACATTAATGCTCTGTTAAATCTTTTGTTAACACCCACTTTGAGAAGGAATTTCTGGATTTCAGTTTAGAGGATCGTTTGTGGCTAGGAATGCAAGGTAATATTAATATCGATAAATATATCGATATTTACATCGATGCCAGGCAGATATCAATAATCGATAACATTTACCGCATCATATCGATAATATCGATATTTTCCAATATTTATGTATTACTTTAGAAATTAGAAATAAGTATGTAAATCAAAATCAAGTAATAAATGTGTGGTAATTTATTGAAAAAAATTAGGTATGCAAATATTAAGCGTCAACACATCCTGAGAACGTAGTTTGCTTGACCTTTTCCCATGAAGTCCATTCCTAGTTTGAGTGACAGTGGTTTCTGCCTGTGAGAAAAGGCGTTCACAAGGTACCGACGAGGCTGCTTTGAGTAAATCATTAATTGCAATTTTGAACATATCTTAATCAAACTAGTATACCAATCATGATTGATTTCAATTTAATTTTCCAGCAAAAAGTACCGTAATCTGCAAATAGTCGGTGTTATTCTATGCTTCACACTTTTCATATTTTTTCATTAATTTTTGTTTTGGTAGTTTCACGAAAAGGGACTTTGTATAATGGTGCTAAGAGCTTCATTAAAACTTAAAACCTTTGCTTTCAACTTCATTAAAAAGGTCTATTATCAACTCTGATAAAGTAAGTAGTTGTATCGGTCAGCGGGCATATTTTTTTACCCTCTTTAGAATATTGTAAAACGTCCCAAATAGAAACAACTAACGACTGCAAACGTAACGTAACATATTAAATAATAAAACGGTGGACGTAAATGAATGGGGAACGAATATCGCGCATGAATCGGAGCGGAACCACACAGTAGCAAAGGACGTTATCGAGCTAAATCTGAGTTTATCATAGTCAAGTTTGGTCCCTTCCACCCATATATTTACTAGCAGGATTTTTTTTTAGCGGGAAGGGATTTGTAGTTTTCGATATTTCACCGCATCATATCGATATAATCGTATCGACCATTTAAAAATATCGATATTTTTGGACCGATATTATCAGTTGAACGATATATCGTTGCAACCCTATTTGTAGCTTCAACATTCCTCGATTTAGGTTTTCCAGCCGAATGAAACGCTTGTAAAATAAATTGAGTAAAAGACATCATCTTCACAAATTTCAAATAGAAATGCAACAAAACAGGAGGTTTTACGTGACACTGAATGAGATGAGAATTCAGTGGAGGCACCAAAAGAATGGGTTATTATAGTATGTTGTATCTCATACTATACAACATTCACAAACGACAAGCCTTACGATCAAGAAATTTATACATGCCGATGATGATTCAACCGAGAATGAATTAACAAATCTCTTAGAAAACGATTAAGACCAAAGAAATTCAAACAAAGAGAAAATTTATATTTGCTCCTTTCACCTTTATAATAGTGCAGCAAAACAGAATGTTTACAACTCACCTAATGTGTTGTCTTATTTAATTCTGCAGGAAACTGTGGCCCAGTGAAATGCGAAATGGGAGAGCCAATAACGAATAGATGTGCTGACTCCTTCTATGTGGTTCAATGATGGAGACACGCCGGGAATGATTCACTCGCTGACCTGCTAGACTCTAGCGAGAGGTCAACGGAACAGTTCAATCACTGCTCGAGGGATTAGGAAGAGGCTGAGCTCCCTGTGCAAAATCATTTTATTTACTTGCTTAAAGAATCTTAATAATGAAAATGATGTGATTTCCAATTTAATTTTTTCTTTTTATAAACCAGTTCGTATGCAATCCGAATAAGTCGCGGATCCGTTAGAAAATTTAAAGTGAGATACATTTACAAAGTAATGTATGATCGGCCAACTGTTAGCTTAGAGGTTAAACCAAAATAAATATGACAAAATAGTGCAGCTGTTCAAATATAAGTAATTCCAGTCACAGAACCAAATGTGTCTGCCGTATTTTGAGATAAATTCATTCCAAAACAAACAAACCACAAAGAATTTTAATTCATTTAAGTGGTGAAAAATGAAAAATACATAGTACGTTTTATTAAAGTTTATAAAAGCAAGATTTAAATAAAATAAGAGCCTTGCTTCCGAAAGTAAACAATGTTAATATAAAAAAATGTTAAGCAATTGTTTGACTTACCAAAAATAAAAATAAATAAATAAATAAATAAAAAATAAATAAAGATATTGCTCATTTTGTTCAAATTAAAAACGTTGTATGCTGAAAACTTAGCTAAGTTACGTTTGAATAGCTTTCTGCGAGACAAAACTTACTCTCTAACCGTCTGTGGACAAAGTGTATGTTACACCGTTACCATATTATCGCAATCCTTTGAAATATGTCACGACCTTTAAAAAACTTTCATGTTAGCAGCTACATTTTCATAAGAAAAATAAATTTTTAGTGTATCAATATACAATTGCGTACAATTCTTTTGTAATTAACTGAACACGCATCTGTGTAACGTAAACAACAGAAAATCATACAGTAAACTTGACAAATAATTTTAGTTTGTAAATGCTTGAATCGTAACTGAATTTGATATTCATGAACTGAATCTCTTGTATGTGAGTTTAATAACATTTCGACATATTCCAAGTTGTAACAAAACCTTTAAAATGTATGAATGTGGGCAAGTCACAGTCAGCATAAGGTTGATTATTTTCTTTGTTTACTGATGTGACAGATACAGTAAAATATCAGCTGAGTACCATAACAGTTGCCTGCTTTAAATTTATCTATAGCACTGTAGATATATTTGATTTAATCTTCCATTATTTCTGTGGTTAGATGTGTCAAATGAAACTAGTAGTCAATACGTAGTTGTGTACTCTAACCATTCTCTGTCGACTGAAAAATCGCGTAGTTAATTACATTATACAACAAAGGAGATAGAAGAGATCAGAGGAACCACCGACTTCTGTTAGCACTAGCATTCTGAAGCATTTTATATGCTCGAGCAGTGTGAATTGCATATTATGAACCAACACGGACTATGTTAACTCTCCTGAACCTATTTTCACATCACGTAAGGAAAATCATAGATGCAGGTTCAAAAGTTAAAGCTTTTCTTAAGATTTGAATAAATCTTTAGAATGTACCACACAATCACCTTTTAGCGACTGTTCGAGCATACGGTACATCAGATCAGATTTGTGAATGGCTACGATCAATAAGTTATGAAACAAGAGAAATTCCAGCCGATTTTAATAAAAATATCATCTTCACACTTCCGAAGAAAGCACAAGCTGACAGATGTGAGAATTATCGCACTGCAAGTCTGACATCACATGCATCAGTATCACTGACCAGAATAATACACAGAAGAATGGAATGTGTAGTAGAAGACATAGTAGGTGAAGATCTGTTTGGGTTTAGTAAAAACCGCGGTACAAGAGAAGCGATTCTGGCGTTAAGATTAATACTTGAGGGTGGATCAAGAAAAACAAAGATACTTTTATGGCGTTTGTTGATTTAGAAAAAGCGTTTGATAATGTTAGGTGGGATAAAATGTTCAAAATTTTAGAGAAGTTGGGTCTAAAATACCGAGATAGAAGAATACATTGTAATCTTTATAAGAATCAAGTAGCTATAATAAAAGTAGAGAATCCTGCCAGACACGCACAAGTTAGAAAGGGTTTGAGACAAGGTTGTACTCTATCGCCATTAATATTCAGTATGTAGAAGAATCATAAAGGAAGTGAAATAAAGGTTTGGATGTGGCATGTTCGAGGAGAAAAAATCAGTATGCTATGATTTGCTGATGACATTGTCTTGTTAGCAGAACAGGCTGAGGATATTGAGAAGTTTCTGAATATCATGAAAAAAATAATGAAGGAAGATTTTGGACTAAATGTAAACCAAAGCAAGACAAAAGTGATGAAATGTAGCAGAAATAATACGAATAATAGTAGATTACATATAAATATAGGGCCGGATGTGATAGAAGAAGTTAGTGAAAACTACAACTGATAGTCGAAGCAGGGGTGATGTGAAAATCAGAATAGCACTAGCGAAAAGAGCCTTCATGAAAAAGAGAAATCTTTTAGTTTCAAATATTGATCTAGGACTCAGAAAGAACTTTTTAAAACTCTGTGTGGAGCACAGCACTTTATGGCTGCGAAGCATGGACTTTAGGAATACCTGAAAGAAGGAAATGTGGTGCTGTAGAAGAATGCTGAAAATTAGGTGGACGGATAAAGTACGAAACGAACGAGTTTTGGAAATGATGGGTGAGGAATGAAGTTTGTGGTAGAGTCTAATAGAAAGAAGAGACAGGATTGTAGGTCATATTTTGAGACATGTGGGATTGGTTAATTTGTTAGTGGAGGGAATAATCGATGGTAAGAACTGCAGAGGAGGACAGAGATTAGATTGAGGACGTGGGTTGTAAGGGGTGTGCAGAGATGAAAAGATTAGCGTAAGATAGAAAGGGATGGAAGATTGCATCAAACCAGTCGAGATACTGATGACACAAAAGAAAACGAGATTTTCTAACTGGTCGGTCGCAGTATGTCGTCGTTGACGGAGAATCCTCATCTGACATAGATATTTCATTGGCCGACCCTTAAGGAAATTAAATAGGATACTTCTTTTTTTAAAATTTTTACAAACATTTTCGTAGACAAGTTTAATAGCTGGTTGAAATTTGTGGTTGATGGTCTGTGTATAGGAATTCTGAGGATTACTTATAAGTTCGGCGTGGTGCGATAAATTGCATCTCACACTAAATTACAAAAAAATACAAGGCAGTGTTTATAACCAATAGAAAGAATCCTATTGCACAGGAGTACAAAATAAACAGTTCAGTTACTGACCTGACTGATTCCCAAAAGTAATTGGACGTAACAGTACAAACTAATGGGAGTTGCACATGAGTTAGAGCAAATTCGAGACTGCGGTTTATGAGTCGAATTTTGAAGAAAGGAGATAGCGTGCAAAACTGTCGTACATCCACATTAGTACTACTGTTGTGCCATTTGGGATCCGTTTTGGAAGGGACTGATTGACAGTATAGAGAATGTACTGGGAGATTCGTGATTGCTTGCCACACCCCTTGTAACGTGACGCGCTGTCGCCACGTTACAAGGTGATTTTTTTTATTATATATGTCATAATGTTAGAGTAATTTACATAAATCTTGGGCGACCATCTAAATAGATTTTTGTTGTAATTTTATAAAGTACGCAAGATTCCAAGTGAGGACTGTAAAGAAATGGTGAACATACAGTGTACCTTGGTAAAGCGAATATTAAAGAGTTATTGAGCTTCGTAGGCTTGAAGCTAATCGTGGTCTTCCCGAACCATGGCGACAGGAAGTCGCGGATCTGGGGTTTTGCCGGACCACACATTCTGCTCCCTGGGGATGGGTGGTCAACAGGGTCACTCACCTGGCGGGAAATGCCTGCCGCCCGACACCCGAATGTGCTCTAACCCCGGCGAACTCTGTGATATGAGCGGAGCAAATCAGATATCGGGGATATCACGTGATCTTAGGTGCCGAACTGAAGATCCAATCCAAATGAGCGTATAACTTAAAATCCTGGGAATTTCTATTATATGTGAGCTTCGAGACTACAAGGGGCGGAGCGAGAAGTTTTCCTCGTGGACCGAAGAGCGAGGAGCTGGACATTCTACATTCGATTCTATGCGAGTCTAGTCTGAGGTGGACTTGGAAAGTTGGCTTCTCTCGCCATCTGCCGCTGTACGACTTCTGACGGCCGGCTTGCCGGAGCAGGCTTATCACGGCGACACCGCCAGTAATGCGATGATGCGCATTAACAGACAGGACCTGTCTGTAGCCGCCGTGTGAGATAATCTCACATACCGTGGGTCATCTCCGGTCACCGGAGACATCAGACGCAGAACTACAATGGTAACTTATTACGACCAAGCCATCTGACTGTGCATTCCGTGAAACTGAATCCTTAAACGACTTTGAGAGGATAGATCCATGTTCTAACTTTGTAATTGTAAAAACCCCTGAGCTAGTGGCATAATTTGCCAGAACTAGTTATTTTCGAATGATATATTGTTCATTCGTGACACCCATGATTTTCTTTTAACTGTAAAGTCACAGTATTATGATACCTTTGTCTGAGGTCGTCATAACTTGTGTATTTCATTGTTTCCAATTGTCATTATTTCTTGCATTTTGATTCTGAGATATATTTAAAAGTAAATATACAATTGTTTGCTTGCTCATGACGGCTAATTGTACCTCTGAGCGTTGGTTTTATGATTTTGCCAATTTGTGTTAATGTTAACGGTAAATTCGCTCAGACTTGTAATCGCCAATGATAAGAAAATAAATGTTACATATTTTGACAATTTTTCCTAAATTCCAACTAACGTCGAGATTCTTGCTAAATTAATAAATTTTCACTCCTTCATAAAAATAAAAAATTAAAATCCCCTTTTATTAATCATAAAGGTATGAAAGATAATTGTAACGTAGTTTGCCCACTAAGGCACTCACAACACCCTTAAGGAAATGTCACAGAATTGAAACGTAGTTTGGGCTGGGATTGTGTGACAGAAAGATGACGTAGGTTTCATTTGAATTTATTGAGAAACCTGCGAATATCCGCTTTAATTTATGAGTGCGATGAAATAATTCGACTGCCAAAGTATTTGGATTGCAGTAACAGGAGAGATTTAAGCTATAAGGTGCCTTACAGATGCTTATATTAATTCTTTGTTCCCTCATGCCTATTAGGATTAGAATGCAGAGAGAAAAATTAGTTTTGGTGGAAAGATCCTCTGCAATATTCAAATTTTTTGAACTGCCGGGTGTAGACGTATGACCTAGGTCTACACTCTGTAGTTTTAGGTAGATGAAAAAGTTCATAGACTACCGATTGTAAGAATAACACCTAACTGTCAAATATGTTGCTGCAGAAGAAATTAATTTTTTCTTGAGCAAAAAAATTGAAAAAAAAAGACTAACACAATAACTGTACAATTCGTTTGAGATTGCTCTTGGAAACGTATGAAAATAAATCCCAGTACAAATGGAAACATTTTTCGCTATTAAGGCGTTAAAACTAGGCTTAAACATATTACGATAAGGAAAACGTTTCTTGGCCACATTTAAAGAGCTGTTTAGTTGTGCAAATGTTTTTCTATTATTTTCCACTAAAGTATTTATGAAACGCTTAAGTTTTAAGTATTCCGAGAATATAATGCCGCTTTGTAGAATGGAACGCAGAAATACATTTAAATAAGTAAAAAGGACACCAAGATGCGACGTAAAACTAGTCTCGCAGCTGCATTTGTATTCACTAATTACATTTTCTACAATCAAGTTTCTTCTTTCATTTTATAGAACTTCAGTTCTAAAGCAGAATTCTTTCCCGTGTTCTTTCTGAAATGTTAAATTGAAAAAAAATTACAACAGAATTGTACTGAAAACATAAGTCATAAATAAAAAAAATCTGAGAACAGTAACTGTAGTCATTAGTTCAGCAATAACTGTTACTTTAATACTATTTTTACTTTATTCGTTCCTACGTGCTAATTTACCTGTTATCGAGCGGGGCGGTGTAACGGTTAGCGTTCTCGCCTCGCATTCGGGAGGACGGTGGTTCGAATCCCCGTCCGGGCATCCAGATTTGGGTTTTCCATGGTTTCCCCAAATCACTCCAGGCAAATGCCGGGATGCTTCCTTCAAAAGGCCATGGCCGAATTCCTTCCCATTCCTTGCCCCCATCCTTTCCCGTCTCTAAAGACCTCGATGTTAAAAAGAGACGTAAAGCAGTTACAAAAAAAAAAAAATAATAATAATTTACCTGTTATGGCCTTGTGGTTCTTCAACAACTGAGCCACTTCAGCACGGTTGGGATTGTTGAAAAAAAAAAGAAAATATTTAGGATAACCATGGCAGACCCAAACCTGAATGGTTGGACGGGAACTCGAACCGGCGTCCTCCCGAATGCGAGGCCAGAGCGTTACCACCCACCTATCACGCTCAGTCATTGAAGCATAAAATTTAATCTCTGGAATAAAAAATAAAGTACATAGGTCCGCTTTGATACCATGTTCGGACAGTGTCAAATGTACTGAACAGTGCATTACTAGTTGTATAAGAAATTAAAGATGGGATCTTAGTTAAATTGCTTAGAAATGGAAGAATAAAGAAACGTTACTTATTAACATGTACGTGATCTAAGCTAGCTCTGGTGTGCACTAAAGCAGAATTTACGTGACTGATAGATTTGCTTTTTTACTGAGCTCAGCGTCGACATGACCAAATATCCACAAGAAAACGATTTTTTAAACTTAAGTGGTATATCGTATTCCACACAAATAGTTTTGACGAGAAGTGTTATACCCAGTAAATCAAGAAAATAGCGCAGTACATATATGTATTGCATTACGTCTCGTCGATGTCGAGGTAATTAGAGGCGGTAATTATTTTATTAATTTACTTCAATTGCAATGGAGCACAAGCTCCGGTAGCAATTTCCCTATACATTCCATTCTCCCTTTTCCTATTCACAGCTACGTTTGCCCTCTACTAATTTCAATTTCAGGTCCTTTCAATATTTTTGGTAAATTATCCAATCCTTGACCCCTTACCTATGAAAGGAAATCTTCACACACCCTTATTACTGAAATCGTGTGCCATCTTGTTGTCATGCACCTCTGTTAATTCTTCCACCAATATATTTCGACGCCTCATCACCAATATACACCTTGTACACTGCTGTTACACTCTCCATCCTCATTAGCACTATCTCTAAGTGGGGAACGCTTATTCCGAAAACAGAGTAACGTAAGATACAGGTCCTTGAAATGCTTCATTTGACTCACCTTTATTTGTTTGTGTGAAAAATCTGATTACATTGACAAAAACAATATGTCAAATCTTTCTTTTGCTACTCATCGCAACTGCACTTGCATTATGGAGGGCTGAATCATTGTTATGCAAATACCGAACATATTTAAACAATCTTCTGTTGAAAGACCGGAATTTATAACGGTTACCTATGCCGAAGGAATAGACGAAATTAGTTTATAAACAAGGAGAATTCAGCACATTACGACCAATAATTTGCGGTGGCTGTTATTGCTCGGCAACATTTTTTTACTGAGTCGGCACGTGCAATATCGAGTTAGTACGAGTATAAACAGAAACCGATACAGGAAATTACTCCTCAATGATTCACCTAGCGAAGCGAGAAAAATTTACATCAAAGAGGTAGCCACGCTGGATAAAAGTTGCTTATCTGTGTATGTAATATCAGTCTAGGATACTTGCGATGGTACGGGAATGGCAGGGTTCCGTACGCTATTGTGTGGAAGCAACTGAAGCATGGACGAGGGCCAAGACACTTCTCACCTTGTCCCCAGATAAGTTTAGCATCAGGCATCTCTTCCCACACAACGCCGTGCCTCATGTTAATATAATTAAATAATTACGTTTTCACGTCAAGTAAACAAAACTATATATATAGCAAACATACGCTCGGATTTTTAAAAAGATGTATACACGGTGTGCAGGAATGAAGGATAATCCTGCAACCACACATCATGTCCTACTATATGACAAAATTTTATTTTAGTAAAGTCTCACCATTATTTAATTTTTTCCGAAATACGTGAATTTGTTCAGTTTATTCCATGCCATTTCCACAAATTAAGACTTTTTGAACCCTATTTTTTTTTTAATTTACTCAAGGATGTTTGATTCACCTAAAACAATGTTCTTTTTTTCTTAAAACGTTAAAAAAACTTTTAAAAAATCTTACGAAAAACGTATACAAATTTATGCAAACGGCTGACTTTGAAAGCCTGTAGTGTAAAAAAACAATGTACTAAGGGGATCGTGCCAATTACATTAAAAATTACTTCGGTATTGCCATTTTTAAAATGGTATATTTTTTTGACATTTCTTTTAAAATTATGTTTTTATGGCAGTTCTAAAGCACGAAGGTTGGTACTTTTGCTTTATTAAAATAAATGTGTATCGAATTGAAGTTAACATGCAAGTATTTTTTTTTAACTGCTTTACGTCTCTTTTTAACATCGAGGTCTTTAGAGACGGGAAAGGATGGGGGGAAGGATGGGGGCAAGGAATGGGAAGGAATTCGGCCATGGCCTTTTGAAGGAAGCATCCCGGCATTTGCCTGGAGTGATTTGGGGAAACCATGGAAAACCCAAATCTGGATGCCCGGACGGGGATTCGAACCGCCGTCCTCCCGAATGCGAGAGGAGAACGCTAACCGTTACACTACCCCGCTCGGTAGTATTTTTTTTTTCATTCTTTGGGGCATTTGGACAATGAATTAATAGAAATCTATCTTGTATCAAATAAGTACACCATTTAAGATTTTTTTATATGGTAAGAAAAAAAGAACATTGTTTTAGATGACTCAGATATTTTGAGTAAATGAAAAAAAGGGTCCAAAAAGTTTTAATTTGTAGAAATAGTATGGAATAAACTAAAAAAACATGTTTAGAAAAAATATTTAAAAAATTCAATATTTCGAAAATGGTGAGATTTTTACTAAAATAAAATGTTGTCACATAGTAGGAAATGATGTGTGGTTGCAGGATTATCCTTTAATTCCCGGACATCATGCATACGTTGTGTATGGATGTTAAGGATAATGTGCTGCGTTGTGACTTATGAAAGGAAGTTGAAATAGAAAATTAATTTGCTAACAATAATGTTCCGTTGGTATGGTTCCATTCCACCATTATTTTTTACCTTTCCTGGTACTTAGTAAATAATTTGAAGTTGTTGTCTAGGTAAAATGTTGCTACAGTGAATTCAAAATAAACCAAAATTATGTGACATTTGTACAAAAGACACCTGACCCAAATCATTAAGCATTTCACCTTTGCTTTGGGAAATATGATAAAATTTTTCGTATGACTATCTGTTTAGGAAATAAGGACATGAATTCCACCCGTCTCCTTACCTCTTCACCTTTACGTACTCAATTATATATCGTTGCCTTCCACAGCTGTTCATTCCCTCTTCTGTAATGTGTATTAACAAATTAGGAAATGGGAAAATAAGTGTGTAGGAAAATTGCCAAGAGGTAGTCGAATTCATTTATAATAAATAGAAAATTAAGTAACACTGAAAGTCCCCGTACATGACATGCCATTACATTTCTTGCGTCGCAATATTTAGGGTGCTAATGACCCCGTCTTCGACGCGCCCTAAAGCAACAACAACAACATCGCAATATTTCCTGCAAAATTCTTCCTTCAACCATCATATTCAATACCGTGTTCATTTGATACTTGATCATCCCACACACTGTTAAATCTCATTATATAACATGCAATATGACACTCTGCCTTAACAAATATTAATTTTTCAAACAATTTACTAAGAATACAGGCGTAACCAGACACATAATGGTGGTGATAAAACTAAGGGGATCTCCGAAGAAAACTGTACACTGGAAACGACAGCATAGAAACATTTGGCGTGTGATGGACATGCCATAAAAGATTTCAACGCTGTATATGGGTGCGTGAGTGGTCTTGGTGAGGTTTATTTTAATAACGGCATTACGGTAACAATGACCCAAGGATATGAGAAAATTCATACCGACAACGTTAAGTCTACTAAGTGATGACTAGGGTTCGGGTCTTTATGACCAAAACATTAGAGAAATATGCAGGCAAATATGACATTAAAAACGCGTAAATGTGAACTAAAAATGACAAAATATGACATTTAAATTAGTATACATCAAAACATGCTCAATTATACATAATTTATTTTAACTAGTAGTGTCGCTTTCATGTAGACACCATAATTTGCATCCGTGCACTCACTGCACCATTTGTAAATTAAATTTTAAATCGCTTTGTTGAAGTCACTTTAATTTCACATGATTTACATTTTCATCTGTACTAAAATACTCTTCCCCAAACTCTCTTACGTAACTCCATAAATTCGCACTATCAGAGAACTTTGTTTCCGGCATGGTGGTAGTCCTACTTCCATCCACTGCACATTTAACGATGAAAGAGGATTATTTTTAAAAGTATTTCATAGAGGCATTGATTGACGCGGCTCGACACAGGCATGCTGCAGCTGCTTTGTCGAGATTAAAAGGCGGGCGGAATATTACGTTTAGAGTGACAGTAATGTATAACTTTAATTCTTAACTGATGAACTCTACTCAATTCCCTGACAATTAATTTTGTTTTTTCTTCCAGTGTGTAATAGGAGTACAGTTCTGTGAATAATTATATTAATTACTTATTATCTTGTGAATTCCCTGTATTATTTTAAAAAAATATCAGATTTTTGCTCAAAATATGACAATATGCCCATAAATGCCATCGTAATACGACCAAAACTAGAGAAATGGCGTAAATATGCATTTATATGCTTCATAAAATACATTTAAATACAATCAGAAAAGTTTGATCAGTGTTTAATTTAGCATTACAGCTCAAAAAGAGGGCAGGAAAAAAATGACTTGTCATAGAGATCCGAACCCTATCGATCACTTAACATGATTCAAAAGAACTGTATGTTTTCAGATGTCTTAAGATCACGAAAAAGGGCTTACATTGTTTCACGGAAGCTATATGTGTGGCTGTGGCCTATGAGGAAGCAAGATTACATACAATACGATTGGCGGCTTACAAGCACGAGGAAACGAGTGAGCTGACTTGTGTGGTTGCAACGTGCATGAAGTATCTGACTTTCGAGATGTCACGGGCCTCGGTAGCGTAGGGGCTAGAGTACTGGCCCCACGTGCTGAAGGTCGCCGGTTCGAGTCCGGCCGAGGGCATGGGTGTTTAAGTGTTGTATGTGAGTGTGCTTGTCGTGTCCGTCCTGTGGTGTGTCTGGAATTACTTGAAAGATATATACACACGTGGAGAAACTGAATACAATGGATGAACTAAACTCATACTTGAGCTGGCTGTATGGCCTATGGAAGCCACATGCCATTTAAAAAAAATAATAAAAAAAATCGAGAAGTCAACATGGCTAGTTGGGTCATTATTTGTCGATTCTTGGTGCTGGACGCTGTATTTCGCGCTTGCTACTTTGAGTCCTGTAAGAAGTCCAAAACAAGCGGTTCAATGCCTGACTGCTATCTGCCACTGTCTCCCACTATGGCTGATTCACCTCACGTTTCGAAGTGAGCACCCACTGCAGACAGATAACTACGAGTTGTTAAAACGCCATCCATGACTTGTCCACAACACGCGACGAAAACATCCTCGAGACGCCCAGTTCAAGTAGCATTGAATCATTCTCACGTTCTGTAAATTCAATGCCTGTGGTATGTTAAAGCTCATTTTGATTTCAATTTAAATATGTTATCCGATTTGATGTTGAAAGATTGAATAACTATCTAAGTTATTCTTATTATTTAACAGCTTAATATATTAATTTTATGACAGTAAATCCGATAAAATTAAATGTCATACAATTTTTTTTGCAAGTAAAAAATATTTTTATTTAGGTTTTAAAATGGAAATAAGTAGCTAACATGCAATGAAGTCTTCACGGGTGTACCGTCGGATTGTGTTGTGAAAACACAATATTTCGACGACTAGGTCTGTCGTTTTTCCTCAGGTGCGAAAACATCTGTACTGGTCGGCTGACGGACGGATACTGAGACAGCTCAGGCGCCACACTTCCTTATATAGCCAACGGCTCCCGGGCCGCGAACAGAGCCGTTGGGTAAATAAGGAAGTGCGGCACCTGCGCTGTCTCAGTATCTGTCGGGCAGCCGACCAGTACAGATGTTTTCGCACCTGAGGAAGACGACGGTGATAGTCGTCGAAATATCGTGTTCTCACAACACAGGTACACCCATGAAGACGTCATTGCAGTTATACACCGGGAAAGCCTCCATTCTTACAAGTAACTATCATTTCAAGCAGCAGGATACGTTGTCGATTGTGGCACTGATCCTATGTGTAAATTTCACTGGCATACGTAATTTAATTTATATGAAATTAAGATCGCACTGATAGCAGCATAGGTCGTGTGGTGGATAGAAAAATATTCAGCTTTATTCACCTACCAGTAAATAATTCCATACAAAACGTTGCTTCATTAGCAGTAGTTTGCTTGTGCATCGGAGTACTGCAACAGCTGGCCAGCAAGAGGTTTTAACTGTATTAGATGCCAGCACTACGATTTGCAAAACACGGAGTGCAGAGACGAGTAATCAGTTGTGTTGACTTCCCACTGTACGTCTTTCCTCCGAGTATAGCAAGTCAATACACCAGTAACATTAAGCTTAGTATTTTTTAAGCCGAATTCTTTTTATACGTTCGAGAAGGCTATTGGATCATTCAGGCTATAATATTTAAATGGCACTTTATACAGAAAAACAACAAGGTTTATAGTGCGATAAAATATCGTCCCAGTAAAGGAATTTTCTTCTCCTTTGCATCACACTCTTTATCATATTTGTTTCTATTGCAGTTAATACTAGTTCGCACAGTATTCTTACTTACGAGAAGATGAAATGGAGCGTGTGGATTATGCTGCCAGATACTCACCTGAAACAAAAGGAAAAACCAGTTAGTGTATGCTGTCAGCACAAGTTGCAACTGCACAGTTATAATTTAAAAAAACAACTGAATACTTTCAATAAAAAATAGTGCTGGAGATTACAACGAGTTAATTAAACGGACTGTAATGAGTCTATAAAACCTGTGAGTTTTGTTGGATTAGTGAGCGTTGTGAACCATCAATAATTCAGCTAGACGATGGAAAATTATCTAAAAATAGTGTTTGAGCTGGCTGTGACAAAGTATGAACACCGCCGTGGCGTCAACAAACTATCAGATATCATATTACAATTACGTGACTCATGTGGTGATGGTGAAGGCCAGATTTATTGCTTCAGCTATTCATATTTCTAGAATGTACAATATCGTTGGTATTAAAACCTTTATACTTGAAGTGAGATAGTAAGGAATATTTCTACTTTCTTATCTTTGCGATGTATAGACGTTTTGCTGCGCAAATGGCCAGAAAGAGCAGACAATGGAAGTCACGGGTCAGAAAATGAGCCAACCCGAAATGGGAGTTAGATTTAGAGCAGAGTGGTTGCTTATGCAGGGTGAGAATAGCACTTCAGATCTTTTATATAAAACTAGCCCGTACCCGCGACTTCGTACGCGTGGATTAAGAATTTTTTTTATTGCCAGAATTAAATATAGAAAGTTGCTAACGAAGGATTGATCCCAAACAATATCGAGTAGGAATAATATGACAGGAAAGCTATCACTATATCATTGTACCGTCGAACCTGTCTCTTGAAGAGAATCAATTTCCAACATATTTCTGTTACCATTCGATAAGGTCTCAAAATTTCGTGACTACAACTGTTAATCATACTGGAAAAAATATCCTGTGCCCTTCATACAGATTTCCTTATAAAATTGCATCACAACGACATAGCCATTTAGTCGTCAAAACGTAACAAAAAGACAGAGACTTACCTCCGTATTTATAATAATATTACTGTGTTTCACACTCACACACTGACTGCGAACAACATCTGAGGGATCATTATAACGTAAAAAAGTGTACACCTACAACATTGCAACACTACCTACGATTTGCCTCGCATTGCACCCCTAACTTTCTAATATCTACAGTTTAACATTCAATCTGAATAACCTACGGCCCAGGCCTGACTCTTACGAGGAAAAACAATTTTTAAAAATCTTAGCACCCATGGAGATTTGAACTGGAGACCACGACGTTCGTAAGCAAGCGCTTTAACCACTAAGCTGCCAGTCCACTATACAAGTTATGAGACAACATGTGTTATTTATACAGATAATTTCTCAACCCAAATGTAGACAGTATTTTTCTCCTTGTTTCAAAGGATAAGTGTGCAAAGTTGCATCGAGATCGGATGAAAACTGTGAATTTGTATGAAGAACAAACAAACAAACCAACAAATAAACCAACAAACAAACATACAGTCATCTTTATATTGTAGCAGAATGACCAAAAATGGGTCATTCCGTACATTTTTATATATATATTTTTGCATATTTATATATATAAAAAGAATAGAGAGAAATTATCGGAAAGAGTTGTCAGTGTGTGTGTGGCACGTGAGCCAGACGCGCCAGAAGGTCGCGGCAGCCTGGCGGCGGCCAAGGACAATGGACACCAGCTACCCTTCTCACGCAGTCGGTCAGGCGTATAATCCCTTAGCTCCGGGGAAACGGTAAACCAAGGTGAACAAACTACCCGAGCCCAAGTTTTACGAACGGGGAATTTCGGAGGTCACAGGTGACGGAAATGTCCGAGGCTATCCCGAGTTCACCCGAGTCGAGGAAGACAAGGTTCGCCTATCGTGACAGCCGAAGGGAGGAGCTTAAAAATGGCAGAACCAATCGACAGAGACGTTCCTTTGCATTTTGTAACGATGGTGTATTTTTTTTTCATGTACACCACGAGTGTAAGAGGAGGCTTTTTCCGGCGGACGCGAGAGAGAGGGACTTGGTTCCGAGCCTTCAGAGGAGAAGGAGCGGATCTGCCGAAGCTGGAGATCGCTCTTGGCTTCGAACCTGAGGGTTAATAAGCGTGTTGTACAGTGAGGTCACTGTGCACGCATCCATTGCGTTTGCACGGACGTGGTGCTTTGTCCGCTGTAGCCAAGGGGCTATAGTACTTCCGCCGTCGCGGGAAATACATCGCCGTCACGGTAATCATCCTACAAGTGCAGTGTGGTACTTTTATTCGGTCATTGAGTACAGCCCTGTAACGGCCACTGAATGATTAGGAGTTCTCGCACCCCCAAATATTGAGCTAGCTGGGGCAGACTTTCTTAAAGCCACACTTGGTGGATAATATAAATTATCCTGGCGCCCGGCATTTGAGATTGAATACAGTTGATGCCAATACTGTGTTTGATTTATGGTTCCCCTATCATTGTGAAGGGAGCTTTCATTTAAACAAATCAAGTGTGTAGCTTTCTTGCTTGCCAATTGACATTGGGAGTTTGTTTCAAGATTAATTTAAAGGTGGTTGTATTTTGATGCTTTTGTTTATTTGTTAATATGTGTTGGCAATTGTAAGAAGAGGCTTTGCATAGTTCTTTTTATCATATTTCAATGTGTCAATGTTAACGATAAATAAGCCTCGCCTGTACGCCATTTGAGTACCAAATAAATTAGCGGCCTAAGGTTTCTTTTAATTATAAAAAGAAGAAAAAGGTTTTCACCCTTACCTCCCCCCCACGCTAAACCGCCACAATATATAAAGATGTATGCTGTCTTAGTGACTCCGCGAGATGCGGGAGGTATTAATTGCGACTATTGTCCGCCAGTGACAGAGACAATTCAATACTAGGCAGATGGGAACGAACCAAAGGGAATGGGAAGTTCATCTTTTCTCCACGGCGAACCTGTACATTTATAAAGATAGGAAACTTCGGTGGTTAACTGAACTGACAAGGGGCACCTGTGACCTGCAACGCTCGGAATCGCGCAAAAACATGCTTAGAATAACAAACAATCATCAACATAACAGTGGTGTGTGTCATTTCCACGCAAAACGTTGCATTCCACCTCAAGTATCACACTGATTTTGTAAGACTACAATGTGCCAAACCACGAGTGAAGATACATGATCATTATTTCATGATGAAGCTTCACTCCGTGATTTACAAGCAAACTTACTACACCTACGTATAAGCCTATGTTGCAATATCCTCTTCAGTCCCGAGGTATCATATATGATACCTTCAGGAATTATTTTTTTCTTGGGCCACTGCATAGCTGAACGTTTTCTGGCCTATCGTATCATCTACAATATACATCGCGCCTCTCAAAGCTCATATGTTCGATCTTCTGCTTTTGGTAGCCCTGATTGGAAACTTGGGATCCTGAAGCTGTGCAACATGGCTCGTCGATATAAAGGTAAAGACATATATTTTTTCCATGAAATAAAGTAACATGAAGCAGTAAAGTTGTGTGTATAATTATTCTGCTTGACTCCCGAGGTATCATATATATACCATCTATAAAAAATTAATTATTGTTTCAAATTTTTTATAGTCATTCATTGTTAACTAGCATCAACACAAAGTAAATAACACAATAGTAGTTCTCTTGCACTTTTATTATGAGCTCGGGACTGAAGAGGATATACTTGGCGATAGCCAGGTTATGACATTGGTAAACCAACATGCGTGAATGCGAAAGTGATTTGGAATGTGATAAAGTGCTTCAGTGAGGTGTGCACATTGTTCTCTTAGATTTTGTCTTAACCACTTCATCTAAATCCGACATCTACACTTTGAGGATTAATATAAGCACTATCAGGTGCTGTATATGCGTGTTCTGTGCTTTATTAACGTACTTTAAGGAGAGAGTTTTTGGCACTGTTGATTGAAAATGTTTCAATGATACACTGACGTCAATGAATTACGTATAATTTACTTTATATTGTTACTTTGTTTCTCCCTATTAAAATGTTACTTGAGGTAGAATGCAACGTTCTGCATGGAAATGACACACACCACTGATTTGTTTATGATCGCTTGTTATTCTAAACATGTTTTCGAGTGTTCGAGTTCAAAAGTGCCCCTCGTGAGTATAAAGGGAAATAAATGCAATTACTTTATTAATATGAAAGATAGTCAATCACGCGAGCAGCTGCAGATGACGACGCTTGAAAAAGGACCTACAATTGGTACCCGGAAGTAAGTACAAGTAATACTGCAGCGGGGAGGATCGTGAATCAACACTTGCGGGGCGTCGGACACGAGTGGAATGAGCCGAAGTCACCTCCCGGGAAAGGTGATCCAGACGTGTCGCCAGCAGCTTTATGACCCTGCTACGAGCCCGTGAGGACGAGGAAATACGCTGACACCACTGAACAGGTATTTCCTACGAGAAGCGACGAACGTTTAGCGCGTCTTTCGTGTTAAAAATCAGTGTTATTTTTGCTTTTAAATATGTGCATTCGGCTTTCAGTAAATTAAAATAGTCTGCACATACATTCTAGGGAAAATCGGGGGGAGGGGGAGGGGCACTATTTTTTTTTCCTGTTCGTGTTCTTTGGTTTAAGTGTGTATCTCTCTCCAGAGAGGATATTTCGAAGTAGATGTGAACTTATTAAGAAAATATTTATGTACGCAGAAGTGTTCAAATCTATAAGATGTAATTTGCCGCTAGGAAAGAGGAAAAGATATGATGTGTCTGCAACTAATATTAAGAACTGCGTTACAAATTTCCACAGTCATTGTGACTTTCACTTACAAGAATATGAGAAGGCTGATGATCTTAAAATCTCTCATCAAATAGAAATTCATAAGGTTAAAGCACGTTTAATTAATGAAATGATTTGTGATGAATCGGAGAGAGATTTTAATGGAGATGCAAGTTCTGTAGACATGGCAATTAATAGTATTCATAATGAGATGCATCAATTTAGGGTCAGAGTGGTTAAATACATGGAGATCAGGTGTTATATAATGTTAATTGTAGATTATTGTGCAGATGATATTTTGAGAGTAACAGGTTTACTTCCTAAGAACGTTGAGTTTACTTCTTTTATATTTAAGGTGTACAATATGAAGATATTGAACTGGCAGATACTTTGTTTAATATTGAATGGAGAGAGGTAAGGTAAGATGTAGACACAATGCTAAAGCTAACTTTGATATAGATGTAGTAAATAACAGTGTACTGGTTTTGTGGAGATTTCGTGTAGTTAATTCCATTGAAGATTCTGCAGCCACAGTGCCACCTCATGAAGCTTATGTGTACAAGAAGGGAAATTGTGGGTGAAGTTAAAGAAGAAGGTAGCGTCTCTGTTAACGCAGCTTTAATTAATTGTGAATCTAGTGTAGGAGGTTACGGAGTAAAGTACACTAAATGAGAAGGCTGGTTTAATAGAGCATAGCCAATCAGTAGTGAAAGTGTCATGTTTATAGATTCTAAGGGTAGTAATTATTCAATAAGTGTTAAACCAGAGGCATTGCCGGTTCTGGCAGTGTAGTGGCTAGCGCGCTGGCCTCGCATTGCAACGGCCGCCGGTTCGAGTCCGGCCTCGGGCATGGGTGGTTTTAATTAAGTGTTGTGCTCGTCTTGTGTTGTCCTCACTGTAGTGTCCACAATATCATAGTGAATTTCTGATACAGCAGTTGCAACGTAAACAAAATGGAGCTGGCTAAATGGTCGAAAAGACCGAAGGCCATAAAAAAAAACCAGAAGCATTTGACAGTGATGATGTCAGTCTGAAAACCAGTTTGGTGTAGTCACAATAAGTGCTTGTTTACAAAAAATAGTAGACAATGAAGTGTGAGAAATGCTAAATTTTAGAATAGAAAACCAGTCCAAAAAAAATGCGGAAAGTGCTGTTCCGGACTGACATGTTATAACCACCACAATATTCCCACAACTGATGATGCCCTACTCCAAAAGGGCGAAACGCGTCTGGTGAAAGAACACTAATAAAAAAAGTTGTTAAAAGACGGTGTTTGATTAAAATTCATTGATGAAACAACTGCGGATCATGAGCAACAACAAAGTTATTAGCGGGCAGTTGACCTCCGTCGCTAAGAAAATGAGAGCAAGAAAAATACAAAAATTCTGCTGAAACAAGTCAAGCATTACGAAGACACCCTGTAGAAACTGTCAATATTGCAAGCAATATTAGTAGAGACATGCCCATTCCTGTAAATAATCCCGAATTGGGTAGCATTAATGCTAACACAATGTTAAATAGTGCTGGAAATATTGTCGATGACCATTTAAAAGAAATTTACTGTGGGGTAATTAGTATTATTATTTTAGTCTATTTATAACAAAGATTGACAAAAGGTGATACTTATGTGTTGCATGTTTAAAATGGTGACGTGTAAATAGATGCAGTAGTGTGTGTAGAACGTCAGTCAGAAAAAGACAAAATGAATTGCTTGAAAAAATTGAGATTATTGAGAAGGTAGACGGAGGTAATTGGATAGATAAAATAATATCAGAGGGCATTACGTGTGTAAGAGTTACTATTTTGCCTCATGCCAGTTTGACACATGGAATAAAGTCTGTTGAAGTACACCATAGAGCACGGCTAAATGTTAAATTTTATGTGAAGGATGTATCGGTGAAAGAGAGTGTAATTCTTAATTCGAATGTTCATGGAGTGATTGAATTTGTCCTGTATCAGTGGAGCAAAATACTCAGATTTGTAAGGACTAGAAAGAAGTTAAAGAGGAGATAAGAATTTTATGAGAAAGGGATGGTATGTGTGAAATGGACACCTGGTTCAAATGGTTTTGCCTCGGAAAAGTTGCATACAAAAGAATTGCATGAAAGTGTGAAATTCAATTGATTTATTATGAGGAAATGTGTAGTTTTGAGAGGCCCTTTTGTGGAGGATCACTGGATTTATACCGTATGAGCGGAATAACTTAGATGTATTTGTTCTACATAAAGCATATTTATAAGTTAATTACGAGTTAGAAAAATAAAGGCAAGAGGAAAGTAACTTTGTCAAAGTATCACAGGGGAGCTATTTTCGTTTATGCGCTCCTATTATTATGATGAAATAATACGTTTTGTAAACTTGATGAAAAAGAAAAAAAAGGGGGTGTAAACTGATATACAAATTGAGTTTAACAGTGTATGCAACAGTATGTGAATACATGTGCTGGTAAATTTTGTTGCTTTTCTCTAAAATTTTATTCATTGTATATATATATATATATATATATATATGTGTGTGTGTGTGTATGTGCTTTTCTTTAAGATGTCGTTTTTCCTTGTAAGAACACATAAATAACGGTGTTCTCTGTTTAAAGTTGACTTGTCATCACATGTCTATCGAGATGATTTGCCTTTTTTTTTGAAGAAGAAGAAGAAGAAGAAGAAGAGGAAGAAGATTCGCTCCTCAGTTTTCTACGAGTGCTGTTTATTGTTTCCATGCATCTTTATCATCTGTTTCAGCTACATACTATTGTCAAGTAAAATAAATACAATTACTTTATTAACTTCAAAGATATGAGTCACAAGAGTATTTCTGAAAGATGTTAAATCAGTTGGAAGTTTGAAGAAAGTAAATAATATGAGTTTTGCAAGGACACGTATAGCCTATTCTAAGTGGAAACTATTATATACATAGTCAAAACTCGCAACGTGGTAGATAAGATAACTGACTCCACTGTCAATTAGCTGTAAAGCCCTCACCAAAAATGATAGGAAATGAAAACTAAAGCTAAAAGGCATTGGCATACATAGTGAGAATTCTACTCAAGTACGCTGTCCTTAGTAGGTTACCTAAACTGATATTGTATAAAACATGATTATTGAACATTCAACCGCAGCTGCTTGCATAAGATTTGAATTAAGGCCCAGCACAGATTGTTTTGTTCTGAAATACGTGTATTTTGACCGAGCGTGGTGGCCTTGCATTCGGGAGGACGCGGATTCGAATCTCGGTCCCACCATCCCGATTTGGGTTTTCCATGGTTTCCCCAAATCAGGAGAATGCCGGTATGGTTCAGTCAAAAGGCCATGGCCGAATTTATTCACATTTATTACACCGTTATTTAAAAAACAACCTGCGTTTCACCACAACGGTGAGGTTACAAGTTGGCCAGGAAATACATAAATATATTTCTCGCAAGGATACAGTATCTCGTCTATTCAGAAATTCACGACAGTCACGAAATACTAGTATTAAGTTATTACTGCATCCGTTGCTTTATTGCTATAGGTTACACGTTAACTTCACCTTCATCTGTACAAACATATCTGCTCCGTAGCAACTAGATGAAAACAAAAATCTTTCAAAATTGTTTTGCTGACACTTGAATTTTGAACTGTGGAAAGAAAAGTCTTCAATCTGAGAATGCCTTTTACGTAGTGCATCGTGCATTATATGCACCATTTCGTTTCGTAAGGGACCTTCATTTTTATTAACTGTTATTATGGTTATCTGCAAACAAGAATTGCTGAAATTTTGAACAAGTATTAGAGGCATAAATTGCTTAGAGAAGGTTTATGAACACTTTATGCTTTCTCTATATGTGAAGGATTTTTTAACTTTTTTATGTGATCTATTATAAGCATTTTTGATTACCAACACTGATTAAGTTTTTTCAAACTGTGTATCTTAAACCAGTGTTTATTAAAAGAGGGTTAATTGAAAGACTGTAATCTCGTATGTTGAGTACGATATTTCATCGAGACCTTTCCCGAAAGTTAATACCGTTAACAACCTGCCCTGCTACGCAGGATATAGGACAGAAAATAAGGCGCCGACGCAGGACTGAGTTCAATAATCGACTGATTGAGTATGAAAAGGCAATTTCAGCAGCCCCTCGTGCGCCATCAAAATCTCGCTAAGGGATATATAGCGGTACTCCGCTGCAACTTACCGCACTATGTTATACGGCGTATACTGTCCAATTTTCTTGAAATACTATGCGAGTTTGTATTTCGTACCGTAATATGTTCAGGCTGCCGTAATTTTTTGTGTCTTATCCAGGATCCAAGTTTTCAAGTTCACAATTTGGGTTCCAAAAAGGATCATCCATAGAAATGCCTATATTTTCACTTTTAAATAACACATTTGAGGAAATGGATAATAAAATGAGTCCTGTAGGAATATTTTGTGATCTTTCAAAAGCATTTGACTGTGTAAATCAAGCTTTCAAAAAATGGAATACTACGGTATTTATGGAACGCGGGTACATGGTTTAAAATTTTAAATCATACATTGAAAGTCGAATGCAAAAAGTTTCCATTTTTTATTCTAAAATAAGTAATGATGCTTCATCAGCCTGGGGGAAAAAAATCACAAGGAATTCCATAAGGGTCTGTCCTAGGACCCTCTTCTTTTTGTTATACATCAATGACCATACTGGAAACTTATCCGACAAAGTTAAGGCCATTTTATTTGCAGATGACAGTAACCTGACTGTGAGAAAAACACCAAACAATAATCTAGTATTTAATGTAAATTAAGTGCTTAGTGAAGTAGCAAATTGATTTAAGGTAAATTCATTAAACTTCAATTTAAAAAAAAAAACGCATTACATTAGGTTTAAAACAAAAAATTATGCACAGACAGATTCACATATAAACGATAAAAATAACGCAATCTTAGAAACAAAGAGTATAAAATTCCTTGGTATTAAAATAGATGAGAAACTCTGTTGGCACGAACATATCACTTCACTACTAAAGATGTTAAGTAGTACCACCTTTGCAATAAGAATTCTCCAACAGCAGATCTAGAATTAACAAAACAGGTGTACTCCTCATATTTTCATTCAGTGATGTCAAATGGCATAATTTTTTGTGGAAACTCTTCACAAAGTAAAATAGTTTTCGTAGCACAGAAAAGAGCTATTAAGATGTTGTGTAGAGTAAAACCAAGAACTTCTCGCAGAAAACTCTTTAAAAAACTCAATGTTATTACAATTTCTCAGTATATACACAGACGGAAAAAAAAATCCCAACACCAAGAAAAAATTATTGTAGAGTAATGAAATTTGGACAATGCATTTGTCAAGTTAACATGTTTAATTGATTAAATTTTCAAGATCACAGGTTAATTTAAGCTCAAGAAAATGCATTTCAAATGTGAAATACTGTTAAATTAATAGCCGGTGTAACCTCCAGAATTTTGAATGCAAGCCTGCAAACGTGAATGCATTGTGTCATACAGGTTTCGAATGTCACTTTGTGGTATGGAGTTCCATGCTTGTTGTACTTGTGCTGTCAATACTGGGACGGTCAGTGCTGGCTGTGGATGATGCTGGAGTTGTCGTCCAATGATATCCCATACGTGTTCAATTGGAGACAGATCTGGTGATCTCGCAGGCCAAGGTAACATGTCGACACTCTGTAGAGCACGTTGCGAGACAACAGCGGTATGAGGGCGAGCGTTATCCTGTTGAAAAACTCCCCCTTGAATGCTGTTCATGAATGGCAGCACTACAGGTTGAATTACCAGACTGACGTACAAATTTGCAGTCAGTGTGTTTGGTATAACCACAAGAGTGCTCCTGCTGTCATAGGAAATTGCTCCCCAGACCATGACTCCAGGTGTAGGTCCAGTGTGTCTAGGCCGCAGACAGTTTGGTTGCAGGCGTTCCCCTGGCCTCCTTCTGACCAACACTCGGCCATCACTGGCACCAAGGCAGAACCTGCTTTCATCAGAAAACACAACAGATCTCCACTCCGTCCTCCAATGAGCTCTGGCTTGACACCACTGGAGTCGCAAACGGCGATGGCTTGTAGTCAGTGGAATGCACGCTACAGGGCTGGAGTCATGGTCTGGGGAGCAATTTCCTATGACAGCAGGAGCACTCTTGTGGTTATACCAAACACACTGACTGCAAATTTGTACGTCAGTCTGGTAATTCAACCTGTAGTGCTGCCATTCATGAACAGCATTCAAGGGGGAGTTTTTCAACAGGATAACGCTCGCCCTCATACCGCTGTTGTCTCGCAACGTGCTCTACAGAGTGTCGACATGTTACCTTGGCCTGCGAGATCACCAGATCTGTCTCCAATTGAACACGTATGGGATATCATTGGACGACAACTCCAGCATCATCCACAGCCAGCACTGACCGTCCCAGTATTGACAGCACAAGTACAACAAGCATGGAACTCCATACCACAAAGTGACATTCGAAACCTGTATGACACAATGCATTCACGTTTGCAGGCTTGCATTCAAAATTCTGGAGGTTACACCGGCTATTAATTTAACAGTATTTCACATTTGAAATGCATTTTCTTGAGCTTAAATTAACCTGTGATCTTGAAAATTTAATCAATTAAACATGTTAACTTGACAAATGCATTGTCCAAATTTCATTACTCTACAATAATTTTTTCTTGGTGTTGGGATTTTTTTTTCCGTCTGTGTATATTCCATCATGTGCTTAGTCAGAGAACATTTTAACCTGTTTACATCTAATTCACAGGTACAAAATTTCAATACTAGGAACAGAAATAACTTCCACAAAACACAAACATCTCTGTCATTAGTACAAAGAGGAGTTAATTATTCTGGGATACAGCTGTTTAATAAACTTCCCATGAGTATAAAAGTTTGCAGATAATAAAAATATATTTAAAGAAAAACTGAGATATTATCTTATTAGCAACTCCTTTTATTCCATTCAAGAATTTGAACAAAATAATTAATTGCATTCAATATGACCCTTTACAAAACTCAGTTGCAAAAATTAATGTTTATTTTTATTCTTTTTATTTGTCTTTGTAACGTATAATTGTTTTCGCTATGATTATGACTCGTATTGTATGTATGTGTATTAACCATGACATGTTTACCATCCCAGAGGCCTTCCTCAGCAGGGATCCATGAAACAAGATTGATAAATAAATAAATAAATGTTAATATTGCTGCCATTTAAACTTGACGAAGGTGACAAACTAATAAAAATTTGGCTTCTTTGTTTATGCAATTTCGGTCGTAAAGGAATGTCATTTAACAAGAAAAATTGCTGTTAAAAAAACGCATATTACTGGAGCTCTTAGTAATCTGCCTAAGTGCAGCTATTTGATAACAGTTCTGAATAGCGCCATAAACCGAGGCAAGGAAAGCCTGGGAAGCATTGCATTAGCTAGCGGGGTACGGAACATAAACAAAAAAAGTAAGGTTGACTAGCAGGTAGAGTTTTTCTCTAGCATTGACTGCGCGAGAAAATAAAAACTAGAAGCTAGAAACTGCGCTGGTAAAGGAACAACAGCTGTCCGATATCGTCGTGCAGTCTTGTTATGGGCAGAAAGAGGACATTGAACGTGTAATAGAGAGTTTCGTGCTTCAATCTTGTTCCACCTTAACTGAGTGTAAAATTTAATTCTTGTTTCCTCCGTGTTAGATTCCTTCATGTAACATTAGCAATAAACAAATAAAAACAAAATTCGCTCGAAGAATTACATGGAGCTAATGAATGACATTAATTGTGTATGAACTAAACTAGCCGTGAGTATTTCTCTATTCAGTGAATCTCTAGAACCAGGATGTCCCGACATTCACTTGCCATTAGGCACCATTAAAGATTTCTGTCATATACCTTGATTATCGAGAATGCTTTAAAAATGAATTGCTGTAGGGTATATACCAATCACGGGTTCGATCAAGGAAAGGAAAAATTTTATGAGGCTTTATTAAACTTAAAACGAAGTACAAATCGGACGTTGGAGCCCGATGCTGACTGTCAAGCTCAATCACGCACAACGTTTTTGAAGCGAAAAATCCTATAGGCGTGTTGTGCGATGGGCTAATCTATGAGTTCGTGACTTCACGTCACAGACATACCATTACATGTTGCGCGTATGACATGCGCTATGGACGCTTTACGGATGGGTAAAATCTTATGGGTTCGTATCGCCAACATTCTAATGTTAACATTATATCGTATCTATTGTATAAAAATGAATATATATATATATTTAACAATGTTCTTCATATAAACGCACAGTTTTATCCGATTTTGATGGTTGTATACGTATACTTTAAAACAAATGGAAAAATATTATTTACGTTTGATTTACAATAACCTAAAACCTATCCACCTTTCCTCCTTTAATTTCTATCAACGTTGTTCATACAAACCCACAATTTTTATCCGATTTTGTACTTAGCACTGTGGTATGACAGAGTCACCTACAATGAATATTATTAAATAATTAATTAATATTCAGATTTTCTTTGCAATATTCAGTTATTTAAATTATAAATATTGTAAATAATAGGGATAATTGATAGGTAAATAATTGTGTATTAAACCCGGGCAGCCAGAGTCATTATTATTATGTGCTTCAATTTCTGCAAAACTTGCTATTCAGTAATGTATTGTATATGGGAAGTTGGAACTGCCATTTTAAACGCTCAGAGACCGGGACAATGGCAAGTTTCGCCGGCAGACAGGCGCCTTAACTCACAAAGCAGAGAACGCGCGCGGACCGTTAGTTGGAGGGTCCACCGACCTCGTACCCCCGCCCTGGTGTCTTGAAGGTCGACCAGAATAGGCGTTATGATGGACATATATCAATGCACCAATCGTGAACGTTTATAGGGGTTCACAGTTGTTAATTCAAGGGTTTTGTTACATGTGCCGAGAGGGGAAGCTACTTTTTCCGAGGAGAAGAGAAGACGCCATATTCTTCTTCACTTGCTGCCGAGACGAGCTACAGTGTAGACGTGTCAGCCGACACGCTTTTAGCCGTCGACCAGTGACTGTGTCTGATCATATTTTCTGGCTCTGGAGGGCTGGAAGCTGAGCGATACATCTGCCATGGACTGGGAGATGTTATGCTAATGTGGACGTTTCCACAAACCCGGCATGCACTGGCACTGAGCTTGTCACACTACACCAAGAAGATGCGATTATGGTAATGTACCGACGCATAGGGTCACAGTTCATTGGGTTTTAACGAGGCTTGCGAACCCTTAAGCGCTCCTGAGATAAGACTCTGCTCTCATCATAAATTCACTGAGCTAACTAATTTTCATGTTTAACTTCAAATTCCAAGCATCTTGCTGATTTTGTGTAAAATTCAAGACGATGCTTTCAACAGTAAACGGCGCCCCTGGGATACTCTTTTTGTGGTAAATGTTAACTACAATTTGATGGCCTGTGTTGCCACGTTGATAATATGTTGACTTTGCTAATTATTGAAATATTTAATTCAGTTTTATGTTTGCTTTTCATCGGCGGATTGTAAACGTCGGGTATTGCTTGTTCTTTGTTGTCTTTGGAATATGTTTAACGTAACGTTAACAATTACCCGGCCTTGTATAAGCCAGAAGACTGAATAAATTGACTAGAATTTCTTGTGTAAAATATTCATGGTTCTAGTTCACCTTTTTAGCAACCATTTAATTAAAATCATATTCATAATAATTAAAGTATAAAGGAAGGAAAGGTAGGTGTTGGAGATAATAATCACCACGTCCCCTCCCTTTTTATACAGCACAGGTCGTATTCATTATAACGCGGTCTGGTAGCTCTGCGATTAAGCCGCTTTCTTCCGACAGTTTCTCTCTTCGGTCGCGGGTTCAAATCCCGTGTTGAGCAGGAATTTTTAGGCGTTGTTTTGATTATATGAGCCACGCCGGGACGTGCCGTGTTTCTGATTCTACGTTAAGCTGTATCTTCCTGAGGAAAGGAATTGGCCTTCCTGTCTCTGATACAATAGCTTGGGAAAGATTCGGCCAACCTTAGACTTGTATTTGTAGTTTTTGAAGTGAAAACTTCTTTAGGTGCATTGGGCGATTTTTGGATGGATAAAATCTTATAAGTCTGCGTCACCGACATGCTATCGTTAACAGTATATCTGTTGCGGTCTGGTGGCTCAGTGATTAAGGTGTCTGAGTGGGGGACAGAAGGTCGCCGGTTCGAATCCATGATTCAGCGTGGATTTACATAGACCCTTAACCCCACCTTCACATTGGGCACAGCTTGCTGTGTATTGCCAAGGACGTCGGAACACTTCCGTCGTTCGGCTTGCACGTTAAACTGTAGGTCCCCCGTACCTGGTAGCACTACCGGGCTAGGTTAAGGTGGCTTAGACAGGGGCGAAATGTTCAGCCAGTATAAACCCTGTTACGACCACACGGAATTATTATTATTATTTAATATATCTGTAGCTATAAGTATAACGTGTTGCGCGTATGATATTCATAATTTTCTCTTCAGTCGGTAGTCCCCAACGACTGTCATTTTTTTTATCTTTCGTACTTCGGACTTCTTCTCCTTCTATCTATATCTCATTTACAACAGTCTGTACTGTACACATCTGCTTTACCTGGAAGGCTCTGTAGATTAATATAAGTTCCTTGACTCCGAAAATAAAAAGATATCAGAAGCGAGTGATATGGCCTGTGAATGACGAATCCACCGCAAACGAGTTTTCTTACTACGTGACCATACATCCGTCAGTAGCAGCCAATAAGAGAATCTCTTCATACTAAAAGATGATGAAACCTTCAGCTGGCCAGTGCAAGTATCCCCTTAAATTACCGAAAACACTTCTCGAAACAACGAAGCAATTTCTTTAATTTTTTTATTTTCTTTAAGAAAATCAGTACAAAGGCATGCAATGTGAATGTGCTCTGAAGGAAATCAGGAGCATCCTTGGCCAGCTCTTTATTAATATTTTTCAATTTATTACATATAAATGGGACGACCCTTTTGAAGGACATTTCCTGTTGCGGGACATTGTTGTTGAAGCAGAAATTGCACACAGCTTTTCTGCCGGTCGAAATGAAGTTTATACGTAATATCCGTGGTTTATACAACAAACTGTTTATCGTGGCATTATTAGATTTCGCGATGTGTGCACTGACAAAGCGATACAGCGCTATAATAATATTAAGTATCGCTTGAAATAAACGTAGAACTTTAATCGTGTCGGTGCATCAAGATTTTCATGGTTCACAGCAAACCTACCGTATCAGTCATACTGTTTGATGTGTCTAACATGTATCATCACATAATTTCTTTTTAGGAAAAAAATAAGCATTTTGTCAGACCATAAGACGGGTAAATGTTTTATAGACGCAGGAAAAAGCTAAGTATGAGAAACGAAATAAGCTCAGAAGGAACTGTGTTTAATTAATATCATCTACAGATACAGAAGTGTACAAAATCAAATACAGCGTAAAAGTTACGGAGTCCAAGAAATGTTGATTTATATGTATTTTTTGTTTCTATCTTCAAAGCATAACCTTGTTTTGCGCCTAATCTTACATTCCCACCTCATGCTCCTTTTGTGATGTGGCTGATACTTTCTTTATTCAGTAGAAAATAATACATTTATTTCAATTTCTTATTTCTAAGCTTGTGTAATTGTTGATTTTCGAGCCACAGGTCAGATCAAAACAAAGCTAAAGTAGTAAATAAAACATATACAGCACAAAGCTACCCTACACAGTGTGCAAGGTGGAGAAATGTGAAAAAGTAGTTTATACAAAATGGATGGATTCAGACTGAAGGACATTAAATCAAGTTCGAATCATGAGCTAACAGTTCAAATTCATTTCAGTTTTGATACTGATAAATATAGTTTACGCCTGTGGAAAAAAAAAGGATGAATCTGTTTTAGCTTTAGAAGCGGTAGTGTTCTGTGAAGAAATAATGAATAGATGAAGGGCTTGTGATATATGTTTTAGGAACTATAACTTCACAGAAAGCGAATGCAAATTTCTTACAGTTATAGCAACTTAATAAAAAGATTCTAGCTGAGGCTACCGTATTCGGATTGTATATTAGATTTAATTTAATAGAATGTTATTTTGTAAAAGCTTAAAAAACATGGTGAGGCTTAAAAAAATCTTGCAGTGAGGTTTATTGACATATTTATTATCCAGTTTATGAAACCGTCTAGCAAACGATACACGATGATGTTTTATAGAAAGAAATTTTATATTGAAGAATCAAATTTCTAAATTTACTCACTTAATATTTTTATGAAAATCAAAAACACTCCAGGACGATCACTATAATTTCCTGTAATCTGTAGGAGAATATATAGCACTGCAAATTATGAAAAAAATTTCAGATCAGTAGCTTTTTAAATGAGGAAATACATATTTTATGTTTTTACGCACAAAACTCCTACAAATCTTGGAAAACGACATAGTCTGCACAATGACAGATTGGCTGCTTGCCGGCTTTTGTTTGACACCCATGAATATTGTATAGGAAAAAAAATTCTTCAACACTTCACAAAACCCTCTATAAATTTCGCACCACCAAGATTTTCCAAATTTAACGTTTAGTCACGTTAGGGGTATTAACAACTAACTGACATCCAATTATAAGTTTCTAAATGAAAGTCTTTTGAAGTTATTGGGCTTTCTTTCGTCTTTCATTCGGAACTTATGAAGTTCTAAAATTGCTAAACATTTAATTAAATATGAAATTTTGAAAATAATTTATTTTAATCAATTCTGTGGATACAACAGTAAAATAGTAAGATATAAAATTGTAGAGGAAATTGTGGGAAAAAAGGAGTGAAAGAAGACTCGTAAATTACAAGGTTAAGAACCTTCGTAAAGTTGTGTGGTTTCATCTTGTTTTTAGTCTCTTGATATGTTTCAACAGGTTTCTTCTTGTGTAATTAACATCATCTCCACGTATTTGACCACAGTTTTGTATTCCTGTTCTCGTAAGTGCATTTACCATTTGACCGATACACTTTATTTTTTATTTTTTTAGTGGCATTCGGCTACTGGGCCATACAGCCAGCTCAATGTGATTTGTTGCTATCAAGTATTGACACAAGGACACTACAACACGGACAAGACATTCACAGACACAACACTAAACACCCATGCCCTCGGCCGGACTCGAACCGGCGACTTTGACCGATACACTTGGACAGCAAATACATCGAGCCATGACTCTATCTGGCTATCCCGCTAGTCCCCACGCAGATGGGGCGGGCCGTAGTAACCTCGTTACTTTCATCGCTCCATTTGTTACTCGTACTACTTGCCATAAACTTTCACAAACTTTCTTCGACTATCATCTATTCACATGGAAATTCATAGCTTAGTATCGCTTTTACAGCTCTCATTTCAGTCGTCAATATTCATCCTCACACGGTATTCACTCCAATAAAATGTTTTATTGCATATACATAACTTGAAAGTACAAAACAGTGATACATATTGTGGCTTTTTTCGTTGAAAGTGCTTCCAGGTTGGTGCAAATCTATTTTGACGTTTTAATTACATTACCAGTATCCCGCTTTGATTAAGTTCTATTTCTGCCTCTATTCCGTATGTTCCAATTTTTTATGTTCAAACTCTTACTGTTGCTGATTTTTACAGGCCATTTCTTCTACAGTTGCTTGGTAAATTAGTATTTGTTGTTTAATAATACGCCATTACAACTGTTGGATATTGTTTTTATTTTCCGGATGCGTTTCGCCACTCGTCGAGGTATCTTCAACGTACAGTTTTGCTGTAATATGTGATTTGTTATTGACTTTTGAATATAATGATTTTTATATTTACCAAAATTATTCTTATATAGGAAGCATAATATTACTTATATTTATATATCAGTTTGATTACTAATATTTATATATCAGTTTTGGTAAATCTAAAAATCATTATATTCAAAAGTCAATAACAAATCACATATTACAGCAAAACTGTAGGCTGAAGATACCTCGACGAGAAGCGAAACGCGTCCGGAAAATAAAAACAATATCCAACAGTTGTAATGGCGTATTATTAAACAACAAATACTAATAAATCTTACTGTTGCATTTCATTACTAGTTTCTTCATAATAATACTTAGTCCAAATAGTCCTTCCAATTGTCTGGCTAAGAATGTCTAAGCCACACGTAGTACGTAGCTCTGCATCTTTTAATCTAGAATACCATTATCCTTGGAACCTTATTTCTCCAATAGCCTTTACTCGAAAATCTTTTTTCATCCTTAATTGCTATCTTTAAATAAAACAGGGGAGATTCTTACGGTGTTTAATTAATGATTTTCATTTACTATATTCCATTTTTTACACAGCTAGCCGATTTAAAATAATACCTATTTAAAAACGTATGAAAACGTTTTACGATATTATCTTTAAATTTTTGAATAGTTTTTTTTTCATGTTACACCTCAAATAAGATCCATCTACAGATCAAGAAACACCGTAAATATTTACATTTCATCTTTCACCATATTTTTTATTCTTCTACATCATTTTTGATTGCTTTTTCGTACAAGATATTTCGGCAATTCCGAAGCAATCTTCGCGAATCCTATTGAATTTCTTTAGATTAAATCTTTGTATGCCCTACTATTGCAACATTATTTCTTTACCAGAACTGTTCTAGATTCTGGGGTTCCCATTACCATTCTTGATGTTAATAAACTTTCTTTCAGTTTTCCCAGAATTCCGTTTGATCTTGTTACATGCATGTACTTTACCTGCAGTTATTTCGGTCTCTGTTCCTTCACAGATCCTTTGCATTTGCTGCTTTATTTCTCAAAAAGAAGAAACTGCTATACATCTATATGTATTTCACTACCATATGCACCACTCTAAATTATTCCTCTCAAGATTTATGCTTTCTTGTTTCCTTATGATGGGAATGTGATTCCTTACTTTGCTTAATGCGTCTAATTTGTTTAAATTGCTCGTTTTTTAATCCAATTAACATTCTTACGAATTCTATACTCTACTGCTTGATGTTCATTTCACAAGTACAGTTGCCTTTTTTATCGTTCTGTTTCTCTTGCTCATGCAATCTGCAGTTCAATAGCCTTGGCAATGCTTTACTGTGAGCATTTAGTTTCTGAATACATTTAGACTTCAATATAACCAAATTTTTGTCTCTCTCATTAGCGTTTTCACGTTTATTTTTTCCAGTATTTTTTTTTTAAACATTAACTTTCTTATTACTAATGTAAATTTTTCGCAGTAGTATAAAAGTCTTGTTCCTTGACGCCATATTTTTTTCTAGTCAACACACTAGCTAAGTTTCATTTCTTTCCATTTCTAGTGCGCCACATCATTAAGTCGTGATCATTCGCTTTCTATGGGTCGTTACATCATTGGCCAGCTGTAATGATTTATGTTAAATAAATAAAATGTCGACAGAATAACACATTCTGTATTAAAGACTCGTATTTACGACAATTTTATTTTATTTTAATACTAAATAATGAAAAGCAAAATTTATGTACAAGAAGTGTAGTGAAGAAGAGAAAAAAAAAATTTCGGTCTTGGCTGTTCTGATGCTTTCCTCTGCATTGCTGGCAGCTAGGGGAAACAAGCGTATAGTGTGGAGCTCCGGAAAGGAGATGCTAATGGAAGAGTTTTCTCGGCATGGCACGCACCCATTAACTACAAAACTAAAAGTACTGTTACGAGAGGGCTACAAGGTACAATCTCTCAACAATCTAAATTTCGTATATTTTTCTCTGCTACAAGTTTAATATGGAAACTAAAACACGTGTTTCCGCATGAGTCTGTGCCCACAAAATATAATGAACCGTAGTAGCATATTGATATATTAGTGTGTTTTTGACAGTGGTAATGTCTCCATATTGTTAAATGAATTTCCTTAGAAATTAGTTGATTGTTTGGATCTGAGAAATAAAACTTTAAAATACAATTTGCCCATTTCGTTAGGTGGATTTGATTGCAGGAACTCTGATTTAGAGCTGTTTTTTTTACAGCGGTTTGCTGGAAATGTCGGAAACTCGAACTATCTTGGAGCAAGAGAGCTGTTGTTTAAAATCCTCATAATTATTCAAAATTAAAGCTGTCAAATTTGCACGCTCTCCAATATTGTTTGTTTGCTGTAATACGCTCATATGTTTTAATTTAGCAGTCGCGCTCTGAAATGTTTGTCATGTGTGTTATTTTGCCAGAAGCAAGATCCATTAGATACTCGATATTTTTATAAATCACATTAATTAATTTAATCATCAACTACTATTTAATTATGTCAACATTTAAATGGGTAAGAAAGGAGGTTCTCGCAATTGATTTGAAAAGCTACTTTTTAATTTGATTTATTAAATTAAACAAATTGACTACGTCTTCATTTGACATACTGAATTCACATGACGTCCGAAGGTATTATTACCGTGGCTAGTTGAGTAATAGTTCTATTCTGTACGGGAGTTAGAGGGTATTTTAGTCAGTTGCTCACTCGTTGCGTCAGACAGTACCCTCAGGCCCACGCACATATCTCTCGTCAGAGCACGTAGTTATATTGTTTTTAGGCGACTGGGACTGCACGCTTTCTGCTGGAAGAAGCGCAGGTAACTCAATACCAAAGACTAGTCGCCTCGAAGGTACCCATAATAGGCGAGGAGTGTATCCACACAGTTGTCCTAGTCAGCTTCTCGCCAACTCCACTTAAAAGGAACACCTTTGAACTGAAGACTAAGCATGTACAAACGAAGGAGGTGGGGGGGGAGGAGTGTTTCTCATAAGGGACACCTTTGAACTCGAACGATCGGAACCGCACGAAACATGTTTAGAATAACAAGCGATCATAAACAAAAGTGGTGTGTGTCATTTCCATGCAGAACTCCGCACTTGTCTGCTAGCGCCATTAGTTGTACATCAGTTTTCAAGAGGGACGCAAGGCACTTTCGGTCCAAATATTTCAAAGAAACTTGAAACAACCTGTCCACGAAACATTCATGAGGATGCAAGCAAAAGTGGACAAATGACTAAAGAACACATGAAACGTTTTCTAACTTCGGTCCTTGGCGAACATGTAACAAATGAAAAGAGCTATTGTGTGATTCCTGGTCAGATAATGCAGATCATACCCTCCTAGATGCAACTTTTCCAAACAAAGATGTTTTGCTGAAAATATTGCCACCGAAAACAACAAAATATTGCCAACCCCTTGATGTTTACTTCTTTCGGCAATATAAGCTCTATATCAGAAGGATTACTGATTTTGTAAGACTGCAATGTGCCATACCACAAGTGAAGATACATGATCGTTATTTCACATGAAACTTCCCTCTGTGATTTACAATCAATTTGTTGCACCTACGTATAAGCCTATGTTGCAATATGCTTGGCGAAAGGCAGGTTATGACATTGACACACCAACATCATCATTTGAAAATGTAATTAGTGTGGCTTTTGATAATGGACTACGTGAATGCGAAAGTGATTTGGAATGTAATAACGTGGCTTTAGTGAGGTGTGCACATTGTCCTCTTCCACTTTGTTCTAACGACTTCATCGAAATCCCGCATCTTTACTTTAAGGACTAATATAAGCAATATCAGGTGTGTGGTACTGTTATATGTGCGAGTTCTGCAATATATTAACGTACTCTAAGCAGGCAGTTTTTGGCACTGTTGAATGGAAGTGTAATGATACACTGACGTCATTGAATTACGTATAAATTCCTGCATATGGTATTGATATCCTGTAACTTTTTTATCTGTATTAAAATGTTACTTGAAGTATAATGCAACGTTTTGCATGGAAATGATACACACCACTTTTTGTTTATGATCGCTTTTATTCTAAGGATGTTTTCGTGCGGTTCGGAGCGTTCGATGTCAAAGGTGTCCCTAGTTCTAGTCGAATGAGTTGTCACCCACGGGTAAATAGGAACGGTCATGTTTGCTCAGTGGTTAAGGCGTCTGATATACCGGTGAATAGCCTCCCCGGCCACTCGTACAGGTGGAATGATAGTGTCTCGTTATTACCGTAGCTCCTACATGGACGGAGTTATCAGAAATCTTTCACTGGCTCTCTTCCCTCTCTTTGCGTGATCCGTTTCCAAGCGCGGCTTTGAGAGCGTCTGAGTTGGACACTTATCCACTATTATGTCTGTGGATTTGCCGGCTGAGATTTTATCTCGCTCTCTGTGGTGGGATACGAGATGTATTCAAACACAGATAATCCTTTCACCGTTTCTTGGTACAGTCGTGATGCTGTCGCCCACGCAGAAAACTGTATCGATGGTAACGTGCTGCGCAATATCATTCGGCGATCCAGAGTGACATTACAATATGTTCTGCTAATGTTAAATTCAGTTTCAAGGTACCGAAACGATTCATAACAACTTATTACGCTATAGCAATAGCGAACTAATGTTTACTGAGAATATAATGCCGATGTGCGCTGTACCGTTAAAAAAATCTGATTTCATACACGAGAGAAATCCAGCACTTATATTGTTAAATAACGTGTAGAGATGGTTGTTCTGTTGGTATTTTTGTTCTACAGGGCGTTCGCCGGAAAACGCTACCCTCCCAGTCTGTTGCCGTCGGCAACTTGCTCGGTCAGTCCAGCCAGCAGTTTCCGCCACACGGCACCGTGAATCACCGCACTGTTTAACACCTCCGCTGCCCCAACAGTGCAGTGCAGTGACCCTTACATTGTTAAGAACGGTTTCTTTGCATTGTAGATAGTTTGTGACTTCAGTCTCTTATTAATCAGTGTTGTCAATAAACGTTTCTTTGCGGTTTGGCTGGTTTGGGGCTTCATACTCTTATTAATCTGTACCGTGTTTGAGTGTGAGTAAAATTATGGTACGTTACAGTTTGCAACAAAGAATATTTCTCTACGATACATATGTGAAGAAGAAGTCGTTTAAAAAGTGTCGCAGTAAATTTCGTCGCGAATTTCCTGGCGCTTTACTGCCAGCTAAATCAACAATTCTGCGCCTGGTTAAAAAAGTAAGAGAAACGGGTTCATTTTTTAACAAAAAGAGACTGTCGGTCAACCGTATTCTCACAGAGGAGAAAATTGACGATATCGCTTTTCGACTAGAACAGTCACCCAAAAAATCATTAAGTCAGTTAGGGCAGCGTGTGTCTCGAAATATGTTCAGAAGATGTGAAATGTGCATTACACAAGAGGGTCAACACTTCCAGCATCTTTTATAAGGTAAGCTAATGAATTACGTCACATTTAAATGCTTAGCACACAAGTTTATGAAGTTTATGAAGCGTAATTATTATGAAATAGTCCGCGGCCGACGGTCGAACAATGCCGGAAACTGAGCGCTCGCTCGCCGGGAGCAGTTTCTTCCTTGTAGCGCTAACAGTGGGT
>CM061921.1:110695047-110996161 GCA_031002005.1 Vandiemenella viatica
TCCTAAAGTCCGAACTTCACTACCATAAAATTTTGTACCCGTAGTAGTGCCCTACCCTGCGTCGGCGCCATCAAAGGGATTCTAGGGGGCGGGGCGCGTGACCTAATTACCATAAATCATCAACTCCTGTCATCAAGCTGTCAACAAGGCCATTAATCATCGGGACCCCCCACGTCGCGCAGGTGTTCGCCAGACCACCCACGTCGCGCAGGTGCCACGTTGTTACGGCTCATAAATTATATGCTAATGAGGCTACGCGGCACTTCTTAACCTAAGTTACAGGTCGTAAATTATATGCTAATGAGGGTCGGTCCCTTTTTATGGACGCAGGTGTGAGCCCCCGGATCGTAAATCGTTTTAATGAGGGTCATTATTTATTTTCTCAAACCGCCGTGCACGTGTGCTGCAGACTGGTTATGTTAATTAGTCTAGACCCGTTTTCCGCCCCTCCCGGCCGACCCGGCGTCAGTTTGCAGCCATGTCTCGTCTGTGATGTTGTTCTCCTCTGTCTACCAACTCAACGCTGGTGATACGAAACGTTTGACGATAGGGTTATCGTCCAAACACGAGTTTGAACCTGTTGTTGTTCTGGAAAAAGTGGGACACAATAAAATTGTTTTAACATACTACGAATGGAACGTCCTGATCCAGGAATTGGACGTAGTGTCCGAGTTATTCAACGCCGGCACCGACAGCATCCCGCTTGGTGAGCACACCGTCTCCTGCCGAACGATTGCCGGGGTGAAGACTGTTTGTTTCCACCTCAATGACGATCCTGCCAGCGGTCTTCTTCGGCCAGTCTACTTGGAGGAACTTCGTCGACGCGCAGCCGGCCGTGACCAACGCCTTGACCGTCAAGCAGAAGTGGGGCTACTTGGTGGCGCGATATTATACAGAATTTGTGGACATTCTAGCTAATAAAGTGCTACGAGACTTCAATATGGCTACAGTGCAAAAACTGATTGACATGCACATTAACAATGTTCGTGTAGCGCAAGTGACACCCAGTTCATCATTGGATTATGCGCAATTAAGACTTGAACTTATTGCATATAAAAATTTGTTAGTATCTGATAGTAAATAATATTGTAATTAAGAATTATGAACCTGGATATGATGTTTGTGGACCTTATTAACTAAAGTGTTTAAATAAATAACACATTTTTATTTTATTTCTTATTTTTTATTTCACCCACCATTGGGCAATTAAAAATACATTTTCAACAGCGCATATAGCGTTACAAAATAAATGTCCTTTACAAAGTTTTATCAAATTATTTTTCTTGAGTTCATGTAGAGGCGGGCATCCTAAATCTTCTATATTGTAGCAGACTTTCTTGCGAATAATCTTCTGAAACCAACGAGCCTTCTCCCGTCCTTTAACGTAAATAATGGAGTCATCTTCATTTGTGATTGCATGTAGAATAGTACATAGTTTGCTAAAGGTTATACCAGCAGCAGTCCAAGGTATTCCATGGTAATTATTTGTCAGCCATTTGACTGTTGGCTCATTACCTCCACGTGATGGTGAATTTACAGAGATGCAATGTGTGGCGATAATGTTGTCTGATTGCACTACACAGACGGCAACTTCTTTGAAGATAAACACTCCTTCTCTCGTCTTGAATCCTTGAGCGTCCAGGAAGATGGTCGGCATGATACTGGGTGGCAATGATGGGCGCTATCTGGTTTTATGCGAGCTTACGCACAACACTTGTTAGCGGTACGTATTCCACAACACGGTCGTGAAGGATTAGACAGTATGCGGCGGTGTAGGCTGGAAAATTGTCAGTGCTATCAAACTCCATACGAATATCTACAGGTCCCGTTTTTACCGACTCATTTTGATGTGAACAGTCGATTACGGCGATAGGAGCAGTAGCGACAAAATCTTCACGGTTTAGTAGCGGTGAAGGATGCTCCCGTTCGTAGTAAGTTTGTTGGAATCTTGCATACATATCGTACAATACTGTGGTTCGATTTTTCGTAAAGTCCAAATTCATGTTCTCGTAGGGGTACGCCACATCATTTAGAAACACTTTGACGTTGGCAAGATTGCAGTGGTCAAATAAAGCCGCACTTAATGCTTCATTTCGTTTCCTGTTTGTTTGAAATCCCAGAACAACGAACCTAGGTTTCTCCAGCTGTGTTGATGTTTTCAAAGACCAAATTTGAGTTTTGCTTATAGGAAGTAGCGGGTACTCCAACAAATCCCAGCTTCGGAAATTAATTCTAAGTGGCTTCCCACTGTCCACAATCTTAAGCAACGCCAGTTTTTCTCTCTCACTTACTTGTAAATGAGGCACCACCCATGCTAGTTTACTGATGGCGAATTTACTTTTCTGGGGGTTTGGATTGGCTTGTACATATGAATTTGTATCGTCCCTAGATCGAATAAGTATTAGTTCTTGTTTTACATTTGCAAGTATCCTTTTAAAGTCTTCACAAAAACCCAAGAGCATACTCAGCGGAATACATACATCAAAGTAACCATTTCCAAGATCGCGTTGCCCCCATCCTGAGTTCTCCAACAGACCAATTTGTTGAGGACCAGCAGAAATAAGAGTCTTTATTGTGCTTGTGACACCTACATTTCTATTTCGGTCTATTTCAACTCCATTAATTTCTAACCGAATTTCCTCAAATAGGAACGCAAACGCATTGGATGTAACAATTGAATTTGTAGCCCCAGTTCCATCTGACTTGAGAAATCTTCCTTCAATATGCAAGAAACTTTCCCCTGGCAGCGTATATGTATCCTGGTTCTGAATAGGTATCCGAATTTCATCATTATTATTAAATGTTGTGGGCGTATGTGGTTGGTGACTCAAAAACTGTTTACGCGTCACCGACTCATCAAATTCCACACTGGAAGTTATATCAAGCACTTCATCCATGATTTTTAACTGTATAGCCTAACGACTGTAGGAAGAGCACGTTAGCAGGAGTTAACCGTTTCACTGTTGGTGTTACCCGTTTCACTGTCGGTTCACTACTGACAATTGTTTGAGTCCGCCTCTTCTTATAACGAGCGCCCATTCTTTATATGTAGTCTCAGAGTAATAGTTTCTCCTCTGAAATCCACTAAATTGCCGTCCTGATCGACAACTCTAATGTGAATGTTGTTGAGCGTTTTCACCGTGATGGGAAGATAGATGACGTTTGCAGGTACTTCTACAATCTTGTACCCTGGCGGTACTGTTGGAAAAAACTCGTGTAGTGTATGTCCCAGCTTATCGTTGACGTAATTTCCCGTACATATGCTGCACTCTATCCTTATCGCGTTAACTTTGAAGATCTGCACAGTGTAGTCTGAGGTATGAAATCCCGGTTTTAACACACGTTTAGAAAATCCAAGCAGTGAGCCAATTGAGTTTGGTTTCGTGAAATCTATTTCCACAGGTGTTTGTATCTCACACTTGAGCGAATTGTTGTTTGCTTTAATAACCAGTTTCTCGTTATTTGTAAGCCGAGCCAAATAACTGGCCAAGTCGTCAATATCATACGATCCTGTAGGAATATCTATCACTTTATTCTTCGAGTAATGAAATTTGCAATTTGACTTGTCAATGTTCGGAATCGAGTTGTATGTTTGAAAATCTACTAAGCCGATCGTATACTCGCCTTGACTCAAATCTATCGGTGGGAAGTAATCACAGCTCAAGACTGAACTGTTACCGGACAAGCAGAGTGTCACAGACATGTGTTACCCCGACTAAGGTTCATGCAAGACTGATGTTATGCATTCTGATGCAGGAATTTTAAACATAAATGTCCACATATGTGCGTACCAAATTCCTGGTGTCGTTGCACATTGTACTGTATTCTGTTACCTGCAAAGTATCGCTGCAATTCCAATGGCGGAGGTAAGTCACCAAAACTATCGAAATATTTCACTACACCATCCTTGTACTTGATGTACGCAACCCAGTGCGTCCCAGCATTTTCAGCACTGTCCAAGTTCACAATTCCACATTCACGTTCACTAATTTTTTGAGGTAATGCATCGCGCATGAAGACACCACGAAAATGAGGTATACGCAAACGCCTTACATGTCTACGTATATCGTCATCGGTCAACGCCTGGTCGGACTTTTTTTTTTCAATCCAGATCCATCTTTCCGGTATGGCTTTAAATACAGACCTTTACCCCTCATTGCAATTGCCTCCATGGTTTCATTGTGTCGTTTCTGTTCACTCAACTGCTTTTTTGCTTCTTTAGCAGCTTTGACGGCTCTGGCGATGGCTGAGGCTCCACCGGCAAGAGCTCCGGCAGCCGACAATCCGGCAAAAATAGGGATTAAGGGGAGGATTCCACCCTTCTTCGTCTTCTTTTTCTTTTTAATCCCTGCACCCAACTTTAGCTTGGCACGCATAGCGCCGTTAACTAGTAACGCGGCCGCCCGTTCACCGAACTTTGCATCTTTGGCTTTCATTCTGACTGAAGCCTTCTCTGCGAGTATGCGGTCGCATTACGTCTGTCGGCACCCTGTGCATACGCAATGTCATGCTCCCTGCATGCTGCATCTAATGGATTGATCCCCGTCTGGCCGAGTTTTAGACGTTTTTCAAGTTTCGTCCCGGGTCCACAGAACTGGTAAGTTGGAATGTGTGCCTCAAATGGCATTTTGTCGACGAGCTTGTTTAAGAAGCCACGGCCCTTCTTCTTCTTCTTCGTAGGAGGCATTGTTATCGACTGAATGATTTTACGTATTCGCGCGTCTATATATACCCCGTGCAGCAAAGAAACCTTGTCAAAATGCGATTCGTCAAGCAGCAAGCAACATTACCCGTGAGTAATGCAGATGTTGCCGGCACCAAGCGGAAGAAGAACGGACCTCTGTTCCCCGAGACAGTGAGAGCGATAGTTTGTGGACCGTCAAACTGTGGTAAAACCAATCTTGTGCTGTCCCTGCTGGAACACCCAAATGGGCTTAGATTTGAAAATGTATATGTGTTTTCAAAATCGTTGTACCAGCCAAAGTACCAGTTGCTAGGTGAAATACTGAAACCCATTAAAGAAATTAAGTATTTAACATTTAGCGATAATCAGAATGTGCCTCCACCTAGTGAAGCGCTACCAAATTCAGTGTTTGTGTTTGACGATGTCTCGTGTGAGAAGCAGAATAATATACGAGATTACTTTTGTATGGGAGACATAGGTCAGTAGACTCTTTCTACTTGTGTCAGACATATAGCCGTATACCTAAACAGCTGGTGAGAGACAACGCCAACTTGATTGTACTCTTTAAACAGGACGACATGAATCTCAAACACATTTATAATGACCACGTGAACACAGATATGCCGTTCAGCGAGTTTAAGAACTTATGTGGTACTTGTGGAATGCGAGCAAGCATGGATTTGCAGTTATTGACAAAGACTGTGATATGTATCATGGACGGTACCGCAACGGGTTTGATTCGTTTTTAAATAAATAGACAAGCACACTAGGTACTATCATCATTGCAGCCATGGACAAGTTTGGGAGAACTTCGACGATACAGAGCAGGAGAGTTTTGGTGTACCCACCTCAAAACATACTTCTTACAAAGGACGGTAATTTGGATTGCCAAGGTAGAATACTCAAACATGTAGCTGACCCCATCGACGACGATGATGTTGCATCCAAAAAATACATTGACAAGGCAACTAGCGATGCAGCAATGCTTCTGAAGGAATTACAATCGACAGTAGTTACCATGGTTATAACTATTGCGGTAACAGATTTGATTGAAGATCGTGCATACATTCTAGAGACAGGTCTTAACTATTACGAAATTCCCGTCAATGGTGTAATCCTCTCAGTAGCCAAACCGGGCAGGGTTGATGTAATAGTGAATTGGATTAAAACTGCAAGGATAAACTTTGTGAAGCAAGGCGATCATCTTATTTTTCTCCCAAATGCTCAACCCCACAAACCATTTACAGCAACATTAACTATCAAGTATAAAATAGTACAATAAACTCTCATAAGCTTCATTCGATGCTTAAACATGGATACGACAACAACTAAACGCGGCATCATAAAGGCCCGAAATGCTATTCGACGCAAGTTACTCGAATTGAAAACTGGCCAAATCGACTCTGAGAAATTTTTCAAAGATTCTTTAAGACCTGTGACGGATACAATAGAAAATGTTTTCTTACCTCCGCGACATCAGCAGCAGCAGCAGCAGCAACCTCCAGGTATGATCAAAGATTTCTTGAAGTCACTCAATCGAAGTGAAAGAGATTATGATTCGGTGTACGGTGTCCGGAAGAAAAATGATTCGCTAATGATTGGAAATACTCCATGATTATAGATGGAGATGTTATACAGATTGATGGAAATGAATATGAAAGAACTCAAGGCTTAATGGAACTGTTGTTCTTAAAAAACCCCAAAAAATTTACCAACATGGACTTGAAAAGTTATTATGAAATACTAGACACCACGAATGCACACAGAGTGAAATTTATTCCATCTGGAGAAGTTTTGAAAAATACAACCACTAAGTATAAAAACATAATCTCTAAACTTGACAATCAGTCGGGTTCTGGTCTTCTTCCCATGAAGGAATATGTGTATTGGGACGATCCGAATGAGCTCGTTGAAAGATTGAAATTACTTACCGCATCAACATCAGCAGGACACACTGCACACTCCAACGAAATTTTGTCGGTGATTGAAGAACTTCGTGAGAGAGACATTATCGTGTAACATGGATCAAATTGTAGCTGAACTCCATAGACCGGCTAGAAGGAATTTCCCAAGACGCCGGGTAATAATCAAAGGTCTTGACGACCTATGGCAAGCTGATATTGTAGAAATGATCCCGTATTCTCGTAAAAACAGTGGCTACAAGTATATCTTGATGGTGATTGATACTTATTCAAAGTTTGCATGGGCTCTACCCCTCAAGAACAAAACGGCTAGTGTGGTTGTCGACGCTATGAAGAAAATACTTAATGGTGATCGTGTTCCTAAAAATTTACAGACTGACAACGGAAAAGAGTTTTATAATTCAAAGTTTAAATCGCTCATGACAAGTTATGGTATTAATCACTACTCAACATATACTCATCTTAAAGCATCAATAGTTGAGCGACTCAATAGAACTATCAAGAATGCAATGTGGCAAGAATTCAGCAGACGTGGTTCACATCGGTGGATTGAACTTCTTCCTCAATTAATGAACAATTACAATAACAAGTGGCACAGCACCATCAAGATGAAACCGTGTGATGTTAAAGACAATTCACTTCTTTCAACAGTATACAGCCATATTAAGATGACTACTCCAGCAAAATTCAAAGTTGGTGACCATGTCAGAATCAGTAGATTTAAAGAAAAGTTTGAGAAAGGCTACTTGCCCAACTGGTCAACTGAAGTGTTTACCATCAGTAAAGTGAAATTAACAAATCCTGTAACTTATTTACTTAAAGACTATCAAGGTAAAGATATTGCAGGAGCATTTTACCAGCAAGAATTACAACTAACAAAACTTACAAGTACATTTTTGGTTGAACGAGTGATAAAGAGAAGGAAAAATATGATCTTGGTGAAGTGGTTGGGTTTTGATAAATCACATAACACGTGGATTCATAAAAAAGATTTATTTAAAATGTAAAAAATTCATTTTTCTTAATAAATAAACTTATTTTTCTAACAATTGTGTTTTTTTTTTCCTTCAATTACGTTAATATAATGCAAATGAGCATACAGCTCAGCAAACTTACAATCTATGTACACTTAGCCTATTTTTACAATTTTTTTTTCTTCAATTACGTTAATATAATGCAAATGAGCATACAGCTCAGCAAACTTACAATCTATGTACACTTAGCCTATTTTACAAAATTTTTTTTCCGATTACGTTAATATAATGCAAATGAGCATACGGCTCAGCAATTCAGCAGCATCCTCCCCCCAGCAGCCAATGAAAAAGATTTTATTAGAGCATACAGCTCAGCAACCTTACAATCTACGTACACTTAGTCTATTTTACAATGTTTTTTTTCCGATTACGTTAATATAATGCAAATGAGCATGTAGCTCAGCAATTCGGCAGCACTCCCCCAGCAGCCAAGATTTTTATGCAGCATCCTAACTTGATAAACTGATATTTTACAGAGTCCTAACTTATCTACATATTTCCAACATTGATAAACTGAGATTTTACAGAGTCCTAACCTATCTCCATATTTACAAAATTGATACATATTTACAAACTAGAAACACGGATAAACGGTATATTTACAAAACATTCACACATTATTTACAGACTTGTGCCCCCACGGGAGGGTCTCTATCCCGTCGGGGAAAATATACCGCTTATCGTCCGTTCTAGACAGACCCAGTTTGGATATTTGCACAGTATTTACAACATGAAGGGTTGATGTGATCCTTTGCTGCAGATGGCACCTGGGTGTTTCACCATGGAGGCAATTTATGTAATCCTCCATCTGCAGCTTTCTAGTGACTGAGCCAGCCAAACCTTTAGCCCGTCTAGAGGTCTGGTCTGTCTCGAGCCGGAATGCATACATTTTTGCCCTTAACCCCGCAAACTCCGCAATCAGGGTACCATTCGCTTCGTCCTTCATAACGCCGACAACCTTTTCATTGTGGGACTCTATCCCATAACGGTTGCCGGTGCTATAACCAGACGTGTCGAACTCCTCCCTGTTGCGTCGCATCACTTCATATGGATCGCAGTTCCGCACCAAGTAGATGAAGCTGTCTGTATCCATATATAGCAATTTAGGGCTTCTAAACTGAGGAATGGCAAATTCATAATGAAATCTGTACATCCTCAATTTAGACAGGTCAAGAATGCACATTCCGACATACACAGGTTTATTAAAAACTATCCTAGCTTTCGCCATCTCCACGGCCACAAAGTCCTTGCTGAAAACTGTTACTTGTTTAAAGTGTGGTGAAGCTATGTGTTTGCGGGCACCGCGGCGGCCCACCCAACCTGTACACAATTTCACGTCGCGGTGTTTTCGAATGTTCTCCATAGTCTTGCCGAAAATTGAATTGTTCATCAGTTTGTAAAAATCTCTCTCGAAATCTGTTTTGGCATCACGGCGAGAACACGTATTGAGAGATATGTATTCTTTCAACCACGGTGACTGATTGAAAGATATTACCCGGTGTATTTCGGTCACCTGCAGCCCCAAGCCTACACATTGCTGGAGGACTCGGTAATGGAGAACATACCGTACCTTGTTCTCCAGTGTGGTCATCAGCTTGGGGAGGGTAGAACCTTCTGGGGCTTTGTGGTCTGGACATGGCGGCAGGTCTGCTAAAACGTCGTGTTTATCCTGAGGAATCGTAAGGTCTACCTCCAATACGAACCCCCTAGGTGAGTCAGCTGCAACGCTCATGAAATCTATGCTAGCAATCTCTTTAGCCGAAAGCCATTGAAACCCACCAGAGGGTAGATACTCCGACATGGCCCAGCCGTAAAGATTGTTTACGTCGAAGTACATTATAAAATCTTCAGACGCCTCGCGGTTGTACTCCGGCATGTACCGGTTATTTGCCTTCGCATACCTGTGGACGCACTGGCAAATACCTCCGCGAATACCTCGTTCGAAAAAGAGCAGCATGTCGATATCCGTCAGAAGGTCCAGTTCGACACGCGTGCTCCTTAACATAGCCTGCCACGAAAGGCCTGGGGATGTGAAATAGTGGGCGGGGTCCAGGGTGTACTTCCCCAAACATACACTCCTAAATTTCTCAAACAGATCTGCAAGTAACCGCACATCTGTGTCCATGTACAGACTTGCATATTCGCCCAAAGTCTTGATCTGGAAGGTCCGCCACACCTTTGTCGCGTGTTCGTAATCTTCATCAGAAATGTGTGACTCCGACAACGAACTGTAGAATTTTGATTTTGGAGGAAGCGTGGCCTCGGTGAGCTTATCCCACGAATCCATGTATTCGTAAGGGAAGACACCTTTCCGTTTAACTAATTGGAACTTCTCGGGGTCGGTGAAATGAGCACTAGTAATGTCCATGTCGTCGTCCTCAAGGGTTCCAACCAGTTTATCTAATGGGAGCTGCATGAACCGGTATGAGTCCAGAAACCTTAACGTGATTGAAGTGAATTCAATCTTTTTCGAAAAAGAAATATAACGTTCTGTGTTGATGGGAAGCACGTCCATTCCTTCGGAATCGAGTTTTGATAATGCCATTACAATGAAATGAGCATCATACCCAGAAAGATTGTGAAAGAAAATGGGTATGTACTTTTTAGTCTTATACTGCAAATTGCAATCATTATGTGCAGCCCCCCTAAATTCACCCGTGATATGACAATGATCGCGGACCTTGACAGTCCCCGGTTCAATGTCTTTCTTGCAGATGTGGCATACCGTAGCATCAGCAAACTTTGCTTCTTGCTCGTCTGTCATTACAAGAGGAATGCACCTCTTGTAAATTTTATCAACTTTCTTGGCAAGTTTGACGAGTTCATCAACAAGCCATTTTTCAGGATTTTTTCCCCTGAAGGAGTTGAAACGCGACAGACTAGGTACGAGTGGACAAACGACCTGGTATGCGGCAGCGAAAGGGACATGTTTCTGGACTAAAGTAGTGTGAGAGGCGTTGGGTGGGGGACTGCAAGAATCATAAGGTAGCAATAAACTTTCAAAGTCCGCGTAAACGACGACGGGTACACGCTCTTGGTGCACAAAATCCTTAAACTTTAAAGTTTTATCGTCGTCGCCGGGTAAATCCACTCTTACAGGATCAACCCTTGCACAGTCAATCTCGTGGCGGTCCAGGAGATCTTTGCGTCCAAAATGTTGCAGACATCTGTCACAAATAAAAATAGCACGGTTTTCTTTAGTTAATGACGATTTGACTAGCCGCGGCAAGTCGTGAATCCAACAGTAATGGAATTTTTTTCCCACTGCCGTCGGTAATCAACAACATGTTTATGTGGTTACCGCGTTTGTCTGCAGTGTGATGGAGGGCCCCGGAAACTACATGTTTACCTTTAACTTCATCCAGACCGAAAACATTTACAGAATAGTCTGGATTTTGCCTCTCAAATTTAGAAATGTCTGAGAGTTTTACCGGAAACTCAATACCTGAAAATCGAAACGGTGGTTGGCGAATGCTTCCATATAATTACTGACTAGGTACGCATGTTTTTTCGGGCGCCTTTACTTGAGCTGCAAGAAGTGCCCATAAAAAGCAGTACTCGTCATTCTTGTTTTTAACATTGATGACGGCCTGCTTTCTACAGATATCAAGTGGCAGAGCAACATAGGAAGACCCACGATAGAAAGGTTGAAAATGAGAAATACTAATGTCGAGGGATTCTATTCTATCGAGAGTTTTGCCACTTGTCCTTTCTTGAAACTCACACAATTTTACCTCTGAGCTCCGACTTCACATATTTTTCATACCAATCCGACAGGCAAGTGCTGGTTGTGACTTCACGCATTTTAGTAAAAAGCACATACGAGCGGTTTCCAAAATCATTTCCTTCTGTATTTTATATGTGTTAATCAGTCCACCTGCACCTTTACAGATGGGGAGGACCGATTATCCACAATTTCGCGAACTTTACCGGCAACAAGTTTAAAGCAAGCATCAATGAAATTCATTGGCTCAATGAAATTTTGAGAATTTGAAATTGCCCCGGTATAAATTCTATTTTTAAATGCACTATGCCTGTCGTCAAGGACTAAGCGCGATGCTGCTGACTCACCTATCGTTGCTGCATGATCATGACTGCATAAGGCTGCCCCTGCACCGGCATACTGCCGACTTGGCCCCGGCGATGGACTGGCATACTGCCGGCTGGGCCCCGGCGATGGACTGGCATACTGGCGGCTGGAGCCGGGCGATGGGCGGCTGGAGCCGGGCGATGGGTCGGCGGACTGCCGGCTGGAGCCGGGCGATGGACCGGCGTACTGACGGCTGAGCCGGGCGATGGGCTGGCATACTTTCGGCTGGGCCCCGGCGATGGGTCGGCGTACTGTCGGCTGGGTCCCGGCGATGGGGTTGTTGAAGTGGTGGCTGGGGGCACGGCTGCTGCTGTGGCGGGCGGCCGGCTAGGTTCCGATGTCTCCCATGGTCGCCATATTGGTGGCGGAACTGCCTCGTTGGCCGGGCGTCCGACCGCCCCCTCTGAAACATAAAAAAAAGAAGAAAAAATATTTTAGTATCATGAAAAACATAATTTTGTACGCATAAAATAATATAGGTAAATTACTGATGTACTGGACTTACCGATATTCCAGTGTGCTGGTGGTTGCGGTGGTGGTGGAGTTGGTGACATGCTCTGCGGCACATCTACGTCAATGCTCCATAGTGAGCAATCACAAGCTCTTTTTGGGCTACTTAATTCTTCAGAATTGCCCTTACGCTTCTCTGGGCGTGATGGTTCATCTGAAAAAAGAAAAAAAAATAATGTATTAGCAAATAGTTATAAAGACATGGGAAAAAAAATAATCTATAGATAAATACGTACTGAAATAAAAAAGGTCACTGCAGGAAATATCCAAATCACCTGCGAACAAATAAATTAATAATATAGACTACTGCTTCATTTTTTCATAAATCTAGTTACTTTAAAAAAAATATTATCATTACCGAAATCATCCGCAGCGAGAATTTCATCAAAGTCTGAAGCAGAGAGAAAAAAAACTCATCAGTATATGTGAAAGAATTTAAAACAGTCAGAAAAACAAGTTAAATAACAATAATTTACTTACCAATATCGGCGAATAAGCTAAGATCCTCAGAAGACATTGTGATGATCGAAGTGTTCAGCTCGGCCGCTCAGAGGAGACTGGATGGCTGAAGGGGGGTCTCTGCCCTATTATACACGAGTCTGGAGCCTTAGCGTGGGAAGACTGCGTCCCCGGGCGCAGCTGCACGCGGCGGCGCGGGAGCCTTTGATAGCGTGGGAACACGACGCTTTGCCTGTGTTGTCTGGCGACATTAATCTCCCGAGGAATCTAAGGCCATATTTCTCGGGGTAAATTATATTCGTCCCGCACAATCGTGAAAGTTGAAAAAATGTTTTAGCTTTTAACACACACACATACCTTCGAGGAGGCCAGGTGGTATTTATGAAGCCTGGCGCGCGGATAAGGGAATATTTATGAGTGTGGGCGCGGCGAGCCGACTACTTAAAATTCAGGCCGGGAGGGGCTGGCGCGGCGGCGTGGGAGCCTTTGATAGCGTTGGAAGCGATAATTAATGGCTTGCAGCTGCGCGCGGGCGGCGCGGCGGCCGCTACTTAAAATTCAGGCCGGGAAGGGTGGGCGCGCCGGATAATATTTATGATGCAGGTGTGCTGTATCGGGCGGCTATCCCTGAGAAGCGTTTAAAAAAACATACGCTAATACTAAAATTCATATCTCGGAAAGTACTTATCCGATCTTTTTCGGATAAATACCACTGTAACGGCCAGAAAAAATCCTTATTACTTGACATGTAATAACGCTATTTTAAAATTGTGTTATAAAAATATTGAACCAAGGTCCTCAGAAGCGAATATTATACGGCATTTCGAATTGAATTTGAGGTTTATTACTCTGACCGCGTGACGCCACACCACAAGAATGTAATGTAAAGTGAATATTGTACCGTAATTGAGGTTTAAAAAATAATAAAGCCATTTAGACGATTTGGTCACACGACACTCATTAGCATACAATTTATGATCTGAGGCGAACACCTGCGCGACGTGGGTGGTCTGGCGAACACCTGCGCGACGTGGGGGGTCCCGATGATTAATGGCCTTGTTGACAGCTTGATGACAGGAGTTGATGATTTATGGTAATTAGGTCACGCGCCCCGCCCCCTAGAATCCCTTTGATGGCGCCGACGCAGGTTAGGGCACTACTTTTACCAAATCATTTTATTTCTCTATATAGTCTCCCTGAACACTGATACACTTAGTCCAACGATGTTCCAAGTTCATTATACCATCCCGAAGTGGCTTTCTGGAAGGCCTGCAAAATATCCATCTACAGCTGCAATCACCTATTCATTTGAAGAAAAACGCTGACCAGCAAGAAAGTTTTTGAGTTTTGGGAATAGATAGAAGTCGGAGGGAGCCAAATCTGGAGAATAAGGTGGATGCTCCAACACGTCGTAGTGCAGATCTCTTAATTTTCCCATTGCCAAAAGACTCTTGTGGGCAGGTGCATTGTTCTGATGAAAGATGATTTTCTTCTTCCTCAAAGTGGGCCTTTTCTCACGAATTTTTTCAAGCTAGGGTGTCTAAAAATCGGAATAGTATTGTCCAGTAATTGTTTTACACTTTTCAAGGTAATCAATGAACAAAACGCCTTTAGCATTCCAAAAGAACTGATGCCATCACCTTCCCTGCCGATGGAATCGACTTGGCCTTCTTTGGATCTGAACAACCAGCTTCGGTCCACTGTTTTGACTGCAATTTTGATTCTGCCGTGTAGTGGTGAACCCATGTCTCATCCATAGTTATGAATCGACGCACAAAATCAGCTATTTTTTTTTTTTTTTAAACGCTCCAAACATTGATCAGAAAGTCTCATGCGGATGCGCTTTTGATCAACAGTGAGCAAATGCGGCACCGATCTTGAACAAAGCTTCTTCATAAGCAATAGTTCATTCAAAATGTATCCCAAACGTTCTTTTGATATCCCTACGGTCTCAGCAATCTCACGCATTTTTATTCGTCGATCATCCTAAACCAAATCATGCACTTTCTGGATGATTTCTGGAGTTGTTAGACTTTTCGGACGTCCTTCGCGTTCATCATCTTCGAGACTGCTGCGGCCATGTTTGAACTCAGCAGCCCATTTCTTAACTGACGAATATGAAGGAGAAGGGTCCCCATACACTTTTAAAAATCTTCCGTGGATCTCGGATGGCATTAAACCTTCTTTTACAAAGAATTTTATAACTGCACGATAATCGATTTTTTTCCATCTCTGGTACAACTGCTTCAAACAATTGTGCAGACCAAACAACAATGTGGAATGACTTGCAATTTCTTGCAGGCGCTTCTGGCACATGCACAAACTTGCACGGAAAAAAATCACATGGGTAGTGCTGCCATCTATGGTCGAGGCCGAGAACTTCTCAGACAGCCCTCGTAGCAGCTTGCGAAACTTGTGCAGGTAAATGAAATTCATTATTACTGTACCACAGACTTTCGGTTACGTGCGCCGTTACTAGACCATCAAACAGGAGAGATTATCTGAGGGTATTGGGGGGTATTCAGCGGGAATTCTGTACGTCATGGTCGGCGTTCCGAAGTTGGGGTCCTTAGTTTGAGAGCTGCGTGAAGCTAAGGCAGAACGTAAGATGTTCGCTTGTAACTCTCGCCTGTGCCGTTTCCGTGTAAGGGTCCCTTACCTCAAATTCATACAATTACCCTTCTCCAGCATTCCTGAAAGTTTGAAACATCATCACGGAATCACCCTCCACATAGTTTCTTTTATCGAAATTAAAACTGAATTCACTTATGAAATATAAATCTTTAATTTCTAGGTTTGTTTTTAGTATTCTTTCAAATATAAGGGTCCTTAAAAAATTAGTTTCCTTTGAAAGTTTACTGTAAAATATTACGCTTTTTTAAAGTGAAACTTTTATTCCATCGCCTCAAATTTTTCCGTTCATCTATTGCATGTCGCATTACAGCCGGCCAGGCGCATGCGCGCAGGTATGACGTGACCTAGTGCGGAGGTCTCATGTCCGGTAAAACTCACAAGGGGAGGTTTTCAGTGTGGAAATCGCAATCGTAGAACGAACAAGTCTGGTAAATAGTACGTCACGTCTAGTTTCTCTCCCTAAAGCAGTTCTGCCTGGAGGGCCTCTGTTTAAGAGAAATCGGGGATTAAAAAGTGCTTAAATTGTATGTAACTGAACTATACTTGTACGGAAGACAGTTAGTTTACAATGTCTATATAGCCGTGTCGTTGAGGCGGTGTGATCAAATGCGATGAGTCCCAGGTTCGATCAACCCACCCGCGAAATTTTTTTTTCCATTTATATTTTTTTATTGATATTCTATGTTGTAGCATTAAAAATTGTTGTGAAACAAATTCTACAATTTTTTTATTTTACTTTGACAAATACGCAAATATTAGGATGGTACCATCGAAATGTACTCATTTATGTCAGCCATGTGATGTGTATTTCTATCATCAGGTAAAAATACTAATAAAAAAGCTCCAAAATGCGCCGGAACTGTTGCAGGATAAGAGTGCAATATCTTCTCGTGAAGATGCTGTTAAGATATATTCTCTTATTCACCACATTTTGCGAGCGCCTCTATTTTATGAAATGACAAAATATTCCTGGTATGGTTCAAAATTAACGAATAAATGGCCGAAATTTACAAATGTTAACGAAACCTGCTTTCCTAAATCAATAATAAATACTAAATGTGACTGTCGAAACATATCCTTCATAAAATGTTCCTGGTGTGCACGTAATTTTTGTTTCAAATTTTGATGATTTATACCATCCTAATATTTGCGTATTTGTCAAAGGAAAATAAAAATTTTGTAGATTTTGTTTCAAAACAAATTTTTAATTATACAAGATGGAAAGGCAATAAAAAAATAGAAAAAAAATTCGCGGTTGGTGTGATCGAACTTCGAACCCATCGCATCTGATCACTCCGCCTTCACGACCACGGCTAAATAGGTATTATAAACTTACGATCTTCCGTAAAAGTATAGGTCATTTACATACAATTTAAACACTTTTTTTAATCCCTGATTTCTCTTAAACGGAGGCCCACCAGGCAGAACTGCTTTAGGGCGAGAAACCAGAGGTGACGTGCTATTTACCAGACTTGTTCGTTCTACGATTGCGATTTCCACACTGAAAACCTCTCTTAGTCAGTTGAGATCTGTCTGACGTCAACTACAGTTGAACTGAAGCAAGGTAATCGGCAACTGACGGGTGCTTTCTAATCTTCTCGTCCGAAAACAGGAAGTGTTATTTCTTCGTCCATCTATCGCATGTCGCATTACAGCCAGCCGCGGGGTGGGGATAAAGTGAAAGGCACTCGGCAGAGCAGCCAAGGCCAATATGGCGGCGCCTATAGCTCGCATCAGTTAACCGTTTAGCATTTACATTCTCACTTATTCTTGCGATTGTATTTATTATGTATTCTGTACTCTAATACATAGATTGAAATTAAAATTTATAATTGGATATCTTGTTTACTATTGATTTCCCTCTATCATTCCCATTTTCCAATTATTAAGTTAAGATTAAGAACGCAATTTTAAAACTCTAAATCGAATAATTTTTCGAATATTTTCAGTTAAATGCTTAAAAAAAAGTTTCATGAAACCACACAGTTGGTATTTTTTTAAATTAAGGATTCAGATTCTGGCTCTTGGTAGGAATCAAACTAACACCACTTAGAATTTGGTTTTAAACAAGGATTAAACGGATAATGTTCATATTTTTTAAATAAAGAACGAAAAAAGGATTTGGCGAATTAATCTTGCTAACAGAAGAGAGAGGTTGGTGAATCAAATAATTTGAAACTAGAGTATGTGCAGATTAAGTGGAACAGTGGTTCAAAGTGGAGACCGATAAAACAACGAACAAAATGTTCTAAGTTTCAATGAATGTTAATGTTAGGGGATGTCTTGAGTCAATTTTCACTGTTTAAAAGATATTTGTGCGAAAGATATTTCAAACCGCCATGACTGGTACGTAACTACACGCAAGGTTTCAGGTATCAGTTCTTTATCTGAAATTCAGCCACTTTCGTCTTCGATAACTTTGCAAAACGTTAGAGGAAGCTCCACGCTAACGTGTCCATAGTAACAATGGGACTCAGACACTTACAGGTAACACTCAAGTGAGGTGTTTCGAGAAGCATTCTACTATTATTAAAAATCAATGATCAATCTGAAACACATTAAATTAAAATTTTTGTATTGGAAAAGTAAATGGGAGAGGAATTTAACACTCCAAATATAAAAGAATTTAAAATAAAATAAAAAGGGGTAATTAGATGATTAGGGGAATTACCGCTTGAGCGTTAGCTCCATCGCAATTAAATATTAATAATAAATTAATATTCACTGAACCTGAGAACATAAAGCGTCTCATTCTCTTACGACACTAACTTAACTGTGAAAAAATTGTGAACATTCAAATTAAGTAACCAGCGAAGTCTCAATCTAATTTAAGGCAAACAAATTGAAATTATTTTTTTAAATGTAATTGTCAGGTTTGATGAGAGTATCAGTATGTTTGTGACATACGAGGTAATTCGGGATGAATAATAAATATTGAAGGAGGTGGTAGCATGAAAAATATTCAGTTATAAAGTTTATATGAACCTGATTTCCATTCGTTTTTGAGATTCAGGTGCTGGAATGTTATGCATAAATTAAACCTCAGTATAAATGATCAAGATCACATAAAAAACTTATTGAAGTTCTTTATTCATGCTAAAACACACGCATATTTTACAAAAGTTCGAAAATCCCACCATACACAAATTGAAGTACTTTATTGACGCTTTAAGTCGCTCATACAGTCCTGATCAAAAAAACACTTGTTTTTGCATGAGTAAAGTACTTCCAGAATTATTTTTTTGTACTTAAGGGTAATGTATTTGTCAGTAACATAGTTTCCTATCCATTTCCATCGTATTGAATAATTAAGTTTGTTTAAAATAATGGACATGAATTATTTATTGTTATTACGCGGAATTATTTCGTTAATGTATCGTAATTAAGTTTATATTGCGTATTATGTGGAACTGCTTTGGATGAGTGCGATAGACTTTATGTTTGCTAATTTGATTGCGTACCTGCCATTTTAATTAAAGGACATTAATACAGATATGTTTTGTTGTGCCAGCTTTCATATTTGAGCGTGTTTTGGACACATTTGAATTGTCTATTTTGTTCAGAATAATGTCAAAACCTTCTAATTTTAAAATTATTTCTATTTAGTTGTAACTATTTTTAAACAATTGTTATTTGTTTGTAATAGTAACCAATTGTTTGCACCGTAGTTTGGCGTTCTGTCGCCGGGAATTGTCTAAACGATGCACTAAAGGAGGCTGGGAATATTTCTACGCAAAATTTTAAGAAATAATGATTCCTAGCAATCTAAGGTAAAGAGTCTGATGTTAATTTTAAATATGTTCCTGCATTAAAAGCGAAGTTAAATGTATAGTTTGCTTTCTCGTAGGCGTAAATCTTCATTACAATTAAGGAAGTGTGAAGTAATGTTCACCCGACGACGGGATCAACCTGCAATTCTAAAAGTTAAATGAAACTACAAATCGTTAATGTTCCGAGTAACATCATATGCAGTATTTAATACATGCGATTGTTTCCAGTCTGGGTGTTTTTTGTTACGTTTGTGCATGACTCATTTTTTAAATATTTATTTTAAAATAGCGTTTTATTTCTGTTGGTGAACTGAATTTATATTCATGTATAGGAACAGCACTGTGTGAGAGCCAAACCAGAATGTGTATAGAGAAACTTAATTGATTGAAACATTTCAACAATTTTTCTCAAGTCAGGCATAACTTTTCGATAAAGTTTGGTTTCAAGTTCTACGATTTTTTTATTTGGTAAATAAAAAAATTAAAGGTTCAAAATTAAATATCTGACTAGTAATATCATAGTTACAATGTGGTAATTTTTTAAAAATTTTCTTCAGGTTTTACGAGTCGTCAACGTGTTGGTCCTTAGAGCCGGGAGATCAATGGTGGCTAAGACCGGGAAGGAATTCATCCATGGCCGTTTTGAAGGAACTATCCATGCCTTCACCTCAGGGGCGTACCTACTATGGGGCTAGGCGGTGCAGTGCACCGGGGCCCCTATGAAAAGGGGGCCCCTATGAAAAGGGGGCCCCTAGCATACCTCTGGGGGCCCCAAAGCGCAGTTCAGAGGCCCACGAGCCTTCATGGCAAACTGGCAACTTTTTTTTTTTTTTTTTTTTTTTTTTTTTTTTTTTTTTTTTTTTTTTTTTTTTTTTTTTTTTTTTTTTTGCTCTACAGCCCCTCACTAAGGGCCCTCTCACTGCTCAGGGCGGGCCCCCAACCATTGCTCAGGGGGGCCTCTAAGCACAACTCAAGGGCTCCATCCTCAGCTCAGGGGGCCCTTACCAGCAACACAAAGCAAAAAAAAGGTCGCCCATCGGGCCTGAGGACCCAAAATAAATTTTTTGCACCGGGGCCCTTGTTGACCTAGCTACGCCACTGCTTCACCTGGAGCGATTTCTGAAAACCATGTAAAACTGAAACTGGGACCACTGGAAGGATATTCTAACTCGCTCGGTCACTTAGATTTGTTAGATTTGTTTCTGTGGATTTGTGCCTGCACGATTTGCCACCCTTCTGATAACCTGCCAAATTTGCGAACAATTTTCACATACTACGCATGTCTTAAAAAAAATCGTTTACAAATCTTACGTGTAATAAATGCTGAATAATCAATGAGCTTAATGCACACTATATAATTTCCAGATTTCGATAGCTTTTACTAACGAACTTTGAACATACCTTTGTTTGTATTATACCTCTAGTTTTCAATTGATACAGCGAACTTTTTGATGATAAACTATTTTCTATTGAAATTCTTTTGCATTTACGTAACCTAATACGATGCATCGTACATATCACCTTTCAAATAATTATTAGAAAACCATTTGTTTCGTCGCATTTTGAATCCAGATTCAAATTAATGTTTTCAGATATGTTTCTCCATCTGTAAGTCGTTGGCCCAGGGTTAGCTGGTTCCAGTCATGGTGGGGGCAGAAATATTCATCACCAGTATTTGGCGTACATGGTGGTGAACAATTCCTAATCACCAGACTGTCCATAGGAGTCATCATAAACCTCTCCGCAGCGCGTGTGGATGGAACCCCGGTGTCTTTCGGAAGAGTAGGCCAGAATGGGCCACCACCCTGTTTCACCGTCTCCATTTCTTCGTATTTCCAACAGTCAAAACGCAAACAGCGTCGTAGTAAACACAGTACAGTCAACTACACAACATAATAATAAATAATGATATTCAGACGGTCTTGCTGAATATCTTTCATTCAATAAGTCTGCTAAAACTTGCTAAAATGCTATTTCGCAGTTAATAACATTCCCTCGCCCTAACACTAGCCGACAATTTTTACATTATTGTGGTACATTTTTTTTTTTTTTTAAGAAAAACTTACTGCACGTCTAGACGTGAAATTCAACATAATAATTGAAAGTCATCTTTAGATCATCAATCATTATTTTTGAAAAAAATAAATTGCAATAATTCTTATTGTTTTTATTAGTTATACACCTGTATATAATGCTGTCATTTTCCAGATGCCAGATAAGGTATGCGAACAACTTCATATGAACAAAGAAGATGGACGCATTGCTATTTCAAGTTCTTATAATAAATATCAACTTGAAATATGTAATTACCTTTGTCGACTTTAAAAAGGCCTAAGACTCAATTGACAGAAATTTACTAATAGATATTCTGAAAGAATTAGGACTCGATAATAAAACAACTGAAATAATTAAAGGAACACTAACAAAAACGACGTCCCAAGTAAAATTTATGGGAGAAATTTCCAAGCCGTTTGAAATTATTTCAGGTGTGAAACAGGGAGATGATCTGTCTCCACTACTTTTCAACTGTGCATTAGAAAAAGTAGTGAGGGAATGGAGGAAAGCCATCAACACAAAGGGTGTTCAGCTGGGAAGAAATCCAAATAAAATCACCATAGATTGTCTAGTTTTTGCAGATGACATGGCGGTAATTACTGATTCACTGGATAGTGCAAAAGAACAAATCGTAGAACTGGAGAAACAGGCAGCCAAAGTAGGATTACATATATCTTATGAAAAAACACAGTTCATGACAAACATCAATGATGCTCCTCAAAATCTTAAACTTCGCAATGGAACAATAGCTAAAACAAATTGTTTTAAATATTTAGGAGAATGGATAACGAGTGACACAAAAGAAAAGACTACAATAGAAACTAGAATAGATAAAGTGGAAAGACCATTTCATATGACAAAGAACGAATATAACAAAAAATCCTTATCATGGAACACAAAACTAAGGCACTATCAAGCAGTGGTTAGACCAGAAACGCTGTATTCGGCAGAAACGCTTAAGCTAACAAGATATGGGGATCTTGAAAAACTGGAAAAAGTAGAAAGAAGAATCTTGAGAAAAATACTGGGACCCAAACCTAATAGTAATGCTGAATACAAATTAAGACCAAACCGAGAACTATATTCTAAAATAGAAAAATTAACAGTTATAATGAGGAAAAGAAGACTGAAATTTTACGGGCACATATGCAGAATGGATAGTAATAGACTAACAAAACAAATCTTCACCCTACTGAACAAATACAAATCCAAACCCACATGGTTCACTGGAACTGAAAAGGACATGAAAAATTCTGGAGTGAAAGCAGATATAATAGACAACAGAACACTCTATAGAGAAGTAATTCACAAGGCAGGTTTTCAGGAGAGACAGAAATACATCAAGGGAAGGAAATGGACCCAGGAACAAAAGGAACAACACTCTCAAAGAATGAAGGAAGTTTGAAGCAAAGATAATTAAATACAAAGAAACATAGCCAAAGTTGATTTATCGTACCCTCCAAAAGGGTTATTCGGAATAATAATAATAATAAATATCAACAACAACGAATGGAATTTGAAAATATCTCTACACAATTTTGCTTAAAAAATTGTAAAAAGAGGTGTGAATTATGGTACTAAAATAGTAGCGTTTATTCTTAGAGTTATAACAAAATTTCAATGTAAAACTGGTGTTCAAAACAACGAAAATTTTTACGAGGAACAAGTTTTGTTGCATGTTCCTTGGCAATAATGAAATGACCTAAATCCACAAAATAGTATCTGGAAAGTTGTATATGTGCAACATTTTACAAATGAAGATATTCTGAATGTAACTTACCAACGAATATTTTTTCTAATGAAGAACAAGAACTAATAAATATATCTGAACAATAACTTAGATATCTATGAAGTTATGAAAAAGAAATTCAAATTAAAATAATTATTGTCCAAGTGAAAGCCGATTCTGGAAAAAGTACGTTAGGTAATTATTTTACCTTTCGTTTAGATAAAAAATGATTCAACAATACAGTCCAAACTTTTAATACGAGTAAATAAAGTATCTAGAGAACTCAGTTTACATTCACTTGCTCAATATCAAGAGGAAATTCATGAATGTAAATTTCTGTTTACTGACGAAATGAAAATCATTGGATGTAGTTGTTATTCCCCTAGGTTAATTGATTTGCGATTACTAACAGCTATTCCTTCAAGACAAGATGAACCATTCGGTGAATTATTTAAGTATATTTTAGGGAATATCAAACAGTTACCGCCTGTTAATGATAGATCACTTTAAAATAGAGTTCAAGGAAATGAATCCCTTTTAGAAAGAAAATTGTTATTCACAAGTATTCATAAATATTGTTTCTTATCCGATTATCCCGACAATATGAATCTCAACAAATATTTCGAGATATACTTGACAGTATTTGGAATGATGAGAGTACAATTGAGGTATATGAAAAATTTATTACAAGTAGTCTACAATTTTCTCCATTACGAGAATGCAATACTTTCAACGATGTCAGTATACTATTTGCTACAATTAAAGATGTAAAAGAATTCAATCATCAGAAATTAAAAGAATTGAGTCAACCTGTTGCTTATATTCCAGCTGTTCATAATTGTTCTGCTGCAAAATCAGCCAGTGATGAATTATTAGATGGACTACAATAATTTATAAATTATTGGATCTAATGTTACGCTATAATTTACTGGTAGAAAAATGATTAGTAAATGGAGCTTTAGGTTCTGTTTAAGATATTATTTATGAAGAAAATCTAAGGCCGCCTGATTAAGTGCTAAGAGTGATAATGGTTCGTTTTGAAAATTATTTTCATTGAACTTATAAAAATAGTGTTCCGATTCCAACAAAAACTAAATTTACTAAAAGAGGGAATATCACGTGTTTAAGAAGGCAGTTTCCGTTACAGTTAGCTTCCGCAGTCACAATTAACCCATCTCAAGGTTTAACATTAATTAAAGGTGTAGATACTTAAGGAAAAGAAACTTCTATCGGTTTAACAAATTTATCGTCATCGAGAGTAGAATCTCTAGAAGGCGACACTTAAATAGAAGATTTTCTTGCTACAAAATTAGTAATATCAAAACCGAGTATGGTGGGGGACCATTAACACCCAGGCCTCGCATTTGGGAGGACGCGGGTTCGTATCCCCGTCCGGGCATCCAGATTTGGGTTTTCCATGGTTGCCCCAAATCACTCGAGCCGAATGCCGGGATGCTTCCTTCAAAAAGGCCATGGCCGAATTCCTTCCCATTCCTTGTCCCCAGTCCCATCCCGCCTCTAATGACCTCGACGTCGACGAGGCGTAAAGCCATAAGGAAAAAAAGAATATAAAATTTCGAGTATGTTTAGGTATAGAAAACAGGAAGAAACTCGAATGAGAAATTTTGTATCTGATTAACAATAAATTAAATAAATAGATTTTTTAAAAAAATAAAAAATTGCATCTTATTACAAATGTGCCTAATTTTTTTGTCAACAAACTAATCCCACGGTTTTTGATGATAGTTCGTGGAGTTTAAATATTAAAATTCTCAGGATTATTATTTAGTTTCTTTAATTTCATATAATATTTCTTATAATAAAACTTTGCGAGCAACCACAAAGCCGTGCTTTTAGCTAGTAATAACAATTTGATTCTCATGCAACTTCAAAACAAATAGTTTCGTCGATGTTCGTAAAAAGTCTGCTACTACGCAAATACTTGTAATTTATAAACGTTTGTTTAATTATGTGTTGTATGTGAAAAGTTATTTTTTAAACTGTTAACACAGTACCAAATTTGACGCCGAGTTTTCGCCTTACGAGCTGATGCGTATCTTGTTTTCCTGCTTTGAAAATGGTCAGTAAAGCTTCCATTCAGAAACAACAAACAGATAATGCTATGCCACAGAAGAAAACTTTTACTATGTCTAAGTCTAAAAGAAAGTTAGAAATCTGTAATAGAATTAACAGATTGTGCTGAATTTGATAAACAGTACAAAAGCCGCCTGCAACAATAGTGAATTGTAATTTGTTACAAGCGTCTAGAAACAAACCTTTGGCAAGTAGCGGGAGAGAGATCTGAATGAAACCAAAAAATATTTATGCATTGGTTTTCACTGTACCAATAGTGTTTGAATAGTGTTTCTGTATAAACTCCAAGTGTATCTAGGTGAAGAACAGAAACCGAATAAAGATATTCCTCGAGAACTAACGTTAACTTTTATATTATCAGTGTTCTCTCAGTAGCTGTGACGGAGTGGTACGTTTAATCGGACAGTAGGTGGTATTAAAGTACGACGCTCACAAAGTGCAACGATATTAAGTGACGCTTGTACAGATATACGATAGTGGTAGCAGCGCTCATAGCGGCAAGCACTGGAATCCAATACTTCGTAGCTTCGCCGGCAGATGGCTGAGCATTCCACATCCGACGCGGCCACTGCGACTGGTATACGCTCCGCTTTGATTTCATCGTTGCTCTCATGTTTACACCTAATAACGACGACATATCACACTACACAAGAACACCTAAGTTTTACAGACAACGGCTTATACGTTTTATTGACAATGGGGTTATTTGTTCTAGAAATACCTCGGTTTTGCTATAGTTCATGTTGCTTAGTGAAGTTTTGATCGTGTATTGAGAATATAAACGTAAAATAAAGAAAAATACATCTGAATAAAATCTCGCAGCTACTGTAAAGATGTAACGTGAAACGCTAAACACCGAGTTAAATGGTATAACCTTAAAAGTTTCAACTGTTTACAAGAATGTATGTCAAACATTTCAGTGTTACGTCATTAATATACTACAAAGAAAATTATATATATATATATATTTTTTTATTTATTTTTTTATAAGAAACATTCCAGACGGTGTCTGAGACAAAACTAAGCGCACAGATCGACTTACACTGGATACTAATAAAAAATCATCGAAGAGGAAGGTAACACCTACTTAGTTTGTACCTTTAAATGTAAAATCTAAAACCTATTACCCGACAAGTTATTAGTTAATCTTGATTAACCTAAGTACTGTCCAGACAATTACGTACGTATTTTGTTCTTTTTGTCAAGATAAATTTCCAAAAATTCTTGTAACAAATGTAACAACGGTTATCATTAGTTTATGTTTAGTAAATTTATGTTCTTAACTGCTTCGCTGAATGAATTTCCAATTAAGTTGGCGACATTACTCATATATGAACAATGAATAACGTGATTTAACCTTTTTTTTAAATAGTATTTGACCACTTATACGCATCATAGATGTGGAATAATATATCGGGCGTAATGACTTAAATAGGAACTCAGTTACTACAATAAGGCATTTTTTCGTATGTATGATTTCTTGGAACATATCCAAATTTACCTACCAAAGTAATTAGGGAGTTTACCTACAATTTTATGTACATCACATGAATACACACCAAACCTACCGTCTTATTATTTGTTTGTTCAAAATCTCGTGTACTTTTGATGTAATTCCGGTGGAACTGGAATAACAGATAAAACATCTATTTATATGGCTGCTTTAAAATATGCGCAGAGTAAACTATTTAATGTATTACAGAGAACATTTAAAATAATTTATATGGTGCAGGGAATATTTCTCCTTACTGATAGATACACCCCGAACGTTTTGAGCCTGAAGAACGTTAGTCTGGAAGTAATATGGGATTACTACCAGTGCAACGCAAGACAACTGCTGTTCTAAAATAGCATCGTTAAAGTTTAACTGCTTCACTGAATGAATTTCCAATTAAGTTGGTGACATTACTGATATTTAAGTCATTTTTTAAAAATAAATTTAAATTTAATCTTTAGTCGTAAAGAGTTTGAACACTCTTACCATATTAGATGTATGATAACATTTAGGGCAGTTTAAAACATTTATAAACTGAATAAAATTAAAGAAAGTCTGTGTGGTTTATGTCTGATTCTTGTGCTTAAATCACCAGGTAATATTCAGTGCGGAACATCAAACATGTCACGACAAAGTTTCTTACAATTAAAAAAAAGTTACGACGGTCGTCGAAAGAGCGTCCATTATTGCATATACATTTTTCCATAAAAATTACAGTTTTAAAATTCCAATTATTTAATTGCCCTTTCGTTAAAATTATTGAAGGTGTGTTCTTTATCGTCAGTAGAAATTTTCTTTTCGCCTGAATATTTATTGTTGTGTCTATACAAATGATAGTTACACAGTAACAACAAGAAACGTTGCATAGTGCAGTCACTGCAATGAAACAGAAGTTGGAATGATCTGTTTTTACTCTTTCAGCCCACCTTCGGGTTGAATACCACCCTTTTTAAAGATTTTAGATACGGATTAAAACATAGTTGCCTCCAATAACGGTTGATGCCAGATGATTTAAATTTGACTATTGCCTATCGCTCTCAGGCATGCCATAATGGGAAGAAGATATTGCGAGTGTAATTCCGTATTATTTGTTTCTAATCAAATATATACATTTGGAAGAGTGAGAATCATGAAGCCGCGGACAAGTTAAGCGACTCGCTGCCTTAGTAGACTGATATCATTCAAAAATAGCTAACCATAATTTCTGCTCGTACAGTTATTATTAATCACTCTGCACTGCTTAAATCATTATAGCTATTAAGAAAATGTTAGTACCACTCAAAATAAAAGTTTTGGAATATCTTAAACAATTATAAAACCAAACAGAAATCTCAGAAGTGTTCATTCACATATAAACACAGATGTACAAAAAGACATAATCCAGAAATATTTAAAACGCCTTAACAGCCAAGGAGGTTTCGGAACCGAAAATATTCAATTTTAAAATACATTTTGTACATCGAAAAAATATTTAAAAATGTTAAAGAAACTTAATTACTTCTATAATCTGTTAAGGACAACTAGCCTGGTATTGAACTCAATACAGGCCGCTATAATTTTTATTTGATGCTACCGAATTGCCAGCTAAGCAATACGTTCACGATGCATAAAGCTAGCTGAATTTTAGAACTTCCCTCGTTCGCTGATACTCTTTGTCTCGATTGCTCCATTGTTTCGAGATGATTGGGAGCTAAACTATTAACATCATGCGGACGAAACAGAAAAGAGAAAAAAAAACACTTTAATTAAAAAAACGCATGTTCGGGGTCAATAACTGCTACATCACCTGATACGTCTACTAGGACCGAGCGGTAACGCATTCGGATGGACGCGGGTTCAATTTCTTGTCCGGACAGCCAATTTTCGTTTTTCCAAGTTCTCCCGAAATCACTCCAGACGAATCCCGGGGTGGTTGCCTCAATAGGCTGTGAACAAATTCCTTCCCGTTCCTTGCACCCAGTTTATTCCCGATTCTAATGACCTTCACGTATAGCCATAAAAAGAATCTTCTACGGGAAATTTTCAGCTCTATTCCGGACAAAAAAAGTGCAGTGATACTTTTTTTACAAATAAATATTGGAAAATCATAGATTATCTTGATAAATAAGCTGCACAAAGAGTTGTGGAGCATCCTATACAGTCGTCATTTGAAAGAACAAAATGAAAAACTTGTACAGCAAACGTAACTTGCTACTGCCGTATATCCTGTCGTTAAAAATGTCTAGGCACAGCAAAAAAGATTCAGGTGAAAAGAAAATTTCTATAGAGGAAGGAACGAACTTTCAATAATTTCGAATTAAATGGGAATTAAAAAGCTGACAGTTCTATGGAAAAATGTTCAGGAAATAATGGACGCTCTTTCGACAACCGTCCTAACTTTCTTTTTGATTGCAAGAAACTTTGTGGTAAATTATATTTTTATGTCTATACGTTTTTATGTTGAACACATTTCATGCCTAGAAAAATCCATAAAAGAAACTGCGACATCTTTTGAAGCATTTTTGAATTATTGGCTATTCGTGCATACTTAAAGAAAAAATATGGATATTCTCGCCAAATACATAATGTCTCGTGACATTGTGACTTTCAGATGTCAGGCCTACCTCATCGATCATGCCGATAAACTGAAATACATAATCAACGTAATAGATGCACCTTACAGATTGCATACTTCTTATGTTCTGAAAATTATAGTCCAATTCCTGTTTTTAACTAAACTATTATCTTTTTTCCTTCAAATTAGTGTTTGTATACATATCAAGCGTTATTGTAATAATTACAAACTCAACATACTTCGTATAGGCTAACGTCAAAAATTAAGAAGGTATGTAGAATTGAAACGAAATATTTGTATGTTTATCGTGTACAACATAGTGTGTTATATTTCGATTTCAGCGGGTATTTTCGTCATTGTTGTTATTCTTCTTTTTGTGGTTTCCACACCTGTGGGTAATTCAGAGGAGCAAATGTGGTCATAGGAAGCGAATCAAGCGTGGACTTTGAAGTTAATAGGATTAATGATACAAGGGGCCCAGAGATAGGGAGAGCTGTACGGAAGTATCAGTGCAAAGCGAAAGGGGGCGAAAGTGTGGGGCCAAGAAGTAGTCGTGAAGTGTTCAGCAAACGAGTGGCTAAAATAAAGATTGATTTAAGTGTATATACAAGAAGACACTTATTCCACAGCTGAAGAGGTGTTTCCAGGGAAAGTTGAGTAGAATACAACTACAGTGGAGGGAAAGAAGGAACGGTTCAAAGAAATAATGAGACTGGGAGATTAAACAAAAAATAATATAAACTAGAGAATCTACATACTACAGTAGTGCGGCAAGCAGGCTGGGTAGAGCATAATAGAACACAGAATGGAAACACATTAGGTAAATAAACAGGTAATAAATGTCAACAAAGAAGTAAGCTAAAGACGCATTCATGAAGCATATTGCATCTGGAAAGGAAGGTTGAATGACCCATGTAAGGAAATTGAGGGAAAGAGAAAATTGTGGATAGTGATGAGGAAGAAGTTAGCCATGACGTGCAAAAAGCCAGAAATATGAAATAACTACTTTGTTTACGTAATCAAGGACTGTAGTACAAGGATAGACGGGATCATATCAAAGCACTAGAAATGGGATTAAGGAAACCTAAAGCAGTTGGTGTGGATGATATTACGAAAACCGCTTTGGAGTTAATGAATACGATACCGTACACCTAAAAAGATTATTTAGATTCATTATAGAGACATGCTGTATATAAGAGGACTGGTGCTGATCATCGTTCTGATGAACAAATTTTTTTTTTACGGTTTTCAATCAGAAGTTAGGAAGTTTGCAGATATCATAATATTGGATAGCAGGTCCGCATTTAGGCATAGGCTGTAGCCTAGGGGTACGCACCACATGAAAATAGTGAAAAACAATGTTCAGTCCTTTGAAGTACGGGTGTACTGTAAAGTAACCTATATCAAAAAGTAACAACTTTGCGGCTCAACATTGAGGACTTATAACCCTTGTAACATACGTTTGTAATATACTTTGGTCGGCGAGTATAAATTTAAAGTTACTGTCGTATACCTGAAATTTTTTATTTATGCTATCGTGTCTTTCGACTGGTTTGATGCAATCCTCCATCCCTTCCTATCCTGTGCTAACCTCTTCATCTCTACATATCCCTTACAACCCACGTCTTCAATTATCTGCTTCATATATTCTAATCTCTGTCTTCCTCTACAGTTCTTACTTTTAACTGTTCTTTCCACTGAAAAATTAACCAATCCAGCATGTCTCAAAATATGACCTACCATCCTGTCTCTTCGTTCTGTAAGCTTCTTCCACAAACTTCTTTCCTCACCCATCATTTCCAATACTCGTTCATTTCTTACTTTGTCTGTCCACCTAATTTTCAGCATTCTTCTGTAGCACTACATTTCAAATGCTTCAATTTTATTTCTTTCTGGTATTCCTAAAGTCTATGTTTCGCTACCATAAAGTGCTTTGCTCCACACATAGAGTTTTAAAAAGTTTAATTCCAAGATCAATGTTTGAAATTAAAAGATTTCTCTTTTTCATCAAGGCCCTTTTTGCTAGTGCTATTCTGCCTTTAACATCATTCCTGCTTCGGCCATCGGTTGTAATTTTGCTTCCCAAGTAACAGAATTCACTAAACCTGCGATAAGAACTAAAATTCCCTAGCCTTCATATCCGTAAGGTTAGGTTAGATAAATTCATTGTGTATAGGTGTAAACAGTAAGTAGTGGTGGGAGGTCCATGTTTAATATTTTGTTGGAAGTAAGTATTTAAAAAAATTACATTCGTTTATAATTAAATAGATACGTATATAGACTCGGATATCATAATTAAATATTATTTCAATTTTTAATTAGTTTTTATTTAATTTGTTGTTTTATTTTTTTAAAACTTTATTTCAGCATTCAGGAATCTCGATCGCTTGGTTCGACGGGGGAATCCACTGGTTAGTGGGGTTCTGCCTAGAAACAGTTTAGTCGCTGTCTTCTGTTGACATGCGTGTGTAAATAATTATGTTTATAATCTTTCTCTATGGCGTGCTTTGGTGATATGAATCATCTTTTATCGTTTGTTTTATCTTAATATGTAGGCCTGCTCTTTCATATTGTTATTAAAACTTGTTATTCCGCGGGATTTTGCCAAGGGTGTTTGTTTTCAACAACCCATGTACAATAGGCAGCACCTTATCTATCGATTATCAGTCGAAACACTGTTCATTTCAGTCGCCGAATCGATACAGAAAGCACATTTCTAACTTACGATTCTTCAGTAAGTTATCATCGTATATTTTTACTATCATTGCGTTATCCAATATTTTGCATTGGAAGGTTTATTAACTTAATAATAAGTAATCGATATTGCTTCCGCACCACACTTGTAGCCTACGGGCCTCCATATCCTAAAGGTTCCGCAACACAGATAAAGCCTAGAGGCCTGCAGATTGTAAATGCGGCCCTGTTGGACAGTAGGATCTAAATGGACAGCTGCAGGGAGATCTGGATAGAATATCTACACTATCGTTTATAAAAGTTGCAACACCCAGAAGCAAGGGAGCATGCACAAACTACGTGGCTCGTCCGGGGGGGGGGGGGGAGGGGTTCGCTGGAAGGCTACGCTGGGCTACGTGGGGGGAGGTGGGGTTCCGAGCCAGACCACGTAGCTTTCCTTTCACACAACCGAGCGTGGTGGTGTAACGGACAGTGTTCTGGCCTCGCATTCGGGAGGACGGCGGTTCGAATCCCCGTCCGGGCATCCAGATTTTGGTTTTCCATGGTTTCCCAAATCACTCCAGGCAAATGCCGGGATGCTACCTTAAAAAGGCCATGGCCGAATTCCTTGCCCCCATCCTTTCCCGTCTCTAAAGACCTCGCTGTTGAGAGACGTAAAGCAGTTAAATAAAAATAATATTTCCTTTCATAACATTTTTCACAGTTAAAATGAGGAACAGAACTCACAACAGCATGTGAATATTTATTTCCCTCAGTTAATTATCTCGGTATGTAATTTACAATAGTCTGACAAGAGAAAAATAGTAAAAAATGTCTTCTGGAATCAAAAGGAAAAAAAGCTACGTGCTACGTGGGGGGGGGGGGGGGTAGAGGCAAAGAGCTACGTGGGGGGAGGGAGGGTTCACAGGAGGCCAAAATGGAGCTACGTGGTTTATGCACGCTCCCTAATGGTCTGAATCGCTCCAAAATCGGAGGCTATGTGGAACAGTGCAACCGTAAGAAGTGATTGAGATTGCAGAAAGTGGCGTGTACGTAGGCCTAACAGAACCCTCTTTTTTGTGACCAGACGAGTCACTGTTTCGTCACGCTCAGAAGGGCCAGGTATGCCAAGGGGTGTAATTTCTGCATGTGAGTGTGTTTGAATGTATACACCGTGACACTGTGGCTCGTGAGACCATGTAATCATTTGTCTGCTTCTCGGTGCTGCAATTTTCACAAACAGTAGTGTAGTTGGGTACCATAACACAAAACGAAGGTGCATTCTAAATAGAATAATTGTTATTTACGCTATTTGTTTTAAGTGAAAACGTTTATAGGCGGGATGTAGGCTGAGGATAAATCTGTGAATTCGTGTCACCGACCGACATGCTATGACGTGTGGCGCGTTGGACGCTTTTTGAAATAAATATTTTTTATCCGATTTTGATGGAACATTGCATACGTACATTTTAAATCAAGGTTAAGGCTAAGACAGGGTCGGATTGCGCTCGTAATAGGAACCCTGTCACCAGTTCATTACGACTAGGCGGAATTATTATTATTTAGTATATCTGTAGTTATAAGTATGACGTGTTGACCGTATGATATTCATAGGTTTTTTTTTCGCTTGTGGTCATTAGAGGCGGGAAAGCTCTGGGGGCATGGGACGGGAAGGGATTCGGCCATGGCATTTTTGAAAGATGCTTCTCGGCATTCGCCTGGAGTGATTTTGGGAAACCATTGAAAACCCTAATCTGGATGCCAGGACGGGGATTCGAACCCGCGTCCTTCCGAATGCGAGGCCAGAGCGTTAACCGCTCACCAACCACTCTCGGTTCCGTGCTTGTTGAAGGACCGGAATATAAATATCTTGTCATATTATTTGATAGTAAACTCAACTGTGTTGGAGACTTAGCTAGGTTTCAAAGTCCTGCATCAGTATGAAAGGTTGATGAGTACAGTGAGTGGAAACATTGTTGAGACCCCAGCTAGAGCATTTAGCGTTCTCGCCTCGCATTCGGGAGGACGGCGGTTCGAATCCCCGTCCGGGCATCCAGATTTGGGTTTTTCATGGTTTCCCAAATCACTCCAGGCAAATGCCGGGATGCTTCCCTCAAAAGCCCATGATCGAATTCCTTCCCATTCCTTGCCCCCATCCTTGCCCCCCATCCTTTCCCGTCTCTAAAGACCTAGCTGTTGAGAGACGTAAAGCAGTTAAAAAAAAAGCTAGAGCATATATGCTATAGAACTCACTTTTTGGCTCTCAAATACAGAATTTGATAGGTTACGAAGGAAGGCAGACAGAATTGTCTCCGCATTGCCTAGAACTGTCAATAAGCGACACGATAAAGGAGATGGCTTGAAATCAGTGATTGGCAGATGAATGAAAAGTGCTGGGTGATGTACGAGGGTGAGTCAAATGAAAACCTTAAATTTGTAATAAAAAATCGAAATTTCTCCACGCGGTGCATGAGTGGTTGCGCGGACTACCAAAATAATTTTTTTCTAAAGGAATTTATGCACTTTGTAAGCGCTGGAGGACTTGCAGTGATTTTTTTTTTAATCTGCTTAACGTCTCTCTAACAGCGAGGTCTTTAGAGACGGGAAAGGATGGGGGGCAAGGAATGGGAAGGAATTCGGCCATGGCCTTTTGAAGGAAGCATCCCGGCATTTGCCTGGAGTGTTTTGGGAAACCATGGAAAACCCAAATCTGGATGCACGGACGGGGATTCGAACCACCGTCCTCCCGAATGCGAGGCCAGAACGCTAGCCGTTACACCACCACGATCGGTGACTTGCATTGAGCGTGGGGGAGATTATGTTGAAAAGTGATACAGCCTTGTACCACTTCTGCACAATAAATAATATTTAAAAAAATATTTAAGGTTTTCATTTGACTCACCATCGTATAAGGCATACTTTGGCGATGTATCCTCTATGTTTGTAGGGAGAAACTATTCTATATTTCAGATTTGAGGGAGTGAGAATATTTTCATTTGTAGATGAGAGAATATAAGTTGAGGATAAAGTATCAACACAAATAACGAACTGATCACCTTAAAAAATGAAACCATTTATAGAAATATATCTTCTGAAGCAGAAATATGCGTGTGGGGAATTTGCTTTCGGTGCATTATCTCCATAGCGTTTAATACAACTAATAAAACACGATACTGGTTGTTTTTCCAGGAGGGCTTTGCTTTGAAATTATTTCTGTTGGCATACGTAGAAGATGTTATTCTGCTGGGTGTGGTCTTTACTCGTAGATGCGAAAATATACAGTACGACATCAAAAGGAGAGAAATGCTACCTCACAGAATAGCCGCGTGTATCGCAACTTATGAGCCAGGTTGTGCGAGATTAGCGCTCTGTGAATGGAGCTCTGGTATATTATGATGGGCTTATCTGAACAACAGGTTGAACGAATCATGCGAATGTCGCAGGGTCATCATACCTGACACAATTACTGCCTTCCGCGCAGACTTGAATTGCTAACCTCGCCAGGGAACTTACGTTTACTTTCGAAATCATTTCGATACAATGGTTAGTCTCCATATCGTTATCAGCGATAGATAGTATGCAGACGAAACAACCGCTTGCAACCACTATTTAGTTGATCTGCGCACTAGGCTAGCATTTTAGTTCACTGATGAGTATGAGTATTTATTAGCTAAAATACTCGCTACTGCTCAAAAATTATTCGCACTACGGTCGAGTACAGTACATAAGTTTTATGGTATTTTTCCAGATGAACAGACTGCAACGCAATAAAATGAATGAGCTAATGGCTATTTTAGAGATGTAGATGAAGAAATTTATGCGTCAAAAAACAAACAAAAAACAAAACAAAAATGGGTACGAAAATCGATTAATAGAAGGGATGAACTAGGAGGTACAAATTGTCTTCTGAAGGCATTAGCATTAGGAGACCCCAAAGAATAGTTTGAGAATGTTCGAAAATTGTGTAAACTTTGTGTTACTGAAAATTCAGTCGCAAATTCAGCGTGAAGAGACCCATTTAAGAAGTGTAATTCCGGCAATTACAATATTACAGGCAGTTCTCTACTTTACTGCCACCGGATGGAGTATAAGGACACTCACACATATATCTATACTCGGAAAATAAGCTATTTCCTAATTCATCACAGACGTCTGTGAAGGAATCTATGAAACATTAAAGGAATTGAAGTAATATTTCGTATGGATGGATCCAGTAAACTGATCATTTTACCAAGGAATATAATTTTGGACTCCTTTATTTTTTTATTATATTTTTTTTAACTTCTACTAGTAGGTCATTTTAAAAAGATTTTTATCGCATTAGGTAGTATTCTAATAAAAATAGTAATAATAAGATCTTACTGGATAATCTAGATGCTGTTGTAATAAAATAATTAATAAAATTTGCACTAACCAGATGTTTTCAATTTTCAATTTAATTTACTTCTCACTAAATCCAGGTATTTTCATTGTATTTTCCAAATTGTTGTGTGCAGATTGCTTCCTTTGTTTGTTTTTACAGTGCGGGGACTTAATAATCTACATGCATTCATGTTCTACATATTTAGAAAGAAATTTTAAAATTGTTTCTTTGCTCTGGTGAAACGTCATTTTTGGGGCAGCTAATGAACTCGACTAAACGACAGGTTCAGACTTGTTTAGCCGATGAACCAGTAAGGGGACTTCCATAAATTACGTGAGGTGTTTTTTCCGGATTTTCGGACCCTCCCCCCCCTTCGTGAGATCTGGTCCGTTAGACCCCCCCCACCCCCCCCTATAAATCACTCTCCCAACTTTTGGAGACCTTTTTTCTTATTTTTAGGTCTCACCCTTCCAAACCCGGTTACACCCTAACTTTTCGACGAAATACCCCCCTAAATTCGACTTTCGCGTCATTTGTAGACCTTTTTTTGTTTTTTTAGCTCAACAGTCCAACAAAAATATAATATAATAGAACAAAATGGATCAATTCGACTAAACTACTGGCTAAACTGCTCCACTAAATTTCGGAGTTCAGATACATTTAGTTACTAAAGTACTCGGTACTCCACTAAATTACTAGCCTAGTGCGAACCAGCCTTAACAGACTGTTAATTATAGTCTACGTGTATGAGTTGAAAGAGTGCATAAAGGGGATTTCTCAATAAGTACCAAATTACATGCCGGTAGGTGATACTTCCTGTCTCGGATATCGAATTTCATTTCTTTGGGTTGGTGATGTGTATCTAATGTGCTACTACCGGTCGGACAGAAAGCAGGAATATTTAATTACAGCTCAACCTTACCCACGACTCTCTGAACTTTTATCACCCAGACTGCAGTGCGGATTAATCAAACTAGGGGAATTATGGTCGGATATCTATTACGTCGAGTCAACGACGTGCACTGCCAGTACAGAGCAAAGCTAGTAATTTAACGATCTACTCCCTGCAATCTGAACACGCGCCCTCCAGATTTCCGGGTCCAAGCGATTCCGCTCACCTATCAAACTCGGTTGTAAGAGAAGTGAGGGATTAGCGGATATCATGTCGAATTGGAATTCAGTGGAATGAAAGAATTTGTAATTGATTGACTAATGCCCGTATGAACATATTCGTTGAGGCGTGTTTGCTAGACACAAGGGATGCATGCGGATAAACCTGCCTATTCGATCGATTTTACCGAGCGTAGTGGGTGAGCGGTAACGCTCTGGCCTCGCATTCGGAAGGACGCGGGTTCGAATCGCCGTCCGGGCATGCAGATTTGGGTTTACAATGGCTTCCCCAAATCACTCAAGCGAAAACCGGGATGCTTCCTTCAAAAGGCTTCCCATTCCTTGCTCCCTGTTACGGAAGCCGTAGGCGAAAAAAAAAGAAGTTTGTATATCTAACACTCCCATATATAGAGCGCTTCCTGATATCTTCGGTAGGCGAATGATGTCAATCCGATTAGACTCTGAAATCCAAATGATCTGCAAACTGAGTACTTTGCGAACTTAACCCGTTGACACCTTGTTTTACATTCAGCTGTCATTTTTGTGCCATATTGCCCACGCGTTTGTTCATATCTTGTCACTCAGTAAATTTATATATTTTTGTGTCTCAGAAAATTCCGTCCTCATAATTTTCTAATGCATGTTTGTCTGTTTTGTCGGAACACTAAAAAGTAAAATTTTATGATTATGTGTAACACGATATAAAAAAAAATTGAAAACAAACACACCATCGATCCTCGTGCGTAAAAGAAGTTGGTTGTTAATCCCCCGCGGCCTCGAACACAATGATTGGCTGTTTTTCTAACAAATTCTGCTATTGTCAATCGTCAATATGCTTGGCGAAAGCCACGTTATGGCACTGACATACCAACATCAGCATTTGAAAATGTAATTAGTGTGGCTTACATATTGGACTGCGCGAATGCGAAAGTGATTTGGAATGTGATAACGTGGTTTTAGTGAGGTGTGCACATTTTTCACTTCCACTTTGTTTAGACCACTTCATCGAAATCCGATTAATATAAGCACTATCAGGTGTGTGGTACTGCTCTATATGCGTATTTTGTTCTATATTAACGTACTTTAAGCAGAAAGTTTTTGGCACTGTTGATTGAAAATGTAATGGTTAACTGACGTCATTGAATTACGTATAATTTCCTTCATATGGTATTGATATCTTGTTATTTTGTTTCTTTCTATTAAAATGTTACCTGAGTTAGAATTCAACTTTTTTCATGGAAATGACACACACCACTGTTTTGTTTATTCTAAGCAAGATTTCGTGCGGCTCCGAGCGTTAGAGGTCGAAGGTGTCCCTTGTCAGTGCTGAAGTTTCATTAATTCCTGCGTCTCTTGCTTCCCTGATATCAGGGTAAAAGGAACAAAAGTAAGTTTCAGTTCGGTTTGCTTCTAGGTGAGTGCTTAAGTTTATTGGAATTCAATTTGTGACTTGCCGGCCGTGGCAGTGTAGGGGCTAGCACGCTGGCCTCGCAATGTAAGGGCCGCCGATTCGAGTCCGGCCACGGGCATGAGTGGTTTTAATTAAGTGTTGTGTTCGTCTTGTGCTGTCCTCACTGTAGTGTCTACAACATCATGATTAATGCGTGAAAAAACAGTTGGTACAAAAACAAATCGAGCTGGCTAAATGGTCGCAAAGACCGAAGGCCATATTTAAAAAAAAAAAAAAAAAAAAAAAAAAAAAAAAAAAAAAAAAAAAAAAAAATTGACTTATTTGGAAACGCCATTTGGTCACTACTGTTATGGGTCGTGGCATTCGGGACAGTCAGATTTTGGCTTTCCGGAATGAATCCAGGCGAAAGTCGCCATTGTGCCGTCAAATATCCGTATGATGTCTATTCTCAATTGTTTTCAACAATTTCTGTCAGGCTTTAATGACGGGCGACATAACTGTAATAAGAAGCGAAAAATTGATTAAAATCATGACACAGAACTATAGCATCTATACTAATGTTATAAATGCGAAATTAACTCTCTCTCTCTCTGTCTGTCTGTTTGTTACGTTTCCAGGGATAAACGGCTAATCCGATCGTGATTAAATGTGACAAGGAGATAATACGTATTGTAATGGAATTTTGAAAAATTACTGAACGGCGATAGACAGACGCATAGGATGTTTTAACAGCCCTCAAACCTGGAATTTAAATGAAATTGTATTTTATGAATTATTTGTAGCTATGGGTTGAGTAAATATGGGTTTTTATGTTTTTCTTGCAATCGATTGTGAATTGGTTTCAGTGGATTTTGTTTTATGAAAAGAAATTATGTAAATACTATTTAATATGTATAAGGACAGAACTATGAAAGAAAAATTAGTTAAAAGTTTGTAATTCCAAGTATTAAGCTGAACTACGATGATTAGACGACAATTCGCTTTTTTTTTTTTTTTTTTTGTAACAGTTTAACGTCCCTTTTTAACAACGTGGTCTTTAGAGACGGGAAAGGATGGGGGCAAGGAATGGGAAGGAATTCGGCCATGGCCTTTTGAAGGAAGCATCCCGGCATTCACCTGGAGTGATTTGGGGAAACCATGGAAAACCCAAATCTGGATGCCCGGACGGGGATTCGAACCGCCGTCCTCCCGAATGCGAGGCCAGAACGCTATCCGTTACACCACCACGCTCGGTGACAATTCGCGATAGTTTAAACTGATTTATGTACATAATTTTGTATGTAAATATCTTTCATTTTCATTTCTGTTCATTTCGTAATGATTGCAATTGATTTTGGCTGTTTTTAATTATTTGAGTACTGTTAGTGTTCGAGAAACATGTGCCGGAAGCCTTTTGTAATATTCTGGATTTTTCTATGGAACGTATATAAGCGATCGGCAGAGGCGGGTTTTGAAACAGTTTTACGCAAACAGTAAGGAACAGTTTTTACGTATGCAAGGAGTCTTGTAGTTCAGTACTGTGAGAGTGCACAGCAGTCTTGTCTTGAAGCAGTATTGAGTGTGATCGCTGGAGCTTGTGTTTACAAGTGCAACAACTATCTTTGGAGTCCGATGTCTTCTGGAAAGTTAAATCTGAAAGTGTATCTGGACTAATTATTTCATCATTGATAAAAATCCGGGATACCTGTCAATGTGTATGTCTCCGCAGTACGATTCGGCATAGCGGTCTGGTAGCTCAGCGGCTAAACTAATCTTTCGAGCGTGGTTTCCCAGTTAAAGCGAAGATTTTTAAGAATTATTTTTGATCGTATGAGCCACGCCTGGACGGTCAGTTGCTCGGATTCCATGTTAAACTGTGGATACCACGAATATAGGGATGCAATGTGTGGCAAATCATAGGTCTAACAATGCTGTAGGTGTACACTTTTTTACGCTATATTGATCCCTCAGGCTTTCTTGTTTCTCTCGGAGTTAGCCTGTGTGTGATATCCACTAATAATATTATAAACGCGAAAGCAAGGCTCTGTCACTCCATTACATTTTATTATACCGATATTGATTGAATTTGACAAGGAAATAGTTAGTTTCTGTACGAAGAACACAGGACTTTTTTCGGCATGAATAACAGTTTTAGTCAAGAAATTTTGAGAACTTATCGAATGGCGACAGACAGATGGATGCGTGTGTTAGTCTGTAATGTTACGTCTGTTGCTAAAGCTGTGCTTCATTTGCAGTCTGTTAGTAAATTTCGTTTAGAGACAAAACTTATTATTTAGTACAGATGTTGATTTGCTCTGCACTGTACTATTACTTTGTTTCTGCCTAAAAGTTTCTGGCACCAGTTTATTTTGTCTTCTTCTTTGAAGTGCCTTGCAGGCGTAAACCAGGCCTAAGGTGTAGCTCTAGAAGAGCACGAGCAGCTAAAGTTATTAGAACCCAAGAATCTGATGCTCATGCTAATGGAAGAAGAAAAGACCAGGCTGAAATAAAGCTGCCTTCAGTTAAAGCACCCCCTCCCCCCCAATATCTCCACACCATAGGTTTTTTTTAATATGTTGAAAATTGAGTTTCTTCATGAGATAGTTTCGACTGTAGAATGATACAGTGATGGCTTTCATGTCATATTATGCCCACTCTGTGTTATTTGGGACAAATCTTACGTTACTTACAGCTTTATATATCCAATTTTGGCAATGAAATTCTGAGCCAACGCGTACGAAGTTGCGGATAACAGCTAGTTTAACATATATTGAAGTGATTTGAAGAAACCATGAAAACCGAAGTCTGTATGTCCGGAGGGTTACTCGAACCCATTCACTCTCAGGAATGTATATGTCTATTTAACATTGACCTTTTACCTATGGGAGCATAGCAGTGAATCAGGTCAGCGTAATATTGGGCATTAGCGCGTTTTCTTAGAATACGCTGCCAAAGTTGGTAGTGATATAAAAATATGATATGTGGAAGAATTGTGGAACAAACCCACTGCAGTAGCATACGTTTAATGAATTACAAATATCTCTCAATAAACGTGTTTGCTTTTTAAATTCTCAATAAAAGTTAAGAATGAAACTTACAACATATTTTTCTCCTTAATTACATAGCCTTTATAAAAATCAGTTGATACTTTATGTTAAGTTTTTAACGCAGATAAAAATTAAATTTTTACTGCATGCAGTTTGCGTTTCTAATTTAGGACTGGTGCCATTGCGTCAGATGGCTGACTTGCAGTACTATATATACTACGGGCAGCAACGCGTTTCTGTAACATAAAGTTTGTCACGGTACTAATGAAGTACTATCGCGATCTTCTAACGTGAGAAGAATTACTAATTATCGTGTCTCTTGACAAAACAAATAAATCATAACGTTCAAGCACACCGCGCTCAGTGAATATGAAATATATGAAAATGGCGCTTTGATTTGTCAACATGACTGAGCTCTCTAAATTCGGAGATTTATGTGACGTGCTTCCCAGAATGGCGTCTAATCGTAAGCAACTTTTTATTCATGCAATGAAATTTATTTACAAACAAATAATAAATCAAAATGAGATTTAAATGTTTTAGCTATTACAAACTAATTCATTTAATTCGGAAGGAATTTCTGTATATTATTTTTGTCAAGATGAGATTATAATAAACCGTAATTTTGAATTTATGTGTCGATTCGAATTTTACCAATAGCCACTAGAGGAACATAGAGCCGGAAAAAATAAAAACTCCATTAAAAAGATTTAACATTGCACCATATGTAACATAACTCAAAACTAACGTCAGAGTACTTCAAAAGATAATACTCTTCGCAGACATGTTACTTAAAGTCAGAATTGCAGAGAATTGTTACAAATAGCAAAGTGTATATTCACATTATGCCATTATTAAGTTTATTTTAAAGACCTTATTAATTTTTACTAGTATTTATTAGTTTTAAATCAGTATGTCAGGGCACTGTTAACACAAATATTTTCTTGCAATTTCGATTCTTAATGCGTTCAAAACTGTAAATCCGGAGAGAAAACTCTTTTCACCCATACAATACTGGGAAGAAACTATATGCAGTATAACTCCAACTATCCGAACTCCGATTATCCGAATCGCTTTTTTAGTTAAGACGGAGATGTATTGCGAAAAAGCTACCCCTGTTTTGTAAAACCAACCCAAAGTTCGGGAGATTGTAGCATTTTTTACCGAGTTGTACAGAGAAATTTTCATTCCTGAAGTGCAAAAGCACCAAAAAAATCTTGGAAAAGAAGGCATTTTCAACATACAAACAATAATTAATTAAAACAGACCCTTTTTCGGAAAAAATCCGATTATCCGAATTTTTGATTATCCGAATGGGGTCCGGAAAAGTTGACCAATAGATAACATGGGATTTTTGCCTTAAAACTTTGGACATAGAGTACCGTGGATTAGACTTTAATCTTTGTTGGAATGGGATTTAGAATACTGCTAACATTTTTCTTAAATTCCGTTTCGGATTTTGAGCATTATTTCAAATAGTTTGAAGTATTTATTTTTAATGAAACACAGGTGCTTCTAGAACTACTTATGTGGCGCTCGTTAGTTATAAATCATGTGATTTTCTATTTGACCGGCAGGTACAACTAGTCTGGCAACATATCTACAAGGATTCATTAAGAAATTGAAGAATATTAATTTCGTTAATTTTAAAGAGTTTTGTTCATAACTAGTTATTAATTTTATATAATTTTAGCATTTGCCTTTCATCAAGACGTTTCTGCTGAGTGGGTATTTCCCGCTTCAAGATGAACGTATCCGAACAGAAAAAAGACTTTAGTGATTTCTGTTGCAGTTTTACGTCACGTGACTGAAGCACTGCTGACCGTTTCGCATTTCTGATAATAAACAGCTCGCGTCGAGCATAGAGTTTGGTGTTTTTGCTAGCAATCTTTTATTTCTTGAAGCTGATAAAATATCGGGTGGCAACCAAGTGGAGTCCCTAAACAAACCTGAAAAAATATGTTTTTATATTGAGTGAAAAAAGAGAACCTGTAACATGTTATTTAAATAATCAACCCACAAAACCGGTTCTTTTACATTCCTTGCGGTAACAGAGTTTTGAAATTTAATTGTGACGCAAATAATTATGTGCCAGGGAGATACCGATTTCAGAACAATGCGCAGTGAAAAAAAAAATGAGTGAGGCATGGGATACTCGATGGCACTGCATGACAACGGAAATCGAGTCGAGTGGTTACAAAACCAAGTCGCTGCAATATCATGTCTCTTTCTGTATCCAGGGATGTTTTTCTAAGTAACTTTCATTCTAAGATTTACCAGCTACATCTTGTTACTCAACTCGTCTAATACCGTCTTTCGTGATGAACATTGGTACGCTTAGCGCACCATACGAAATAACAATGTAAAAGCGACAAAATATTATATTAATACCGACAAGATATGTACCTGCACGAAAAACCGAGGGTGGTGGGTGAGCGGTTAGCGCTCTGGCCTTGCATTCGGGAGGACGCCGGTACGAATCCCCTTCCGGGCATCCAGGTTTGGGTTTTGTTTGTTTTCCCCAAACCATTCCAGGTGAATGCCGGGATGCTTCCTTCAAAGGCCATGGCCGAATTCCTTCCCGTTCCTTGCCCGCAGTCCCATTTCACCTCTAATGGCCTCGATGTAGACGAGGCGTAAAGCATAAATAAAAAATTTTAAAAAAATATATACTGTGGGTTTTCGTACAGTATATATTTTTTAAATATGTATTCTATATATTTTAGAATATTTGTAAAACATATTTTTAAAGTAAACGTTTTTCGAACCGTTTGATGAAACGCTGAGGACTGAAAAGTATAAATACCCTAAGTAAAAGCTACAAGTACTTCTATCTAACATACTCCTCCAGAAATGATTCATTTGGAACACTAAAATGAAGTAAAGGGAAAAATTTCGAATACTGTAGCTTCAAATTAATCTTTAGAATTAGGTGTTAAATACCAAGTTAATCGCTATAAGTAAAGAGATTTCGATCCATTCATCATTACGAGGATAACAAAAACATGAACATGAAAAGTCGTGAACTTTAAGCTGAACACTAGGTGCGTATACCTGATCGTATTTTATTTATGTATTAACAAGTCGTAAGATGTTGTTTTATTTCGCCAGACAAACACAGAGAAGAGTTGATTGCGAAAAAAAACAGTAATCGATACAATTCACACAGGAACAGTTAATGACATAACAAATATCGTACGTACACCTTAGCACTTTGTTCTTGGCTGTTATGCTGCTTATGAATACTCTGTTTAACTTTTTTCTTTTTTTTTTTTTAAAAAAAAAAAAAAAAAAAATTCAACGTAGCTTTCACAAATGCTTTGCGGATACTGAAACAGCAGGTTCTATGCATTTCGAAAAACTCTCCGTATGGCAACGGAGATTACTTACGGCACAGGGTTATTATTTATTATCTGTGATTGAGGTTACTGCACTGTGCTTTCCATTGCATCCCATCTAACTCCTATATCTGATATAAATAATATGGTCCATACTATCCAATCATTCCCATGGAAGGGCATGACTAATATTTTATATTCAATTTTCCTCACTTCTCGTCATCACCATTTTCAATAGATGAAATACTTAAACCTCTTTCTATCATCTGTGAACTGTATCTTTCCCGATTGAGTTTATCAAAAGTTATGCCAAGATATTTATTCTCTATGCTTTTATCAAAAAATTACACTTTCAGCGTATAAAACATATACGTCCTTTCTTTCTGTCTGTGTGCCTAATAAGCAGATTCTTTTTTGGACTTTATCTTCATTTCATGTAGGCCTACCCAACGAGATATACTATCCAAAACTCTAAGTAGGAAATCTCAATTCTCGCTTGTCTTAAACCTGCTATACAACATTATGTCACCCCCAAACAATCAGACTTCTGAATGTAAGCCGACAACAGAATTGTTCATTGGAATCAGACCTGTGCTCCTCAGTTCTACTAAAAGCAGTGCCTGAAATTTTTAATTCAGCTAATGATTTAACATCCTGTCAACACCGTTCTGCAGAAAATTAGCTCGGATGACAAAGATTTCGCGAAGACGAAATAACGAGAAATTACTACAGAATGGCTTGTTTAGTTTTTATTATGAATGAAAAGCTTAGTAATAATACCGCTACTTGTATTACAGTCAGTAGCTGCCATATTATTTACTCAGGTAACGTCTTTGTCTTCGAGAGACAGCTTTGCGTTTCGTGAGACTCAGAAATACGAATACTTTGTAAAGCCAGTGAACGCAGCATTAGATTTACTTCTCTTGAAGTATGGTGTGGTACATTTCCACGGCTGGATTATATATATATATATATATATAATGTTTAATTATTAATGTGTGCCTAACTACTCATGTGCTAAAAGATGAAGGAAACCAGTAAACAAGAATAATTACAGTGATTGATTGCTATTTTCCGATGCCAATGTCACATTCAAAGCGTGGAGCCCTATGTACCACAAATTTCCGCGCAATGGATAAAATTCTGAAATAGGAAGAATATACATTTGAGATGGTATCAGGTACAATGTATTTCTACATGCAAACGAAAATGTTTCCTTTTGTAACGGTGTAAATTACGGAAGTTTTTATGTAACTTTGAGTGTTTCTATTTTTTTCTGCAAGTTTAACGATTTAATGGAACAGAAATAATTGCCAAACCGTCTAAGGCTATGTAGTTAATATTCTAAGTAGGAATTGATGAAACTGAAAGCTAACACCTTACACAAATTGATCAATTATGACGCTATAAAAACGGAGAAATTTTGTTAACTTCACCAACAAAGAGTTCGTTAACATCATTGATTCCACTTTCAATACCGAAACAATGTGCGCAATTAACCCAGTAACTGACGCTAAATTATTTTTGTCAGCATTTGTCATCTGAATTCAAATCTCTAATTTTTTAATTTAATTTCTGTTTTGTTTTGCTGCTCGTAACTTATCCAGGAAGCTCAGTTATGCGGAATTTAATTAATAATGGAGTAGCCAGATTTATTTTGCTGCATCATTTCTTCTGAAACTAATTTCGGAAGAAAGATATAACGAAACACGAATTGTGAACCTTTTCATTTTCGCATTAGCCTTACTCTCCATTACGAGCTGAATACGAAAGATATCACGCCATATTTTCATAACTGAATTCGCCGAGTGAAGATTCATTTCCTGCGGGAAGCTATTTACAACGAGTTAGTATCGCTACGAAAAGTTTAAATAGCATACGCTCTCATTTCACATCTCAAAATGAACACTAATTATAGGCACGCTATATTGAAGGGGGAAGTGTAAATGAAATGCTTGACAGAATCATGTTAACCAAAGTTTAGCCGAGAATATATCTGCTTACCGAAAGAGTTAGTAGTGAGTGAAAGAAAGAGAATATGCCGACTATTCATAGAAGCATATAAACTTCAAGAAAAATAATTTACGGTCGTTCGAGTTTGAACTGTTATTTTTATAATCAGTATAACGTGTTTTAGTAACTGATAATTATTACGGTTGAAAATTAATTAAAATGTCGAAACTTGGTGCACACCGACATGAAGAATATCGTAATAAAAAACATCCAATGGCCAAAAAGATGAAACGTTCGGGAGAGAATTGAGTGGAATCTGTGCGGGATATTGCAGGGTATGCGGGACTTAATCAAATACGGACCACGCAATATATCGACATAAACGATCGTGACATCCTCCTATTATTTGCTGAAGCAGGTATAATATACCACGAGCCAACGATAGCTTACAATTCTTCAACAAGTTCTATTAACTGAAAGAATATCTACTGGTGCCGAACTGGGATTTTATTATGCATTAAAGTTGTAATTTGTGAAATAAAATTTCTCACTTAACGATTTTTTATGAAAAAGAATTTAATACTTCTGTTCACTTATGCAAGTTTTATAAGTTATTGTGGTTCAAAGATTCCTGAGAAAATGTAATATCTTTGCATACTGAGCGTGGGGGGTGAGCGGTAATCCTCTGCTCGCATTCGGGAGGAAGCGGGTTCGAATCTTCGTCCGGGCATCGAGATTTAATTTTCCATGTTTTTCCCAAATCACTCCAGTCGAATGCCATGAAAAGACCATGGCTGAAGTCCTTCCCATCCTTTCCCAACTCTAATGACATCGACGTCGGTGAGGTGTAAAGGAATAAATGTTGAGAGGATGTTTCCAAAGAAATACAGCCATGTGGATATGTGGATCTTGCTATCCCATCACCTTTCGGTGTAGTATCACCTATCGCAGCCAAGAGAATTTCCTCCTTTTTTTCTAACATTTCTAAAAGTGAGCTAGCACGTAAGACGGTAATAAACGTGTTACGTCTAATCTGTTTTGAAATACCATAAGAAACTACTCTTCGGAGTCCGGATGTACAACTAGATATATTGTACTCGGCTGAAGCAAGACACAATTATAAGGCCCTACAGGCACGTGATTCGCTAGTCACGTTTTCACACACGAATTCCGAACCAACACAGCGTGCAGTGTGGAATCTATGACCCCATGACTGACCTCAGAAAGTGTTGAGACTAGCAAACATAATGAATGCGGAGCTGACAGCAATAACTGAGGCTCTAAAATGGGCCAAAAATATGGAAAGTACTATCTTCGTCATCTTCTCAGTCTCAAAATCAGTGCTTGAGACCTAAAGCAACATGACAGCACTGTCAAAATGTCAAGAGTGCTAGAATAAAGGTACAGAAAACAACTGCAGATGAGGTTGTTGCACCGGGAAATTCCAACCGAATGATGGCTTGACAAGCAGGTGTTCCCCAATAAGTAAACTTAAATTTAACCACGCATAGTTTTTTTTTTTACTTATGGCTTTACGCCTCGTCGACGTCAAGATCATTAGAGGCGGGATGGAATTGGGGGACAAAGAACTGGAAGGAATTCGGTCATGACCTTTTGAAGGAAGCATCCCGGCATTTACCCGGAGTAATTTGGGGAAGCCACGGAAAACCCAAATCTGGATGCCCGGACGGAGATTCGAATCGGCTTCCTTCCGAATGCAAGGCCAGAGTGTTAACCACTCACCCACCACGCTCGGTCACGCTAACACCTGCACCGAATCAATCCCTTTCTCATCCTAATGTGTAATGGTGGTCAGGACGAGGATATCAATCATGTATTCTCCCAGAGCGACATTAACAAAAAGAAGACCAATTACTTGCTGAAGAAGCAAGAGTTACCAACTAATATGACTTGATTTCTGGAAACTAATGAGATACAAATATTCGATTTACTGTACAAATACATCGCACATTAGTTCTAATACTATCATAAGAGTTTACTAACTCAGTTCAATCAGTTGCATGTGTATAGTAGCTTTACCCTAGGATGCGTACAATAATAGAAGATTGTGTACTCCCACTGCCAATGCAAAGAGAAGAAGAAAAAAATATTTGTATTAGTTATTAAATCAGCATCTGCTGCTGACATGATGCCTACGTCACGAACGCGGTGTAGCATATAAAGAAGTAATGACTTCCTCTACCTGCTTGACACTGCGATGGCAGAAAGTGTTAAATTCGCCGAACAGTGGAGTAGGGGGAAGTGGGCATGCAGTAAATTCGCGTTCGTGCGAGCGAAGTGAGAGAAAAGCAATTTTGAGGGCCCATTCAAAATAACTGCGAGACAATCCCGGAATTTCGCTGAAAGGTACAATTCTAGCAGATGAGGTCTTCTAGTAGAAATGGCGGTAGAACCAACGGGAGAGGGTAACTTGGAAGCCAGTTCACGATTAAGGCCTCAATTGTGCTCAGTGGATCAGCTTTTGACGAAATTCAGGCTTTCTCAAATGTGACTAGATTGTATGTAGGTGAAATGACTGAACCCACTGCAGTAGCATCTACTGAAGACTGTTTAACCAGTTCAAGTATAAATCTCTGGTTAGGAAATAGCTGCTTCTAATCAGATTATGCTGCAGTAAGTCCTAGCACAGAATAACGCGGCATAGGAGTGATTAAATTAGGCCATACCGAGCGTGGTGGTGTAACGGCTAGCGTTCTGGCCTCGCATTCGGGAGGACGGCGGTTCGAATCCCCGTCCGGGCATCCAGATTTGAGTTTTCCATGGTTTCCCCAAATCACTCCAGGTGAATGCCGGGATGCTTCCTTCAAAAGGCCATGGCCGAATTCCTTCCCATTCCTTGCCCCCCATCCTTTCCCGTCTCTAAAGACCTAGTTGTTATAAGAGACGTTAAGCAGTTAAAAAAAAAGTTAGGCCATGAAATCGCAAATCAGACGTGCAGGAGCACTAGAACAAATGAAGGTTGAGATTTGGACAGAGATTGGAGCATTATTAATGAAGAGTTAAAAATATTTAAGGGAATCATGTCGGAGGAAATAAGATAAGTTAAACTATTTCTTTATACATATTCATTGTCACTACAATTATTTCTAATCAATGTATAGCACGATAAAATTTTGTTATAACCTTGTAAGATTTTACATATTATCGATGTTATTTCGGAATGGTACGACGAATGGCAACTTATACTAAATCACAGACGTTCTGACCTCGCATTCGGGAGGACGGCGGTTCGAATCCCCGTCCGGGCATCCAGATTTGGGTTTTCCATGGTTTCCCAAATCACTCCAGGCAAATGCCGGGATGCTTCCTTCAAAAGGCCATGGCCAAATTCCTTTCCATTCCTTACCCCCCATCCTTTCCCGTCTCTAAAGACCTCGCTGTTAGAGAGACGTAAAGCAGATAAAAAAATAAAATAAAAAAAATAAAAAAGAATCACAGACGTAATGCGCACAACTAATAAAGAGAATCCATTTGTTCGCGAGTATAAAGTAAACAACTCAGTTGTTGACACGATTGATTCCCGGAAGTATTTTAGCTTAATAGTATAAGGTAACATGAAATCGGACGTGCACATCACTTCCATCGTAGGTAAAGCTAATTCTAGATTACGATTCATTCGTCGTATTTTGAAGAACTGTAACGCTCTTACAAAGGAGATTGCTTACAAAACTCTCGGATGCCCACCCTGGGATTACTGTTGCGTAGTTTGGGATCCTTATCGCTAGGGATTAATTGTTACGATAGAGAAAGTACAGAGAAGAGCTGACTGCTTTCCTCAGCACTTGCGAAAGCGTCACAGAACTGATACATAGAGTGGGCAGACAGATGAAGTCGGTTATGTTTGAATTTACTGGCGAATATACGAGTCTCTTTTCTCATTTACGAATGCGATGTAATACCCATCAAAAAATGTCGTCATGTCAAATAAAATATTAAAACAATGCTCATTTGCTTTTTTGATGTCAAAGGCGTAGTTCATTTAGAATTTGTTCCCCCACATCAGACCGTCAATCAAGCCTTTTATTTTGAGGTTTTAAGAAGATTACGCAATAGCGTTCGTCAAAAAAGATCCGATTTGTGGCAGACAGGAGACTGGTTCTTCCACCAGGACAATACACCTGCACACACAGCTGTCTCTGCTAGGCAGTTTTGGGCTAAAAATGGCATGGTTCCGCTGTCCCAGGCACCTTACTCGCCTGACTTGGCTCCGTGCGACTTTTTCATATTTCCACGCATGAAAAGGGGGATGAGAGGGGACACCGATTTGACAACACTGAAGAGGTCAAGAATAAAACTAGGGAGGAACTGTCACCCATTTTTAAAGATGACTACAGAAAATGTTTCGGACAGTGCAAGCACCGGTGGGACAAATGTATTAGTTGCTACGGAGAGTATTTTAAAAAGGATAAGGTTGTTTTATTAAAAAAAAAAAAAAAAAAAAAAAAAAATGAAAATATATAGCTTTTAAAAAATAATTCCGTTTTTTGGATACCCCCTCTTATATATTAAAATTTTAAAAAGTTGTGTCTGTACATAAAAGCTATTTCAGAACGAGTAATTACAATGCAGAGAGTAAGTTTTGGTGCACAGCACCCTCAGCCTCCAAAAATATTTGTGAATTGCAGTATATATATAAATATTGCTTATGGCTTTACGCATCGTCGATGTCGAGGTCATTAGAGGCGGGATGGAACTGGGGCAAAGAACGGGAAGGAATCGGCATGGCCTTTTGAAGGAAGCATCCCGGCATTCGCATGGAGTTATTTGGGTAAACCATGGAAAACCCATACGGGTATTCGAACCGGCGTCTTCCCAAATGCGAGGCCAGAGCGTTACATCTTACCCAACACGCTCGGCTGTAGATGATACAGTACATCAGTTTGCAAGATGTATCATTTCGGTAAGCCAATTTGTAAGATGCATTTTAAAGCTGTTTTTGAAAATACTTATGTTATTACCAAAACCTTCTTTTACTATCCACAATGGTTATGGATTACTTTACTTCTTACACAATCTCATTTAAATAAAAATAACCTTTATTTACATAAATTAGTATTTGTTGTTTAATAATACGTCATTACAACTGTTGGATATTGTTTTTATTTTCCGGACGCGTTTCGCCTCTCGCCGAGGTATCTTCAGCGTACAGTTTTGATTTTACATTTGCCTTTTGAGGTGTGGTCGTTGCTCGCCTGCGACCTCAGCCAGCATGTTGTTTTTTACACTGTTGCACTTGGTATAGTTTGCTCTCGTGACTTGACTAGCAATCAATTTTGAGGCACAGTTTTCAATGTACGACATTGTCAAACTTTATGTGTGCGCTTTTTTGTTTTTAATTGATTGCTAGTCAAGTCACGGGAGCAAACTATACCAAGTGCAATAATGTAAAAAACAACATGCTGGTTGAGGTCGCAGGCGAGCAACGACCACACCTCAGAATGCAAATGTAAAATCAAAACTGTACGCTGAAGATACCTTGGCGAGAGGCGAAACGCGTCCGGAAAATAAAAACAATACCCAACAGTTGTAATGGCGTATTATTAAACAACAAATACTAATTTACCAAGCAACTGTAGAAGAAAATGGCCTACAATAATCAAATATTTATTTACATAATTCAACTGAATGTTTTCCCTTCTTCGTCACTATGAGTCAAGAATTTATTACTTTCTACTTGTTCTCGATCGTTGTTTTCCCATCAAAATCTTTCAAACCTGTCTCTCATATTTTTTCACCCGTTGATACCAAAGATGCCACTCTCCCGATCCGGCGCTGCCAAATATATTCTTCGGTTATAACAGAGGGATCACAACACAGCTTTCTACTCAAACAGAAACTTCCGTTATAAAAGGATTACAAACGTATAATCTAAAGCACAACAACAGCAGTAAGGGTCACTATGTATCCTGAGCATGCACGGAACTTGTTGAAACATCGTTAGCTATTGATGGCGCTTGGTTATTCTCCTCCACGTTTTATGAAATAATGGGAGGTCAGAATTCAATGTATGGCTGTTACGGTCGTCAGTGAGTGGTCTGTTTGTCGCTGGAGCAGCAATATATTGTAACTGATCCGTATTTGGTTGAGTCGTTTCATTTCGTCTGCAGTTTATCACCCGGAGACCTGCGACTGTCATGTGTCTATCATCAGATTAAACTCGACACATAGTTTGGTTAGGAGCAGAGGTGTTCTACTTAGCTTGTATTTGAAATATACGTGTATACTTGTAGGCGCCAATTTTATTTTATTCTAAGAGGAAAGTGATCATTATTAGTGGCTGTTTTCTATCCTTAAAGTGTATTGTAGATGCTTTTCATATAAATTTTGTTGCACTATAGTAGAATTATTCAAGAAAAAGTTTGAAAAATAAGGTTTGAACAAATTTTCATTTAATATAAACAAAAAAATTATTAAAATATTATGAATCCGCACTGTTTAAATAGAATGGTTCAGTATAACGGCTACCTGAGTTCGTTAGTAATTCTGTGAAACACAACAAGTAATTTTTGTGTGGAAAACGAATTATGTTTCTATGAAAATCTGATCAGTTATCGCACGAAATTTAAAATGATCACGTATCTACTAAGTGAAACATTTGGTAGTAGTTAAGATCCGAAATATTATTTAGGAGGAACAGATATAGGCACTGAGATCACAAAACACTGCATTCGAGAACAAGAAAATGTTATGTATTTACATGTTAAAAAAATAAACAAAGCATGCAGATAAAATGTTTCTGCTGTAATCGTGAGTAATGCAGGCTGGAAATATTATATTTTACTATAAAATTGAAGTTTTTAAAGACATTTTACTCGTCTACGGTTGATAGTTGTATATCTATGAAATATGTGTAAGACGTTCAGTGATAGACAGTATTCGAAAAGTAATAAAAGGAAAGAAATAGAACATTCAATTTTGCGCGTTCCGGTACTGTGTAAAAGAATTGCGAAGATTAAATCAAGATATCCATCCACAGTTCCTTCCACGAAACATTCAACCAAAATTGACATTGTTCGATATCAGCAAAAAAGACACCCAATCAGTTATAAACAGGCTATGTGCTAATGGGTGAAAGTATAGTCGTTGACAATATTTACATCATTTCTCTTTCAGAAAGATAAAGCCCTGGAAATGCGTTATTAGATAGCCTAAATTTTCATCTGTCAAAATTTTCACGAGTCATAGCAGCAAACGTAACCCGAAAGGATTGTCGGGACCTAAAATTTAAAGTGAAATCCGAACCACAGAATGTTGTAGCATACTTCACACTGAATAAAGCAAAGATTTGTCAAAGATGAAGGGCAGTTTTCAATCCTGTAAAAATTACGGCCGTGACCGGGATTCACCATCAAAACTTAATAAATTTTGCGGACATACATCTTTATTTATGGCTTTCTTTCTGAATGCAGCATTTGATCAGCGATGGAGAGAACGATAAGAAAGAAAGAAAATACCAACATAATATTAGTAAGCTTTCCCTTATAATATTTCTAAAGATCTGATGTCACTGAACATTTATATAACCTACAAGTTAGCAAGTTTTTCTGTTACGGAGAAATTACTAACGTAAACTGCTATCTCGTCTCACACCACTGTCGTATACTCAAACTTCATCCGCACTCGAGGTTTCGGATTCCTCTGTACATAATCTGGTGATTCGGAACTGTGGATCACCACCTATCCTTGCGAATATTCCAATCTTATCAATTTATTTTTTTGAGGGGGGGGCGCTTTCGTCTCGTCGACGTCGTGGTCATTACTGCCGGGAAAGGTCTGGGAGAAGGGAACGGGGAGGAATTCGGCCATGACCTTTTAAAGGAACCATCCCAGTATTTGCATAGAGTTATTTGGGGAAACCATGAAAAAAATAAATCTGGATGCCTGGATGGGTATTCGAACCCGCGTCCTCCCGAATGCGTGGCCAGAGCGTTACCGCTCACCCACAACACTCGGTCATCCCAGCTGATCCGTGGAGGAAGACGTGGATTTGTGTCGATCTAACATGGGACACCTTTGACCTCGAACGCTTGGAACCGAACGAAATCATGCTTAGACTACCAAGAGATCATAAACAAAACAGTGGTGTGTGTCATTTCCATGCAAAAACTTTGCATTCTATCTCAAGTAACATTTAAATAGAGAGAAACAAAGTAATAAGATATCGATACCATATGAAGGAAATTATATGTAAATCAATGACGTCAGTGTATTATAACATTTTCAATCAAAAGTGCCAAAACTCTCTGCTTAAAGTAATTATAGCGCAAAATCCGCATATACAGCAGTACCACACCCCTGATAGTGCTTATATGAGTCCTCAAAGTGCAGATGCGGGATTTCGATGAAGTGATTAAAACAAAGTGGAAGAGAACAATGTGCACACCTCACAAAAGTCACTTTATCAAATTCCAAATCACTTTCGCATTCACGCAATCCAATATCAAAAGCCATACTATTTACATTTTTCAAATGATGATGTTGGTACGTCAATGTCAAAACGTGACTATCGCCAAGCATATTGCAACTCAGACTTATAGTTAGGCGCAGCAAACTGATTGTAAATCACAGAGTGAAATTTCATGATGAAATAACAATCATGTATCTTCACTTGTGGTTTGGCACATTGTAGTCATACACAATCAGTATGTTACTTGAGGTAGAATACAACGTTTTGCATGGAAATGACACTCACCACTATTCTGTTTATGATCGCCTGTTATTCTAAGCATGTTTCGTGCGGTTTCGAGAGTACGATGTCAAAGATGTCGCTTGTAAGTAATTGGTGGTGGTTAGCGGTATTTCGTTCAGATTACCTCACAGCAATTGATCCATGGAGAAACCTGAAAAAGGATTTCTACAATCTGCGTATTCCGAAGTATTACTTTTGACTGTTAAAATATAATGTACGATTTTTCAGAAACGAAAGGCTTTAATTAATTGAATGGGTGTGACCTAAGACTGCTTGTAAGTAATTGTCTTCCTAAGCTATGACAAAAGAGATGAAATAGCCTCTTAAGTTTCGCATACAAAGGGTTTCAGTTACGCTAACGAAGTGAGTAATTGATATGAAGGTATACGAAGATTGTGCTAAAAACGCATCAAAATATTTTTTTGGGCTCGTTTTCAACGCTTGATCGAAAACGTATCTTCCTTTCTGCGAACTGAGAGAAGGCAGTTGGTTATAGATTTTGTTATTTTAAGAAATTTTGCAATTTCCCTCTACAATTCGTATTCAATGTAAACCTTATTCGACCAATATAAATTGGTGAGAATTGTTGACAAGAAGCTTCAGTTTTCGGCTACTGAACTCACGAATAAGTGATCAGCTTCATAGTAGATGTGTCAGGTAATCAACAGCACAGTTCTATAGACAGTGATTCCATTAGTCAAGCACCTTCGTTTCTTCGAACTTGTTTATGTTTCCTACAGTTATTTAATAGTCTTGTCTTACTTTATTCATAAATTAGCTTCCTCGGCTATAAACTGCAAGGTTATGAATAATTTAAAAAAATGAAACTCCACAAATGTAAGTATATGAACAAAAAAATAACAAATTTTTGTAATCAGTTTCACGTGAGCAAGTTCAGTGCAAGATGGACACTGCGATTTCTGTCTTCCGTTCAAAAGGATCAACTCGTGTTCTACCGTGAGACGTTTTTAAACAGTTGCCTTGTCTATTATTACAGGGAATGAAGATACGGGTTTGTACTGTAATCCTGTATCAAAACGAGAATCCATGAAATCAAGACCAATAAAGGCTTTACAGTCAGCCAAGTAGACCTAGGATATATTAGGATCCCAAAGGAATCTTAATGATTTACTTAAACATGGTGTATACCGTACAAAAGACGCGGAAAGGTGAGTCGAGATGTTCTATCAGATTTCCAATGAGCAAAGTTGTATAGGTTGTCGTGTAGGAGTGCAGTTTCTAAAATCATATCTCACAGTGCCTCTTAAAGACCTTCCAGAAATGAAATTCAACACTGATGAAGAATTGCAGGACACTATTTATGAGAATTTTGTAGACAAAATTGTGGAGTATTTTTTCAGTGATACTGAAATGTTAATCTAATTTAGTAAATGTATTGAAGTCCGTGGGGACAGCATAGAAATTTATCGTTTTATTTCTGTCTTTCCTTGAATTTGGCTGAGACTGAAACGTCATTTCATATCTAAAATAATCCATTAGTTTGGTGTAAACTTATCACATCACAAAATTTGGCTATGCATGCCCTTAAATGGTGTGGTTTAAGAGGTTTTCTCAATGTGCTATGATCCAGTGGAATGTATTCTGCCAGCGGAGTAGTCTACAACCGCGTGTCTACACGAGTTTACGAGTGAACTTTTAGCAACATTTCAGAATGTAGCTCGACCTGTAATTCCCAGCTTAGCGTACATGCAGAAAAAATGTTTTTAACTCACACAGTGAAATGTCTTCTGTGTAAAATACCTGTAATTCAATGAAGTGTTGCACAGTTGAAGTGAAACAGCTGATAAAGAATACAATCTCTAAGAAAGCGAGGAGGAGAAAGGAGAGGAAACATTGTATCGCTGGCCACAAAATAAATTGGATTCGATCGCTGGGTACACCAGACTGTACCTGTATCTGGGGCATTCCAATCACAGTGTTAGCAAGAGTCTTACAAATAAATTTAGAAATTCACGATTTAAATATTTGTAATAAATGAAAATGATGGGAATTAACAAACAATAAAGAAACATACCAGAACATAGAAAACGTAACAGAGTCAATAAGAAAAAGGAAATTGCGTTTTTTTTTGACACACCTAGAGAATGGATTATAGCAAAAAAGATAGAAGATTTGGAAAGAAAAAAGGCAAGAGAAGAGGAAACCATGGAAAAAGAGTTCTTTAGAAAGAAGAAATTAAGCATGGAAGGATTTCAAGGCAGAAGAGGAAACAAATCTGGGTCGAAGTGGTCCCGGGAGAGAAGGAAGAAACATAATGAAATGATGAAGGAATGTTGGATTAAACGGAATAAAAAACAACAAGATAGGATGAAGAGTTGAAATTGGCACGTTGTCCTATCAAGTCTCATCGGAAAGAAGAAGAAAATTATGTGTTTTCTTCATTTTTTTCTCTAAATTCCAGATAACATATGATGAGATCTGAGAAAATGATTCATGTGAGTGCAGGTTGGCAACATAAACCTAAATGATCACTCCAAAACAAAATCAAACAAATTATTGATGATGGTAGATATGAAATACTAGCTCGTACCCACGACTTCGTAAGCGTGGATTAAGAATTTCTTGCCAGAATTGAATATAGAAAGTTGTTGGTAACGAAGGATTGCACCCAAACAACACCGAGTCGGCATAATATGACAGGAAAGCTATCACTATATCATTCTACCGTCGAACCAGTCTCTAGAAGAGAATCAGTTTCCAACATATTTCTGTCACCATTCGATAAGGTCTCAAAATTTCGTGACTACAACTATTAAATATGCCGGAGAAAATGTCCTGTGCCCTTCATACAGATTTTCTTGTCAAATTCCATCAACATCGATATAGCCATTTGGTCGTCAAAACGTAACAAAAAGACAGAAACTTACTTCCGTATTTATAGTATTATTACTGCGGTTCACACACACACACACACACACACACACACACACACACACACACTCTCTCTCTCTCTCTCTCTCTCTCTCTCTGACTACGAACAACCCCTGAGGAATCATTATAACGTAAAAAAGTGTACACCTGCAGCATTGTAAGACTACCTACGATTTGCCTCGCATTGCACCCCTAACTTTGTAATATCTACAGTTTAACATTCAATCCGAATAACCTACGGCCCAGGCCTGACTCTTACGATGAAAAACAATTTTTAATAATCTTAGCCTCCCCGGAGATTTGAACCGGAGACCTCGACCCAAACATTTGTAAGCAAGCGTTTTAACCACTGAGCTGTCTGACCGATACACGGAAAAAAGCAGTATACAGACGTCCATATCCAACGCGTCTGTCTATTGCCATTCAGTAGTATTTCGAAATTATGGGACAATATGTATTATTTATACAGATAATTTTTCAACCAAGTGTAAACAGTATTTTTCTGCTTGTTTCAAAGGATAAGTGCGCAAAGTTTCTTCGAGATAGGATGAAAACTGTGGATTTGTATGAGGAACAAACAAACAAACAAACATACACACATTCATCTTTATATATATAGATTACAGTTAGCAATTATCCCCTTTTGCTTAGGGCGCTAATGACCCCGTCGTCGACGCGCCCTAAAACCCGAATAACAACAACAACAACAACCCTTTTGCTTCAGCAGTGAAGTTGCGCTAAATACATTACAATGTTTATAGTTCACAATATAACAAATAATATTTAATTGGTGAATATACAGAAATATTTGCTGGTAAGATGTGTAACACTTTTTTAATTTCTTTATCTGACTGAAACTCTTGTTTTTCTTTCTTTTCAGGGACGACACCCACCACCAAACCAACTTCACTAGAAACCTACTATCAGTGGACTAAAATATTAATCCAAAATCTATTAATTTGCTGCCCAAACAACACTGAATACTCCATGCAATAGTTAAAAAGAGAGATAAAGTGAGAAATAGTATTCTGTAAAACATTCTACGGGTGCAGAATGCTCCTGGGAGATGACTGTGTAACAGTAAATTATTGAAGTTCATATTTATTGGGAAGGTGGGATAATAAGGTGAAGTAAATACACAGTAATGAACTGGCTCAACCCCTCAGGACGGTTGCCTTTATTGAGGCGCTGATATTCACACCCAGGTTGAAATTCTTTTATGTAATCTTCATCCAAGTTGCTAGTTTCGTTTGTTTGTTCCATCACATGGCGCTGGCTTTACACTCCATGTTCGTACGCCGTCTAGCGTGTTTTGTTTCAACTCAAATGTTCAGACTGTACAATTCTCACGTATACAGACAACATATTGGAGTAATGCTTCCATAATAATTTTTTGATTATGGCTTTATGCCTAGTCGAAGTCGAGGTCATTAGAGGCGGGAAAGGACTGGGGACTAGGAAAGGGAAGGAATTCGGCCATGGCCTTTGAAAGAAGCATCCCGGCGTTCGCCTGAGTTGATTTTTGGACACAATGGAAAACCCAAATCTGGATGCCCGAACGGAGTTTCGATCCCGCGTCCACCCGAATGCGAGGCCAGAGCGTTAACCGCTCACCCACCATGCTCGGTCATACTAATTTTATGTAATCTGCCTAAAACCTATGATTGAGTTGACCATAAAATTATCCTAAATAAATTTGAACACTATGGTTTTAATGGCAAGGTAGAACCTAAAATCTCAGAACGATGAGGTTTTATAGGCGGTGCCTTTCATACATCAATTATTAGCCCTCTGCTGTTGGTAATATTGCATTAACGATCTACCAGCCACATCAAATACCAGCGATGATACGGTGCGTTTTACTGATGACACTAGCATATCTTTTAAAGACTAACTACTAATAATTGAAAACACTGCAAAATAAACTGAAGAGAAAATAAGGAGGGAATTAAGTGCTAATAGATTAATGGTTTGTAATGAAAAGACACAATTACTTTTAATTTTTCACTAAAAATGTAATAAAGAGCAACTACAATTTGATGTATCGGCGGAGAGGCTTTCACTATGGAAAAGCTTGTTTCCCGCATGTTAAATACACTGGGTTCGTTCAATGGTTACGATTGTTGGATCCACTAGCAGTGCTGATGCTTCTTGTCATCTACCATCTGGTGATATGTATGCAACCACTAGCTATAGTGCAACGGCTGACAGTTATATTAATAACCAACAAAGTGCATCCGTTAAAATTAATTATAACATATAATGTCACTAAATTGAAAGCAAGAAAGCCGGTGTATTTTCAGTCTCTAATATGTAATGGTGTTGACTTCTGGGGAAATACTTCACAAGTACAGAGGATATTTAAATTACAAATGCGCCCTGGAAGAAGCCCCCTAATTTGATGTAGCCACTCTCTCAGTACAGACATTCATAAAGAAGACGAGTTACTTTAAGTCGTACAGAAACGGATAATATTTTCTTCAGCTTTCGTACTTTCAGCAAAAAAAAAAAGTAGTCTCACAACGCTTAACATCTCTTTTTCTTATGAAAAATAAACTTTTTTTAGACTTAGGAAATTTGGACAATGAACATGTTTCTGTGAATAATCTAAACGTGTGTGCTCGGACCACCTGCAAGAAATGATTTTTTTTTTATAAAGAAGACATTACGCATAATAAAACACAAAATTCATTAATATTTTTTATTTTCTAATTATTCCTACTGAAAATACTTCATTTTTTTTCGTAAAGTTTTATAAATAAAAATTCGATAATACTTTAGTTATAATAACAGGTCAATAGAATTTATTAATAACTACAGACATACCAGGTTCATTTTTATTCCGATTGCATCATTCATTACAAATCCACAAATTACAACAAACCATTCAATTTATATGTCTACACTATATATTATATTAGTAAGTTTTTTAATTTATCCCGACATGTTATAAAGTTCTCGATCATTCAGAATCTAAAACTGTAAATTTTAAAATTATTGCCTGTCTCCATGACTCACACAAAAATTATTGAACGCATTCCAACGTAGTGAAAACTTATGTCATCAGTTAATACATATGAGATGATTTTTATTTAGACAAATAACATAGTGCTTGATTATACAGACGCCACAACTGTAAAGTCTGGAATGTTTTCCTGTGTGTATGTATACGCACCTAATGCAAAGTAGAAGCTGCGACGAGTGAAAAATTTGTATGACAAACAAAAACATATACAATATTTTTTAGCCGATATAAATGACAAGGAAAGAAAAAAGTAGTTTTATTATACTTACAATTTTTTATTAACTTTCTTCTCGGTACTGAACCATTAAACCATTCGTATCCATTGTTAATAAATTAAAGATAAAAACTCGCAATGCGTCTAATTATGTAAATTACATTTGTTCTACTCCTAAACCACATTTTATTGATATTCATCTCTAGTGTTGATTCATCACAAAATTCGTGCCAAATGTTAATAAATAAATGGCGGCGAAGGAAAAACGACCACGAGCTCCCTGGCCCACGTGGAAGAAGCCATGGCACTGCTAGTACATATTAAATTCAGTAATGTCAGACATATAATTTTCTACTATAATATTTTCTACTACAATATTTTTATCTTTGTAACCGTTGCGCAGCGTCTGCTCGACCGTTCATTCGTGCCGTGGTGTTATATTTTTTGATTCCACGGTGCACTGAATAAAATGTGTTACCAACTTTCAAGACGACGTCGGGAAGTTTCACTTACAAAAGGACGGAGATGTACAGTCAGTAGTAATCTACAGTTATGAGTATAATTCAGTTATTGACACTAGCATTTACAAGGGCTGCAAAGAACGGTGTGCGTTCCAAGTTCTCATCTTCAGCTACTACAATGGTGTCATCATACCAATTCTGGAACATTTCTGGAAAAACCCAGGCTCATCCTATGGGAAGCGATGGTGGCCTTTTGAATTCAACCAATCAGAGGCCAAGGTCGTATGACGTCACTGTCCAGGATTGGAGGACTAAAGGGATATTTGGCGCCAGTGATGGGGCGAGGTTTTTCCCGTGACGTCATATCCCCGGGCAACTGGGCACCATTTGTGTCAAATTTCCCCATTGGTCCATTTGACACGCCCGCCATTTTCCCCCACCATTAGACTGCGACGTCATATGACCTTGGCCTCTAATTTGCTGAATTTAAAAGCCTGCCAACGCTTCCCGTTGGCTGTGTCTTGGTTTTCCAGAATCCTTATGATGAGGCTAATCACTACTATGTTCTCTTCTGACGACCGATTTCTGTAAAAGGCATAGGTACCAAATTGTTCATTCAAATGCAGGTTCTAAGTCCGTGACGGCGTAATCAAACAGACGAATACCTTCAGAGTGTTAATTAAATGCGTAAACACTGTGATAATTTGATAAACAATACACAGTGCAGCAAAGGACAACTGTGCCAATGCTATGCCTCGTAGCAAAGTAGGCTTGTCGTACGTGAAATCTTGTCAGTCTTCTCTGACGTGGAAAATGTGATTTTTTCCTCTCCACAAACTAATAGCCGGAACGACTCAACACCCATCCTGCTTCCTCTACGGGAATATGAATACTACTGATGTCTGACTGCAATCCTCATAATTATCATTGCAGCCATTGTCCCAGATAGAGTCAAGGAAACCTTCTCCTTGTATAAAACTGGAAAATTCCGCCTCATTGTCTCCAGAGGAATTGGGACATGTTCTACTCCTCAAGGAACAGTGTACTGAACCGATCGGGCAGCCTGGATGTTAACAAGTTATCAGTTAACCGTGTACGTATGTAAAATGCATAGTTATCAATGTTATTAGTTTTACTAATATTACCAAGTAAATACGTTTTAGAGAACTCTCAGTGTGAAAAAAATATTTGCTTTATATTTTCAGTCACAACTAAAGGGTTTTAATCGTTCTAGTATGGAATGTCAACTATATGTTTTTAGAAATTACACTATCGAGCAATGCGCTAAATTAAATTTTTGGTTAAATAATTCATTTTGATCTTTTGTTTACAATTACCTATCATATTCTGAATTAGTGCTTCCAAATGGTTGCTACAATGTTTGTGCAAATGATTCAGGAGAAGGACATTCGAACAACGAACAGTTTCCAACGGTGCAATGAACTATTAGGCAACTATTTTTAATAATCGGTAATAAACGCATATGAATTACGCGCAGTGTTTTATTTATCATAATAATATTTTGATAGGGTAGGAAAATGTTGTATTCTGTTCTATTCAAATAAATACGAACAGACTGACTAGCATGAGGATTATTATTAAGCTTATTATTACCGTAGTGTACTTATGATTTTTAGAGAGCTGTGTTTGAGTCACCTATGAAACGCCCCAGAAAATAATTAAAAAACCATCTTATCAGTGTTCGAATTTTGTTAGAGTTTGCATTCGTTTGGATTTGTTTTTATTCTGAAGCAAATGATTTAAATTAAAAAAAACGTATGCATCAATCATCTTTTCAATACTTGACAGCACGAGGGAAGAAAGAGTATGAGCAGGCATTATTTTTCTATGATCCTATCTATGCTATCATTGCGAATCAAATGCGTTCGTGGTCAAAGTATTTCGCGGCAATCGTAAACGGATTCGGTAGGAAATTACGTTCTGCCGGCCAGGAAATTTCATCCCAACCTCTATTAAGGGCTGTGGCCGGCGATCATAAAGCAAGCGACTCTTCTCTGTACTTTCTCGATGCTATTAATTTGTACTTTACGAAACAGACCTGAAAAAAGAGATCAGGGCGTCGGGAGTTTTATACGCTATTTCCTTTCCTTAAAAATTCCACCTATTAATCGAAGTCTATAATTATCTGTACCTATGACGCATGTGAGGAAACATAGTCTCCTCACATCTAAAATTTATTGTTTTAATATTCCTTTTTTTTATTTGTTGTTTGTGTTTTAATTTAACATTGTGCTGTTGATTTAAGTTTGATGAGAAGCATTGCAAATGATTGTATTTAGGATATCGAAACCGTTTGTACGTAATTATCTTTGAAGTAATCTGAGAGCGGAGTGAGAGTATTCTTTGGTGAGTCCAGAGATAAAAATGATGGCGGGTGGAGGAATGAATTGGTGTTCCTCGCTTTAATAGTAATCGAGATAAGAGAGATTATTGAGTTTTTAATGATTTGTTGAATGTGTAATTTGTGAAGCAAATGATGAGTGAAATATATAGAAAAGTGAAATGAAGTTCTCCTTAGTTTATTGTATGTTGTTTGAATCATACAGACCAATTAAGTAGCAGAAACTGCAAGATAATATTCCATGGATTCTGTGGTGAGTAATATCCACCCGAGGCAAATCTAGGAATCATAAAACATGAAGTGGGACCAGAGAATATGTCTACACGCGATCAAATTTCAAACGACACGGTAAAAAAGAAATCCACATATGTATAATATCAGATGGCGACAGTAGATACAGTAAATAATAGGTAAAAACACTACCGCAAAAATCTTTTTTTTTTCTTTTTTTTCTTTTTTTTTTAAAGTGCAATTATTATAATATGATATTGTAGAAAATGGGACCATTATCTCATTAATATGTTTTTATATGAAAATAAAAATTCTGAGAATCGGAGAGTAAATTTAGTTTTATTTGTGAATTCAAAGTCACAATTATTTAAAACATTTCATGCTCAATAGTCGTTAACGTTTCTAAATTGAGATTTTAGGCGTATCTGAGAGTTAAAGCCGAGTTGTGAATTCCTCTTTCATACTCCGGCAGCCAAAAGGAAGAAGTCGAGTTTCACCATCTCGAGGAGGGAAGCAGAATAGTGGAATATGAAATGTTTAATTATGCCGAGCCAGTCTTTTTTTGTTTTTGTTTAACCTGTAAACACGGTCTGTTGTGTATGCGTTTCTTCATTACTGGAGAGGGTCAAATTAAAGGCACTCTGAAGTGTAATTAATTACAATCTTTGTAGTTAATTACTAGTATCGTCGGTTCTTTTTTTTTTTTTTTTTGCTTATGGCTTTACGCCTCGTCGACTTCGAGGGGGGCAAGGAATGGAAAGGAATTTGGCATGGAATTTTCATGGAAACACCACGGCATTGGCCTGAAGAGATTAGGGGAAACCATGGAAAACCCAAATCTGGATGGCCGGACGGTATTCGAACCCGCGTCCACCAGAATGCGATGCCATAGCTTTAACGTTCACCCACTACGCTGGGTCGTCGTATTAAACTGTTCAGTTAAGTAACCTCTATCAGATTAAGTTTTGCTATTTGCAGTTTTGTTTAAAAGCACTTAATGCACGAGTAGACACCTTTTTCCTTCTTGACTCACCAGAAACGTGAGCAGCTGGTATGGCAGCTAATACAGATGAAATTTCGTTCACCAAGCAGAAGCTATGTCTAGTCAAACGTTCATTAACGGTATTTAATGACAACTTGTCTTTAACTGTATAATTAGAAAATCTAATTATAATTATAATTTCTCATACAGCAATACCTTATCTTCTGTTTTACAATTAATAAAATGTAGGCTCCTATAGCTCCATTAAAACTTCTAGTTTGAATTTATAGTTAAAGTAATTTCATTTTCCGTTTAAAAACATTTTTAAAGTTATGTATTTTTATTTTTGAGTCATTAGGTTATGCCTTTGTACAGGAGAATTTATCTCGTGTGTTACATGTCTTAGCATTAATGTTCTGTTAAATCTTTTGTTAACTCCCACTTTGAGAAGGAATCTCTGGATTTCAGTTTAGAGGATTGTTTGTGGCTAAGAATGCAAGGTAATATCAATATCGATAAATATATCGATATTTACATCGATGCCAGGCAGATATCAATAATCGATAACATTGACCGCATCATATTGATAATATCGATATTTTCCAATATTTATGTATTATTTTAGAAATTAGAAATAAGTATGTAAATCAAAATCAAGTAATAAATGTGTGGTAATTTATTGAAAAAAATTAGGTATGCAAATATTAAGCGTCAACACATCCTGAGAACGTAGTTTGCTTGACCTTTTCCCATGAAGTCCATTCCTAGTTTGAGTGACAGTGGTTTCTGCCTGTGAGAAAAGGCGTTCACAAGGTACCCAAGAGGCTGCTTTGAGTAAATCATTAATTGCAATTTTGAACATATCTTAATCAAACTAGTATACCAATCATGATTGATTTCAATTTAATTTTCCAGCAAAAAGTACCGTAATCTGCAAATAGTCGGTGTTATTCTATGCTTCACACTTTTCATATTTTTTCATTAATTTTTGTTTTGGTAGTTTCACGAAAAGGGACTTTGTATAATGGTGCTAAAAGTTTCATTAAAAATTAAGACCTTTGCTTTCAACTGCATTAAAAAGGTCTATTATCAACTCTGATAAAGTAAGTAGTGTACCCTCTTTAGAATATTGTAAAACGTCCCAAAGAGAAACAACTAACGACTGCAAACGTAACGTAACATATTAAATAATAAAACGGCGAACGTAAATGAATGGGGAACGAATAGCGCGCAGGAATCGAAGCGGAACCACACAGTAGCAAAGGACGTTATCGAGCTAAATCTGAGTTTATCATAGTCAAGTTTGGTCCCTTCCACCCATATATTTACTAGCAGGATTTTTTTAGCGTGAAGGGATTTGTAGTTTTCGATATTTCACCGCATCATATCGATATTATCGTATCGACTATTTAAAAATATCGATATTTTTGGACCGATATTATCAGTTGACCGATATATCGTTGCAACCCTATTTGTAGCTTCAACATTCCTCGATTTAGGTTTTCTAGCCGAATGAAACGCTTGTAAAATAAATTGAGTAAAAGACATCAGCTTCACAAATTTCAAATAGAAATGCAACAAAACAGGAGGTTTTACGTGACACTGAATGAGATGAGAATTCATTGGAGGCACCAAAAGAATGGGCTATTATAGTATGTTGTATCTCATACTATACAACATTCACAAACGACAAGCCTTACGATCAAGAAATTTATACATGCCGATGATGATTCAACCGAGAATGAATTAACAAATCTCTTAGAAAACGATTAAGACCAAAGAAATTCAAACAAAGAGAAAACTTATATTTGCTCCTTTCACCTTTATAACAGTGCAGCAAAACAGAATGTTTACAACTCACCTAATGTGTTGTCTTATTTAATTCTGCAGGAAACTGTGGCCCAGTGAAATGCGAAATGGGAGAGCCAATAACGAATAGATGTGCTGACTCCTTCTATGTGGTTCAATGATGGAGACACGCCGGGAATGATTCACTCGCTGACCTGCTAGACTAGCGAGAGGTCAACGGAACAGTTCAATCACTGCTCGAGGGATTAGGAAGAGGCTGAGCTCCCCGTGCAAAATCATTTTATTCAGTTGCTTAAAGAATCTTAATAATGAAAATGATGTGATTTCCAATTTAATTTTTTCGTTTTATAAACCAGTTCGTATGCAATCCGAATAAGTCGCGGATCCGTTAGAAAATTTAAAGTGAGATCCATTTACAAAGTAATGTATGATCGGCCAACTGTTAGCTTAGAGGTTAAACCAAAATAAATATGACAAAATAGTGCAGCTGTTCAAATATAAGTAATTCCAGTCACAGAACCAAATGTGTCTGCCGTATTTTGAGATAAATTCATTCCAAAACAAACAAACCACAAAGAATTTTAATTCATTTAAGTGGTGAAAAATGAAAAATACATAGTACGTTTTATTAAAGTTTATAAAAGCAAGATTTAAATAAAATAAGAGCCTTGCTTCCGAAAGTAAACAATGTTAATATAAAAAATGTTAAGCAATTGTTTGACTTACCAAAAAAAAAAAAAAAATAAATAAAGATATTGCTCATTTTGTTCAAATTAAAAACGTTGTATGCTGAAAACTTAGCTAAGTTACGTTTGAATAGCTTTCTGCGAGACAAAATTTACTCTCTAACCGTCTGTGGACAAAGTGTATGTTACACCGTTACCATATTATCGCAATCCTTTGAAATATGTCACGACCTTTAAAAAACTTTCATGTTAGCAGCTACATTTTCATAAGAAAAATGAATTTTTAGTGTATCAATATACAATTGCGTACAATTCTTTTGTAATTAACTGAACACGCATCTGTGTAACGTAAAAAACAGAAAATCATATAGTAAACTTGACAAATACTTTTAGTTTGTAAATGCTTGAATCGTAACTGAAATTGATATTCATGAACTGAATCTCTTGTATGTGAGTTTAGTAACATTTCGACATATTCCAAGTTGTAACAAAACCTTTAAAATGTATGAATGTGGGCAATTCACAGTCAGCATAAGGTTGATTATTTTCTTTGTTTACTGATGTGACAGATACAGTAAAATATCAGCTGAGTACCATAACAGTTGCCTGCTTTAAATTTATCTATAGCACTGTAGATATATTTGATTTAATCTTCCATTATTTCTGTGGTTAGATGTGTCAAATGAAACTAGTAGTCAATACGTAGTTGTGTACTCTAACCATTCTCTGTCGACTGAAAAATCGCGTAGTTAATTACATTATACAACAAAGGAGATAGAAGAGATCAGAGGAACCACCGACTTCTGTTAGCACTAGCATTCTGAAGCATTTTATATGCTCGAGCAGTGTGAATTGAATATTATGAACCAACACGGCCTATGTTAACTCTCCTGAACCTATTTTCACATCACGTAAGGAAAATCATAGATGCAGGTTCAAAAGTTAAAGCTTTTCTTAAGATTTGAATAAATCTTTAGAATGTACCACACAATCACCTTTTAGCGACTGTTCGAGCATACGGTACATCAGATCAGATTTGTGAATGGCTACGATCAATAAGTTATGAAACAAGAGAAATTCCAGCCGATTTTAATAAAAATATCATCTTCACACTTCCGAAGAAAGCACAAGCTGACAGATGTGAGAATTATCGCACTGCAAGTCTGACATCACATGCATCAGTATCACTGACCAGAATAATACACAGAAGAATGGAATGTGTAGTAGAAGACATAGTAGGTGAAGATCTGTTTGGGTTTAGTAAAAACCGCGGTACAAGAGAAGCGATTCTGGCGTTAAGATTAATACTTGATGGTGGATCAAGAAAAACAAAGATACTTTTATGGCGTTTGTTGATTTAGAAAAAGCGTTTGATAGTGTTAGGTGGGATAAAATGTTCAAAATTTTAGAGAAGTTGGGTCTAAAATACCGAGATAGAAGAATACATTGTAATCTTTATAAGAATCAAGTAGCTATAATAAAAGTAGAGAATCCTGCCAGACACGCACAAGTTAGAAAGGGTTTGAGACAAGGTTGTACTCTATCGCCATTAATATTCAACGTATATGTAGAAGAATCAATAAAGGAAGTGAAATAAAGGTTTGGATGTGGCATGTTCGAGGAGAAAAAAATCAGTATGCTATGATTTGCTGATGACATTGTCTTGTTAGCAGAACAGGCTGAGGATATTGAGAAGTTTCTGAATATCATGAACAAAATAATGAAGGAAGATTTTGGACTAAATGTAAACCAAAGCAAGACAAAAGTGATGAAATGTAGCAGAAATAATACGAATAATAGTAGATTACATATAAATATGGGGCCGGATGTGATAGAAGAAGTTAGTGAAAACTACAACTGATAGTCGAAGCAGGAGTGATGTGAAAATCAGAATAGCACTAGCGAAAAGAGCCTTCATGAAAAAGAGAAATCTTTTAGTTTCAAATATTGATCTAGGACTCAGAAGAACTTTTTAAAACTCTATGTGTGGAGCACAGCACTTTATGGCTGCGAAGCATGGACTTTAGGAATACCTGAAAGAAGGAAAATTGAGGCGTATGAAATGTGGTGCTGTAGAAGAATGCTGAAAATTAGGTGGACGGATAAAGTACGAAACGAACGAGTTTTGGAAATGATGGGTGAGGAATGAAGTTTGTGGTAGAGTCTAATAGAAAGAAGAAACAGGATTGTAGGTCATATTTTGAGACATGTGGGATTGGTTAATTTGTTAGTGGAGGGAATAATCGATGGTAAGAACTATAGAGGAGGACAGAGATTAGATTGAGGACGTGGGTTGTAAGGGGTGTGCAGAGATGAAAAGATTAGCGTAAGATAGAAAGGGATGGAAGATTGCATCAAACCAGTCGAGAGACTGATGACACAAAAGAAAAAGAGATTTTCTAACTGGTCGGTCGCAGTATGTCGTCGTTGACGGAGAATCCTCATCTGACATAAATGTTTCATTGGTCGACCCTTAAGGAAATTAAATAGGAAACTTCTTTTTTTTTAATTTTTATAAACATTCTCGTAGACAAGTTTAATAGCTGGTTGAAATTTGTCGTTTATGGTCAGTGTATAGGAATTCTGAGGATTACTTATAATTTCGGCGTGGTGCGATAAATGGCATCTCACACTAAATTACAAAAAAGTACAAGGCAGTGTTTATAACCAATAGAAAGAATCCTATTGCACAGGAGTACAAAATAAACAGTTCAGTTACTGACCTGACTGATTCCCAAAAGTAGTTGGACGTAACAGTACAAACTAATGGGAGTTGCACATGAGTTAGAGCAAATTCGAGACTGCGGTTTATGAGTCGAATTTTGAAGAAAGGAGATAGCGTGCAAAACCGTCGTACATCCACATTAGTACTACTGTTGTGCCATTTGGGATCCGTTTTGGAAGGGACTGATTGACAGTATAGAGAATGTACTTGGAGATTCGTGATTGCTTGCCACACCCCTTGTAACGTGACACGCTGTCGCCACGTTACAAGGTGCATTTTTTAAAATTATATATATGTCATAATGTTAGAGTAATTTACATAAATCTTGGGCGACCACCTAAATAGATTTTTGTTGTAATTTTAAAAGTACACAAGATTCCAAGTGAGAACTATAATGAAATGGTGAACATACAGTGTATCTTGGTAAAGCGAATATTAAAGAGTTATTGAGCTTTGTAGGCTTGAAGCTAATCGTGGTCTTCCCGAACCATGGCGACAGGAAGTCGCGGATCTGGGGTTTTGCCGGACCACACATTCTGCTCCCTGGGGATGGGTGGTCAACAGGGTCACTCACCTGGCGGGAAATGCCTGCCGCCCGACACCCGAATGTGCTCTCACTCCGGCGAACTTAGCCGAATATGTCCGACCTCTGAGATATGAGCGGGGAAAATCAGATATCGGGGATATCACGTGACATTAGGTGCCGAACTGAAGATCCAATCCAAATGAGCGTATAACTTAAAATCCTGGGAATTTCTATTATATGTGAGCTTCGAGACTACAAGGGGGTGGAGCGAGAAGTTTTCCTCGTGGACCGAAGAGCGATGAGCTGGACATTCTACATTCGATTCTATGCGAGTCTAGTCTGAGGTGGACTTGGAAAGTTGGCTTCTCTCGCCATCTGCCGCTGTACGACTTCTGACGGCCGGCTTGCCGGAGCAGGCTTATCACGGCGACACCGCCAGTAATGCGATGATGCGCATTAACAGACAGGACCTGTCTGTAGCCGCCGTGTGAGATAATCTCACATACCGTGGGTCATCTCCGGTCACCGCAGACATCAGACGCAGAACTACAATGGTAACTTATTACGACCAAGCCATCTGACTGTGCATTCCGTGAAACTGAATCCTTAAACGACTTTGAGAGGATAGATCCATGTTCTAACTTTGTAATTGAAAAACCCCTGAGCTAGCGGCATAATTTGCCAGAACTAGTTATTTTCGAATGATATATTGTTCATTCGTGGCACCCATGATTTTCTTTTTAACTGTAAATTCACAGTATTATGATACCTTTGTCTGAGGTCGTCATAACTTGTGATTTTCATTGTTTCCAATTGTCATTATTTCTTGCATTTTGATTCTGAGATATATTTAAAAGTAAATATACAATTGTTTGCTTGCTCATGACGGCTAATTGTACCTCTGAGCGTTGCTTTTATGATTTTGCCAATTTTTGTTAATGTTAACGGTAAATTCACTCAAACTTGTAATCGCCAATGATAAGAAAATAAATGTCATATTGTGACAATTTTTCCTAAATTCCAACTAACGTCGTGATTCTTGCTAAATTAATAAATTTTCACTCCTTCATAAAAATAAAAAGATTTAAAATCCCCTTTTATTAATCATAAAGGTATGAAAGATAATTGTAACGTAGTTTGCCCACTAAGGCACTCACCACACCCTTAAGGAAATGTCACAGAATTGAAACGTAGTTTGGGCTGGGATTGTGTGACAGAAAGATGACGTAGGTTTCATTTGAATTTATTGAGAAACCTGCGAATATCCACTTTAATTTATGAGTGCGATGAAATAATTCGTCTGCCAAAGTATTTGGATTGCAGTAACAGGAGAGATTTAAGCAATAAGGTGCCTTACAGATGCTTATATGAATTCTTTGTTCCCTCATGCCTATTAGGATTAGAATGCAGAGAGAAAAATTAGTTTTGGTGGAAAGATCCTCTGCCATACTCAATTTTTTTGAACTGCCGAGTGTAGACGTATGACCTAGGTCTACATTCTGTAGTTTTAGGTAGATGAAAAATGTCATAGACTACCGATTGTAAGAATAACACCTGACTGTCAAATATGTTGCTGCAGAAGAAATTAATTTTTTCTTGAGCAAAAAAATTAAAAAAAAAGACTAACATAACAACTGTACAATTCGTTTGAGATTGCTCTTGGAAACGTATGAAAATAAATCCCAGTACAAATGGAAACATTTTTCGCTATTAAGGCGTTAAAACTAGGCTTAAACAAATTACGATAAGGAAAACGTTTCTTGGCCACATTTAAAGAGCTGTTTAGTTGTGCAAATGTTTTTCTATTATTTTCCTCTAAAGTATTTATGAAACGCTTAAGTTTTAAGTATTCCGAGAATATAATGCCGCTTTGTAGAATGGAACTCAGAAATACATTTAAATAAGTAAAAAGGACACGAAGATGCGACGTAAAACTAGTCTCGCAGCTGCATTTGTATTCACTAATTACATTTTCTACAATCAAGTTTCTTCTTTCATTTTATAGAACTTCAGTTCTAAAGCAGAATTCTTTCCCGTGTTCTTTCTGAAATGTTAAATTAAAAAAAAAATTACAACAGAATTGTACTGAAAACATAAGTCATAAATAAAAAAAATCTGAGAACAGTAACTGTAGTCATTAGTTCAGCAATAACTGTTACTTTAATACTGTTTTTACTTTATTCGTTCCTACGTTCTAAGTTACCTGTTATGGCCTTGTGGTTCTTCAACAACTGAGCCACTTCAGCTCGGTTGAGATTTTTGAAAAAAAAAAGAAATATTTAGGAAAACCATGGCATACCCAAACCTGAATGGTTGGACGGGTTTTCGAACCGGCGTCCTCCCGAATGCGAGGCCAGAGCGTTACCACCCACCTACCACGCTCAGTCAATAAAGCATAAAATTTTGTCTCTGGAATAAAGTATATAAGTCCTCTTTGATACCATGTTCGAACAGTGTCAAAGGTACTGAACAGTGCATTACTAGTTGTATAAGAAATTAACGATAGCATCTTAGTTAAATTGCTTAGAATACTGAATAAATGGAAGAATAAAGAAACGTTACTTATTAACATGTACGTGATCTAAGCTAGCTCTGGTGTGCACTAAAGCAGAATTTACGTGACTGATAGATTTGCTTTTTTACTGGGCTCAGCGTCGACATGACCAAATATCCACAAGAAAACCATTTTTTAAACTTAAGTGGTATATCGTATTCCACACAAATAGTTTTGACGAGAAGTGTTATACCCAGTCAATCAAGAAAATAGCGCAGTACATATATGTATTGCATTACGTCTCGTCGATGTCGAGGTAATTAGAGGCGGTAATTATTTTATTAATTTACTTCAATTGCAATGGAGCACAAGCTCCGGTAGCAATTTCCCTATACATTCCATTCTCCATTTTCCTATTCACAGCTACGTTTGCCCTCTACTAATTTCAATTTCAGGTCCTTTCAATATTTTTGGTAAATTATCCAATCCTTGACCCCTTACCTATGAAAGGAAATCTTCCCACACCCTTATTACTGAAATAGAGTGCCATCTTGTTGTCATGCACCTCTGTTAATTCTTCAACCAATATATTTCGACGCCTCATCAGCAATATACACCTTGTACACTGCTGTTACACTCTCCATCCTCATTAGCACTATCTCTACGTGGGGAACGCTTATTCCGAAAACAGAGTAACGTAAGATACAGGTCCTTGAAATGCTTCATTTGACTCACCTTTATTTGTTTGTGGGAAAAATCTGATTTCATTGACAAAAACAATATGTCAAATCTTTCTTTTGCTACCCATCGCAACTGCACTTGCATTATGGAGGACTGAATCATTGTTAATGCAAATACCGAACATATTTAAACAATCTTCTGTTGAAAGACCGGAATTTATAACGGTTACCTATGCCGAAGGAATAGACGAAATTAGTTTATAAACAAGGAAAATTGAGCACATTACGACCAATAATTTGCGGTGGCTGTTATTGCTCGGCAACATTGTTTCACTGAGTCGGCACGTGCAATATCGAGTTAGTACGAGTATAAACAGAAACCGATACAGGAAATTACTCCTCAATGATTCACCTAGCGAAGCGAGAAAAATTTACATCAAAGAGGTAGCCACGCTGGATAAAAGTTGCTTATCTGTATATGTAATATCAGTCTAGGATACTTGTGATGGTACGGGAATGGCAGGGTTCCGTACGCTATTGTGTGGAAGCAACTGAAGCATGGACGAGGGCCAAGACACGTCTCACCTTGTCCCCAGATAAGTTTAGCATCAGGCATCTCTTCCCACACAACGCCGTGCCTCATGTTAATATAATTAAATAAATACGTTTTCACGTCAAGTAAACATAACTATATATATGGCAAACATACGCGCGGATTTTTAAAAAGATGTATACACGGTGTGCAGGAATGAAGGATAATCATGCAACCACACATCATGTCCTACTATGTGACAAAATTTTATTTTAGTAAAGTCTCACCATTTTTTAATTTTTTTCGGAAATACGTGACTTTGTTCAGTTTATTCCATGCCATTTCCACAAATTAAGAGATTTTGAACCCTATTTTTTTAAATTTACTCAAGGATGTTTGATTCACCTAAAACAATGTTCTTTTTTTCTTAAAACGTTAAAAAAATTTTATGTAAAAATGTATACAAATTTATGCAAACGGCTGACTTTGAAAGCCTGTAGTGTAAAAAAAAATGTACTAAGGGGATCGTGCCAATTACATTAGAAATTACTTCGGTATTGCCAATTTTAAAATGGTATAATTGTTTGACATTTCTTTTAAAATTATGTTTTTATGGCAGTTCTAAAGCACGAAGGTTGGTATTTTGGCTTTATTAAAATAAATGTGTATCAAATTGAAGTTAACATGCAAGTATTTTTTTTTAACTGCTTTACGTCTCTTTTTAACATCGAGGTCTTTAGAGACGGGAAAGGATGGGGGCAAGGATGGGGGCAAGGAATGGGAAGGAATTCGTCCATGGCCTTTTGAAGGAAGCATCCCGGCCTTTGCCTGGAGTGATTTGGGGAAACCATGGAAAACCCAAATCTGGATGCCCGGACGGGGATTCGAACCGCCGTCCTCCCGAATGCGAGAGGAGAACGCTAACCGTTACACCGCCCCGCTTGGTAGTATTTTTTTTTTCATTGTTTGGGGCATTTGGACAATGAATTAATAGAAATCTATCTTGTATCAAATAAGTACACCATTTAAGATTTTTTTATATGGTAAGAAAAAAAGAACAGATGACTCAGATATTTTGAGTAAATGAAAAAAAGGGTCCAAAAAGTTTTAATTTGTAGAAATAGTATGGAATAAACTGAAAAAACATGTTTAGAAAAAATATTTAAAAAATTCAATATTTCGAAAATGGTGAGACTTTTACAAAAATAAAATGTTGTCACATAGTAGGAAATGATGTGTGGTTGCAGGATTATCCTTTAATTCCCGGACAACATGTATACGTTGTGTATGGATGTTAAGGATAATGTGCTGCGTTGTGACTTATGAAAGGAAGTTGGAATAGAAAATTAATTTGCTAACAATAATGTTCCGTTGGTACGGTTCCATTCCACCATTATTTTTTACCTTTACTGGTACTTCGTAAATAATTTGAAGTTGTTGTCTAGGTAAAATGTTGCTACAGTGAATTCAAAATAAACCAAAATTATGTGACATTTGCACAAAAGACACCTGACCCAAATCATTAAGCATTTCACCTTTGCTTTGGGAAATATGATATAATTTTTTCGTATGACTATCTCTTTAGGAAATAAAGACATGAATTCTACCCGTCTCCTTACCTCTTTACCTTTACGTATTCAATTATATATCGTTAACTTCCCCAGCTGTTCGTTCCCTCCTCTGTATGTGTATTAACAAATTAGGAAATGGGAAAATAAGTGTGTAGGAAAATTGCCAACAGGTCATGTAGTCGAATTCATTTATAATAAATAGAAAATTAAGTAACACTGAAAGTCCCCGTACATGACATGCCATTACATTTCTTGCGTCGCAATATTTCCTGCAAAATTCTTCCTTCAGCCATCATATTCAATACCGCGTTCATTTGATACTTGATCGTCTCACAAACTGTTAAATCTCATTATATAACATGCAATATGACACTCTGCCTTAACAAATATTAATTTTTCAAACAATTTAATAAGAATACAGACTTAACCAGACACATAACGGTGGTGATAAAACTTAGGGGATCTCCAAAGAAAACTGTACACTGGAAACGACAGTATAGAAACATTTGGCGTGTGATGGACATGCCATAAAAGATTTCAACGCTGGATATGGGTGTGTGAGTGGTCTTGGTGCGGATTATTTTAATAAAGGCATTAAGGGAACAATGATCCAAAGATATGAGAAAATTCATACCGACAACGTTAAGTCTACTAAGTGATGACTAGGGTTCGGGTCTTTATGACCAAAACATTAGAGAAATATGCAGGCAAATATGACATTAAAAACGCGTAAATGTGAACTAAAAATGACATTTAAATTAGTATACATCAAAACATGCTCAATTATACATCATTTATTTTAACTAGTAGTGTCGCTTCCATGTAGACACCATAATTTGCTTCCGTGCACTCACTGCACCATTTGGAAATTAAATTTTAAATCGCTTTGTTGAAGTCACTTTAATTTCACATGATTTACATTTTCATCTGTACTAAAATACTCTTCCCCAAACTCTCTTACGTTACTCCATAAATTCGCACTATCAGAGAACTTTGTTTCCGGCATGGTGGTAGGCCTACTTCCATCCACTGCACATTTAACGATGAAAGAGGATTATTTTTAAAAGTATTTCATAGAGGCATTGATGACGCGGCTCGACACAGGCATGCTGCAGCTGCTTTGTCGAGATTAAAAGGCGGGCGGAATATTACGTTTAGAGTGACAGTAATGTATAACTTTAATTCTTAACTGATGAACTCTACTCAATTCACTGACAATTAATTTTGTTTTTTCTTCCAATGTGTAATAGGAGTATAGTTTTGTGAATAATTATATTAATTTCTTATTATCTTGTGAATTCCCTGTATTATTTTTAAAAAATATCAGATTTTTGCTCAAAATATGACAATATGGCCATAAATGCCATCGTAATACGACCAAAACTAGAGAAATGGCGTAAATATGCATTTATATGCTGCATAAAATACATTTAAATACAATCAGAAAAGTTTGATCAGTGTTTAATTTAGCATTACAGCTCAAAAAGAGGGCAGGAAAAAAATGACTTGTCATAAAGATCCGAACCCTACCGATCACTTAACATGATTCAAAAGAACTGTATGTTTTCAGATGTCTTAAGATCACGAAAAAGGGCTTACATTGTTTCACGGAAGCTATATGTGTGACTGTGGCCTATGAGGAAGCAAGATTACATACAATACGATTGGCGGCTTACAAGCACGAGGATACGAGTGAGCTGACTTGTGTGGTTGCAACGTGCATGAAGTATCTCGGTAGCGTAGGGGCTAGAGTACTGGCCCACGTGCTGAAGGTCGCCGGTTCAAGTCCGGCCGAGGGCATGGGTGTTTAAGTGTTGTATGTGAGTGTGCTTATCGTGTCCGTCCTGTGGTGTATCTGGAATTACTTGAAAGATATATATACACACGTGGAGAAACTGAATACAATGGATGAACTAAACTCATACTTGAGCTGGCTGTATGGCCTATGGAAGCCACATGCCATTTAAAAAAAAAAAAAAAAAAAAAAAATCGAGAAGTCAACATGGCTAGTTGGGTCATTATTTGTCGATTCTTGGTGCTGGACGCTGTATTTCGCGCTTGCTACTTTGAGTCCTGTAAGAAGTCCAAAACAAGGGGTTCAATGCCTGACTGCTATCTGCTACTGGCTCCCGCTATGGCTGATTCACCTCACGTTTCGAAGTGAGTACCCACTGCAGACAGTTAACTACGAGTTGTTAAAACGCCATCCATGACTTGTTCACAACACGCGACGAAAACATCCGCGAGACGCCCAGTTCAAGTATCATTGAATCATTCTCACGTTCTGTAAATTCAATGTCTGTGATATGTTAAAACTCATTTTGATTTCAATTTAAATATGTTATCCGATTTGATGTTGAAAGATTGAATAACTATCTAAGTTATTCTTATTATTTAACATTTTAATATATTAATTTTATGACAGTAAATCCGATAAAATTAAATGTCATACAATTTTTTTTGCAAGTAAAAAATATTTTTATTTAGGTTTTAAAATGGAAATAAGTAGCTAACATGCAATGAAGTCTTCACGGGTGTACCGTCGGATTGTGTTGTGAAAACACAATATTTCGACGACTAGCTCTGTCGTTTTCCTCAGGTGCTAAAACATCTGTACTGGTCGGCTGACGGACAGATACTGAGACATACACAGACATCAGTTGCCTGGGAACGAACAGTAGTCCCAGATTATGGGGAAATTTGTGCACCATTGAGACAGCCCGGCAGCAGAGCCAGTCACTGCTCCAGCCATTTGGAGCAGAGTATGTTGGAGTGTGTTGCCTTTCGGCATTTACTCCTCATTCTTTGGTGACGGTGTTGGTCTTAACTGTCGATTTGTCGGCATTTTTGGCTGAAGATAAATCTTCATATGGCGGTGACCGGTGGTCCTCGCGCATGGTGGAAAGGTCCTAGGTGGGAGAGGCTACTGGCGCGACTTCCCTTAGGGAAGTCGCGTTAGCAGTTCCGTGAGGAGCTGGATGAGCGGCTGCAGTCTGTCCTCCTGGTGCTCGGTGTCTTGGCGAGCGCAGGTATGGCGACAGCAAGCCTCTCTTCCGTGGCGTGTTGTTGTCCTCTTCTTCTTCCCCGTGTTACTGCGTGGCAGTTTCTTGTCAGGGTTCGGGACTTGACGATGCCTTTGGTGGCTGGTCGTGGCAGCTTCCTTGTTAGTCTGACGAACTTTGCTTTTTGAGCCCCTCTGGGTAGAGGGAGCAGGCTTCGTTGGTCGTCCCGCTTTCTTTTCACGCTGCAGTCGCTTCCTTTCGGGGCAGGAGCGGTGGCAGGCGGCATGATTTCCCCCACAGTTGCAGCAGGTGGGGTTCTCCTTTGGTCTGGGGCAGGCCGCCGGCTGATGCCCCTCCCCACAGCGCACGCACCTAAGCGTGTTTGTGCAGTGCTTGGCGTAGTGTTCAAATCTCTGGCATTTGAAACACTGCGCGATGTCTGGTTTGTGGGCCCTTCTGCTGCACTGGGTACTGGCGTTCCTTGTAGTTGGAGGCGGCGGCACTGTGTCCTCAGTAGTTGGAGGCGGGGTGTCCTCGGTGGGTTCCGTCGTCGTGAGCTGCCCCTCTGGCGGGGGGTCCTTCAGCTTGGCGACTAGGATGGCATGGTCAGCCGGGCAGGAGGCCATGATTTTCATCCCGTTCTTCACCGGCCAGGCAAACAGTGGCTTAGTCATGAGCCGCTGTAGCCAGCCGAGGATTTCGCCGAGCTGCGGCGGTGTCGCGTTGATGGTCAGTACTTGACCCTCTTCAGTAGCGTCTTCTTCGGTCTCCATGTCCTCCCGCCCCTCCTCGTCAGCGGTGACGCTGTCCGGGGAAAGGGTGGGGGGCGGGGGGCCGGGTCAGGCGCTGGTAGTTCGCCATGGGCGGCACATGCCGGCTGGAGCGCTGATACGTCGTGGACGGCGCGTGACGCTAGTTCCAGTTGAGCATTTGCAGTCCATTTGCGAATAAACTCCATTCTTGCCAGGGTTTCTTCGCTCCAGAAATTCGGTGGTGTTGGCGGGGTTTCTTCCGCCTGGCTCTCTGCTCGCTTCTTGTTCCTACGTCCCATCTCGACGTTTACGGCGACGGCTCTATACGAGGCCCGGCTGTCGACGTAAAGGTGGCGAGCGATCGATCCGTCTTCGCTGGCTGCTGGCAGCCGAGTGGGGATTGAGACAGCCCAGGCGCCACACTTCCTTATATAGCCAACGGCTCCCGGGACGCGAACTTTGGCCGTCCACAAGATTTCGGTTGCGGGCGTCAATTGGGCCATACTTCGGACTGCTGACCCGGGCGACGTTCCGGGCCTCATAGTGGGCCAGCCACAACACGCAGCTGAAAATGGAACAAAATGTTCGGCTAAGAAGACTTTCGGAGAGCGGTTCGAGCGATGGAGACTCCTGCGATGAGGATATCTTCACGGAACGGGACGCCCTTTTCTTTTATGCCGAGAGAGGAGAATGGGTCCATGTTTACCACGAGTATAGCTACCCATTGAAGCGTTGGCATGACCGCATCGCTACACGATGCTACAACAACATCGAGCTGCGATTGCGCCACGATGGGCAACTGTTCATCTGGCGCCTACCAACAAGCTACAAGGACTTCAGAGCCGCAGTCACGGACCCCGCAAACCACAACTTAGTGGAACTGGTTCGTGATGATGCGGCAAAGGAAGGATCCACAAGACCAGCTTGCATTGAGAACATGCCTACTGTCTACGAGCCCTCTTTCTGCCGGAAGAAACTTTTCCGCAAGCTTAATGGACGGCGTAAGCGGAAATGGAGGAGACAACAACAACACGCCGCCACCAGCGACTGGAAGGTCGCAGGCGGAAATCACCACGAGGCCAGTAAATCAGCACCAGAAGGCGGTGACACACATCCGCCCCCACCAGAACCGGGGACAGCGACGCCAGACGCAGCAGACGTGCCACCACAAGCCACTGCGACCCCTGACAACCCGGGGATGTCAGACAGTCCAGAGTCGCCGCCACCGGCCACGCCTCCCGCTGCGACGCGGGACAGCCCTTCGCCACCGCGGCGGGCCACGCCCACCGCAGCCACGCCGGCCAGCCCGGAGCTGATGCGACGCCCACCGGACCAGCGGTAGCGCAGCTCTTACCACAGTCGCCCAAGCATACAGCCGGCGAAGACCCAGTACTTGAGCAAGGACCAGTACTTCCAATCAAAATATACTTCACCGGAAACTGGGCTGCCATGGCAGACCATATACGACTCCTGACTGAGCTGCCCATCCTCATCTGGCCAGAAGGCGAGGGCCTCAAGCTGAGTGTGTCCTGCCCGACCGACAAGAGGACGGTCATGCAATACTTGGAAGAGCGTGACGTCCGCTTCGGCACACCGGTCCCGGGACAACAAAAGCGGCATGTCATCCGAGGCCTACCAGCCACCACCCACACCAAGGATATTGCCAAAGCATTCGCAGATGGTGGGCTCACCGTCAGCGATATCCAGCAGATGACAAGGGTCGGAGGCAGCGAACCGTTACCCTTGTTCACCTTCAAACCGGACGCGGCTGCAAAGCCGGCAGTCCACAAGGTTAAACAGCTGCTGGGACAAAAGGTGCGGGTCGAACTCAAGAAGAGGCCCGCCACTAAATACCAACAATGTTTCAGATGCAACAATTACGGACACAAGGCCTTGAACTGCACTGAACGACAACGCTGCGTCCGATGTGGAGGGGAGCATCGAGTTTCGGAATGTGAACGACCACGAGACTCTCCTACATGCTGCAACTGCGGATTGAAGCACGCCGCCTGCGCGGCAAAATGTCCAGCTCGTCTCCAACTTCGCAAAGGGTGCCTGAGACGACCACAACCGAACAGCAGACCACCAATCAACCACATTGGGCCCAACACCACAAGCAGCGCAGGAAGCGTCGAACCAACAACTCGAGCGAGAAGCAGAAAGGGGAGACGGTACTGCCCACCAACAACGCATCCAGCAGCAGCGCCCAGCCACACGGCAGTGCGCGCCCTGCACCAAAGCGGGACGAGTGGAGGGGGCGAGCAGCCTCGCCATCCGGCCGTGCAGGAGGGTGCGATCACGCGGCTGGGCTAGACGCCGTCATGAGCGCCGTCCTGGCACTCCCACAACAAGTTGCTGCAGCCATTGCAGCAGCACTCGCAAGCAATGTGGCCACCACGCCGTAAGTAGTTTTGTTTCATTCCCGACAGCTCTCCATCCATCCACCAAACGTCGAGGGCGGCGTGTTTCCTGCGGAGCCAGGCGGGACTACTACCACACCGACAGCAAAAAATTCAACCGAGGCTGAAGACCGGCGACACGGTGAAACAGCCAGACAGGGGGATTCGTCCACCTGTCAAATGACAATGATGATGATGATGATGGGACGCGAACAGCACTTCGCACCGGGCAGCCGACCGGGACGGACCACCTGGCGGAAGCAGGAAGTACGAGCGGACGACAGCAGGTGCGGAACTTTAGCCTCGACTAGCGGCCTTGCCGCCTGGGCTCCGGAGCGGAGCGAACTTCTTCTACGAGTTGTTAGTGGTTGCTGGGTTGTATTTGGCCTTGATACGTTGCGGTGATAACGAAGGGCCAGATCGACACTCTCCCTAATCAACTCAAGCAGTGACCTGCGGGTCACTGCCTAGACCTTGGGCTTTGCCCTAACCTCCCCAGCGGGAATCACCCGTTCTTTATAGGGTAATTTGAGTACCAGCGGCCCCTTCACGTGGGATAACTGCGCGTGCTCTAGGACCACTCTCTTCCTCCGCGCTCTCTTGCGCCGATTAGAAACTAGGATCCCCCCCTTCTTAGGGTAACTTCCTGCGACTGCCTGCCGTCATAGAAAGCAAAGTCGTCAGACAAAAAGCAAAGTCGTCAGACGCAGGCAGTTGTTTCCTCCCACCAGGATGGCAGACCCAGCCATGCCTGGTGGCCCGCAGACAAGCACCCCGAGGTGCGACGACATATAGCAGTTCGGTTTTTCCGTGCCTGCTAATGACAGTCAAGGGAAGCCTGTTGATGTAAGTGTGTCTTACACGCTGCACACCAGTCTTCTCGACGATAGTGTACCACAGGGGCAATCCCCAATCCTCGAATTTAGGCCGGCAAGGATGCCAAAAAAGGGCCGTCAGCCCAAACAAGCAGCAGCTGACGAGAGCGCGAAAGCGACTCCCGCGGCACCTGCAGAAACTAACCCAGAACAAAATACTGCCCGGCAGCCACTACAACATCGCGATCGAGTATCCCCCCCGTCATGATTCGCAACCATGGTGATCTCGGTCGCATTAACTCTTCTTTCATTGGAAAATACAACCCTGTGCAGTATCACACCAAGCTCGCAGGGCAGTACACGGCACTATATGTGTCCACCAACGAAGACTACAAGAAACTCCTCAGGTACCTCGGAGAGGAGAAAATCGAACACCACACCTTTAGGCTGGAAACCGAAAGGACACAGCTATATGTAGTCAGAGGAATACACCCTACCACCCTCCCGACAGTGTTAAGGAAGCGCTTCTTGGCGACGGCTGGGCCGCCAAGAAGGTCAGCCAAATGAGAGGAACTTACACGAAGGTTCCGCTGCCTCTCTATCTGGTCGAGTTGCAAGACTCGGCGGATCACTTATGTTTGAGAAGGCCACTCGCCTGCTCTACATGGTGATAAAAGTGGAGAAGTTTGAGCCTCCCAACACACCCCTGGTCTGTCACAAATGTCAGCGGTATGGACATGCCACTGACCGGTGCTTTGCGGCACCCCGCTGTCGTAAATGTGCCGGCAATCATGCCACACATACATGCAAAGCTAGGATGCCCGATGAACGCAAATGTGTAAATTGTGGGGGAGGGCATCCAAGCAATTACAGAAGCTGCCCCGAGTACAAACTCGCACTAGCCCGGCGAAATGCGAAGAATGCAAAAGGGGCGTCACAATCACAGACACAACAAGCGTCCACAAAAAACCAGCGCAAAGTGATCCAGAACCCGGCCCACCTTAGGAGTAATGTGTCCTACAGTGCCGCGGCTTCGAACGCGATCACGAACACGGCGCAACCCATTCAAAATGAAACGTCAACCGCACCCCAAGGCTCACAAACCACATCCACCACAACAGAGGTTGCAGAGCCCCAAACAGCAGGCTCTGCACGCACTGTAGAGCATACGACGCAGCCTTCAGCTGTCTCATCACAACCTAAATCCCAGCGTACTAGAAATAACAGGACACGCACGAGGAACGCTGGGAGCCAGACAACCCCTCCCCCTCCCGCCGAGGAAGCAACGGCCGCTGTGGCTGCTCCCGATGGCCCGGTGGCGACGGCCGCTGAGGGGGTGACTGGGCGCGCGGCGGAGAACGCTGGGGTGGTTGCTCCTGACGGCCCGGCGGCTTCGGCCGCCGAGGAGTCGGTTGAGCGCGCACCGGCGGGATCTGACGTAGCCGCCCGCGCCAACCCGGCTGGCCCGTCCACTGCGGAGTCGGTAGAGTCTGCCCCGACCCAAGCTAATTTAGCAACAAACGCAACACCTCCACAGGGTCCAGCTACCCCTGCGGAGCAGACACACACTCAGCCCGCAATAGATTTTTCGCAACAATTCGAAAACAATAGAGGATCTCCTTCGACCCATGTTCCCCTCCGTTGACCTCTCCCTGGCGACACTCATCCCAAAATTCGTAGCGCCCTACTGCAGCTCCTAACCACTCCCTCAGATGGAGGGAGATGGGCTGTATTCCAGAACTGCCTCATGTCCGTCCTAGGCACCAGCAATGTCTCACACCACTAATCCGCTGCTGCCTAAACTCCTAAGACCCCTACTACAGCTCCTGGAAATTCCCCTGAATGGGGGGAAATGGACTGTAATCCTTACTCTACACATTACCTTGCTGCAGTACCTGGACACTCCCCCAGATGGGGGGAGATGGCCTGCAGACCAACCTTATCCACTTACCCCACTGCAGATCCTGAACACTCCCCTGAATGGGGGGAGATGGTCTGTAATCCTAACCCTGATCCTATACACTACCTTGCTGCAGCGCCTGGAAACTCCTCCATATGGGGGGAGATGGACTGCACGGCAATCCTTCCCACTAACCCCACTGCAGATCCTGTACACTCCCCCAGATGGGGGGAGATGGACTGCAATCCCTACATCCCTAAAGCCAGAAATCCAAGCTACCCTACTACAGTTCAAGACCACTCCCCCAGATAGGGGCAGTTGGACTGTAATCCAGATTGGCCACTTGTCCGTCCAGAAACCAAACAATGCCTGACAACCCAAATCCTCTGAATACGCGTATCCTCTTCTGGAACGCTCGCGGGCTGAAAAACAAAAAAGCAGAATTGGCGGCGTTTATGGAGCGGCACGGTCTCCGTATTGCTCTTATAAACGAAACACACCTGGGCGCAAAAGATAACTTCCACATGAGCCAATACCGTGTGCACCGTACTGACAGGCTGAACGGCGCACGGGGTGGAGGCACGGCCGTGATTATACACACGGACATAGAGCAATCAAACGTAGTGCTTCCCGAGCTAGAGAGGATCGAAGCCACAGCCGTGAAAATCCGGTTTAACGAAGCATACACTAATCTTATCGCAGTCTACAACAGGCCCAATAATATTAGCACGCGTGATATCAGTAGGCTGCTAAATACCGCACCTAGAGTAATAGTCGCTGGAGATCTAAATGCCAAACATCGTAGTTGGAATTCGCAGCGTCAAAACTCCAACGGCAGGAAACTGTACGAACATTCACTAGAGCACAATTATCTAATACTAGGGCCAAACGAACCGACGTTTGTTCCCCATGTTCGGAGACAAAATCCAGACGTGTTAGATATAGCCCTCCTAAAGGGTATAACCCGCACACACGACCTACAGGTTGTAAACGATCTGGAGTCAGACCACATGCCAATCATACTCAATACTGAAGGTACACCGCAGAACACTGACAAGCGACGGATGCTAAACTATCGACGCGCCAACTGGACTCTGTTCAAGGAGGTGTTAGATAGTCGCATACCGGATAGACACGAGATTAGCCAACAACGCATTAACGAGTCTGTTGAAATTCTAACTGTTGCCATACAGGAAGCTATGGCGAGTAGCATCCCTGAATCAACCCCACACCAGAGACAAATGGCGCTACCTGAGGCAATTACGGGGTTAATCACAACTAGGAATAGGCTCAGGAGATACTGGCAACGTACTAGGCGTCCCATTTATAAAGTGCATATCAACAGACTCAAAGACATAATTAGTCGTAGAATCCAGGAGTACAAAAATCAACAATGGGGGCGTCTGCTCTCGGAGTTGAACACCGACACCTCTGACCGCTCCGTGTGGTCTTTAGCTCGTCACTTCACTCGTGAAGCACATCATACACCCACCCTACAGGGGCCGGACGGACTTGTCTATTCTTCCGAGGGCAAGGCGGAGCTGATGGCCACAACACTAGCAGAATCTTTTCGACCAAACGTAGATCCTTCCGATCCTGCGTTTACATTGGAAACGGACCAGATGGTGACACAGCTGTTAGCCCAACCGGTTCGCGAGTATCCGCGTAGGGCAACTTCCGACGAAATCTCATGGGCTATACAGCACTCGGACGCTAAAAAAGCACCTGGTCCGGATGGTATTCAGAACCGTGTTCTTAAACAGCTCACGGGGAAAGCGATAGAGTACCTTACAGACATCGCGAATGCCATCTTACACAACCACTATTTCCCCGACCGATGGAAGGAGGCCAAAGTGCTAATGTTCAGAAAGCCGGGGAAAGATCCATCTTCACCCAACAACTACCGGCCGATTAGCTTACTGAACTCCCTTAGCAAAGTTGTTGAAAAAGTCATACTCAGACGCCTTACACAACACATAAAGGACAATAACATTCTGAAGCCGGAGCAATTCGGCTTCAGAAAGCACCACTCCACAACACAACAATTAATGCGTGTTGTTGAGCACGTAACAAGGGGGTATAACTTGTCTGCGTCTACCGGGGCTGTGTTCCTGGACATTGAGAAGGCGTTCGATCGTCTTTGGCACAACGGCCTCATTCGTAGACTCAGTGACGACGGATTCCCGGACGGACTGGTGCGCCTAATACACTCTTACCTCACTAACCGAACGTTCCACGTCTGCGTTAACAACAAGAACTCCACACCTCAGGAGATACAAGCAGGAGTGCCTCAAGGAAGTTTAATAGGCCCTCCGCTCTTCACAGAATACGTCAATAAAGGCTCCGACCACAGTCAAACGATGCAAGCTATTTATGCTGACGATACCGCCTATCTTGCACAGTCACAGCAACCATCCTCACGTAAACAGTAGATTACAGCACAGCGCTTAACGTAGTCGAACCTTGGCTCACACGATGGCGAATTAAAGTCAACGTAGCTAAATGTGAGGCACTCCTATTTACACGAAGACCTAAGCAAAAACGCATTCACGAACACTGTCGACCGCTAACGCTACACAATCAACAAATACATTTCCGGAACGAAGTTAAATATCTTGGAGTCAAATTTGACGCGAAGCTAACATGGAAGCTCCATATAGAACACATGGTTAATAAAGCAAACATCAGACTCAAACAGCTATACCCTATGCTAAACAGACAAAGCACACTACACCGAGGTAATGCCCGAACAATGTACTTAGCACTCATTCGGCACTCATGACGTATGCAGCTCCGGTTTGGGGGTACGCCGCTAAGTCTCACATTAGGAGACTGCAATTAATCCAAAACAAAGTACTCAGGATCATAGCAAATGCTCCTTGGGGAACACGAACAACCGACTTACACCGAGATTTCCGACTCGAGCCAATACAGCAAGTAATTAAGAAGCTTGCCATAAACATGTACGGTAAATCCCAAATGTCGCGAAATCCTTTGATACGCACTATAGGCAGTTACGATCACCACCACAGATTTAAACACCCACGGCCGAAAATATTGCTCAACAGATAGGAAAAAAACTAATGCATAAACAAGTAAGAAATCTGTCTACTGCATCAAGGGCCACTGGGGTTAGGGTCCCATTCCCTAACCAACTGCAAAGTGATCACTGGGCTAAGGAAAGTGGTTACAGTGCGATCGCAGGTGCAGAAGGCAGCCACATACAACAAGAAATCAATCCACAAACAGTATTAGCACAGTATCCGGCGTGGTAGACACCGCGGGGGCGACGGTTGTCGTGGCAGGCTAGCGCGATGCATCCTGCTCCAATATTTCCTGATATGAGCATGGTGGGGTTGTCTTACCCGGTGGCGATGACACATGCTGGCGGGGGTGGTCATGGCGGTGGTGTCCGTCATCGTCCTAAAGCCCGGGCAAGTCGGGGGTGGTCATCTAGCAGCACTGTGGCTGTCGCCGTCGGTGAAACCCTTACCGTGTACTCCCGGGATGAGGAAAGGCTCTGCGCGTTGCGGCGGTTGCGCTCTGGCGCCCTCTCGGTGCGAATCACGTCTCACCAACACTTACAACACCTGTTGCACACAGCTGTTATTAATATAACGATTCGGCATGTTCCAGGACCATCTCAACGACAGCGACGGCGAGCGGCACCAGCTGATAACCTCAGCGGCGGTGTGTGGACCAGCTGTAGTTATTGCATGATACCATATCCTAACAAAACTAACAAACCCTTCATACATCCAACCTTGTAGCATAGAATCTGTCGCGGTACTGGCAGTATCTTAGCCAGCCGCTCTTATTCCCTACCTAACTATCGGAGAGGTTTTTTTTCCCAAGGGTAAAACCTTGGCACTTTTTTCCCTCTGCCCTGTCTCTTCTTTCAAAAGTTTCTGTCTATCTTATCCGATGGACCCATGTAAACGGGCGGACGCCTGGACGCATGGAATACATCACAATCCCGTTCCTGTGATCACCTATAGAATTACTAACTTAATGCATGTGCAGAGGCGAGCAGTAGTTAACAGGAAGGCCGCCATGCTTGGAGGAGCGGGTTTTGGGTGCTCCCCCAATAAAAAAAAAAAAAAAAAAAAAAAAAAAGGGACGCGAACAGAGCCGTTGGGTAAAAATAAGGAAGTGCGGCACCTGCGCTGTCTCAGTATCTGTCCGTCAGCCGACCAGTACAGATGTTTTCGCATCTGAGGAAGACGACGGAGATAGTCGTCGAAATATCGTATTCTCACAACACAATCCGGCGGTACGCCCATGAAGACGTCATTGCAGTTATACACCGGGAAAGCCTCCATTCTTACAAGTAACTATCATTTCAAGAAGCAGGATAAGTTGTCGATTGTGGCACTGACCCTATGTGTAAATTTCACTGGCATACATAATTTAATTTATATGAAATTAAGATCGCACTGATAGCAGCATAGGTCGTGTGGTGGATAGAAAAATATTCAGCTTTATTCACCTACCAGTAAATAATTCCATACAAAACGTTGCTTCATTAGCAGTAGTTGCTTGTGCATCGGAGTACTGCAACAGCTGGCCAGCAAGAGGTTTTAACTGTATTAGATGCCAGCACTACGATTTGCAAAACACGGAGTGCAGAGACGAGTAATCAGTTGTGTTGACTTCCCACTGTACGTCTTTCCTCCGAGTATAGCAAGTCAATACACCAGTAACATTAAGCTTAGTATTTTTTAAGACGAATTCTTTTTATACGTTCGAACTAGGTAAATGGGATAGTACGAGAAGGCTATTGGATCATTCAGGCCATAATATTTAAATGACACTTTATACAGAAAATCAACAAGGTTTATAGTGCGATAAAATATCGTCCCAGTAAAGGAATTTTCTTCTCCTTTGCATCACACTCTTTATCATATTTGTTTCTATTGCAGTTAATACTAGCTCGCACAGTATTCTTACTTACGAGAAGATGAAATGGAGCGTGTGGATTATGCTGCCAGATACTCACCTGAAACAAAAGGAAAAACCAGTTAGTGTATGCTGTCAACACAAGTTGCAACTGCCCATTCATAATTAAAAAAAAAAAAAAAAAAAAAAAAAAAAAAAAAAAAAAAAAAAAAAAAAAACAGCTGAATACTTTCGATAAAAAATAGTGCTGGAGATTACAACGAGTTAATTAAACGGACTGCAATGAATCTATAAAACCTGTGAGTTTTGTTGGATTAGTGGGCGTTGTGAACCATCAATAATTCAGCTAGACGATGGAAAATTATCTAAAAATAGTGTTTGAGCTGGCTGTGACAAAGTATGAACACCGCCGTGGCGTCAACAAACTATCATATTACAATTACGTGACTCATGTGGTGATGGTGAAGGCCAGATTTATTGCTTCAGCTATTCATATTTCTAGAATGTACAATATCGTTGGTATTAAAACCTTTATACTTGAAGTGAGATAGTAAGGAATATTTCTACTTTCTTATCTTTGCGATGTATAGACGTTTTGCTGCGCAAATGGCCAGAAAGAGCAGACAATGGAAGTCACGGGTCAGAAAATGAGCCAGCCCGAAATGGGAGTTAGATTTAGAGCAGAGTGGTTGCTTATGCAGGGTGAGAATAGCACTTCAGATCTTTTATATAAAACTAGCCCGTACCCGCGACTTCGTACGCGTGGATTAAGAATTTTTTTTATTGCCAGAATTAAATATAGAAAGTTGCTAACGAAGGATTGATCCCAAACAATATCGAGTAGGAATAATATGACAGGAAAGCTATCACTATATCATTGTACCGTCGAACCTGTCTCTTGAAGAGAATCAATTTCCAACATATTTCTGTCACCATTCGATAAGGTCTCAAAGTTTCGTGACTACAACTGTTAATCATACTGGAAAAAATATCCTGTGCCCTTCATACAGATTTCCTTATAAAATTGCATCACAACGACATAGCCATTTAGTCGTCAAAACGTAACAAAAAGACAGAGACTTACCTCCGTATTTATAATAATATTACTGTGTTTCACACTCACACACTGACTGCGAACAACATCTGAGGGATCATTATAACGTAAAAAAGTGTACACCTACAACATTGCAACACTACCTATTGCCTCGCATTGCACCCCTAACTTTCTAATATCTACAGTTTAACATTCAATCTGAATAACCTACGGCCCAGGCCTGACTCTTACGAGGAAAAACAATTTTTAAAAATCTTAGCATCCATGGAGATTTGAACTGGAGACCACGACGTTCGTAAGCAAGCGCTTTAACCACTAAGCTGCCAGTCCACTATACAAGTTATGAGACAACATGTGTTATTTATACAGATAATTTCTCAACCAAATGTAGACAGTATTTTTCTCCTTGTTTCAAAGGATAAGTGTGCAAAGTTGCATCGAGATCGGATAAAAACTGTGGATTTGTATGAAGAACAAACAAACAAACCAACAAATAAACCAACAAACAAACATACAGTCATCTTTATATATAAAGATGTATGCTGTCTTAGTGACTCCGCGAGATGCGGGAGGTATTAATTGCGACTATTGTCCGCCAGTGACAGAGACAATTCAATACTAGGCAGATGGGAACGAACCAAAGTTAATGCCTTAAAGCCATGATTACCAAAGGGAATGGGAAGTTCATCTTTTCTCCACGGCGAACCTGTACATTTATAAAGATAGGAAACTTCGGTTGTTAACTGAACTGATAAGGGGCACCTGTGACCTCCAACGCTCGGAATCGCGCAAAAACATGCTTAGAATAACAAACAATCATCAAAAAAACAGTGGTGTGTGTCATTTCCACGCAAAACGTTGCATTCCACCTCAAGTATCACACTGATTTTGTAAGACTACAATGTGCCAAACCACGAGTGAAGATACATGATCATTATTTCATGATGAAGCTTCACTCCGTGATTTACAAGCAAACTTACTACACCTACGTATAAGCCTATGTTGCAATATCCCGAGGTATCATATATATACCATCTATAAAAAATTAATTATTGTTTCAAATTTTTTTATAGTCATTCATTGTTAACTAGCATCAACACAAAGTAAATAACACAATAGTAGTTCTCTTGCACTTTTATTGTGAGCTCGGGACTGAAGAGGATATACTTGGCGATAGCCAGGTTATGACATTGGTAAACCAACATGCGTGAATGCGAAAGTGATTTGGAATGTGATAAAGTGCTTCAGTGAGGTGTGCACATTGTTCTCTTCGATTTTGTCTTAACCACTTCATCTAAATCCGACATCTACACTTTGAGGATTAATATAAGCACTATGAGGTGCTGTATATGCGTGTTCTGTGCTTTATTAACGTACTTTAAGGAGAGAGTTTTTGGCACTGTTGATTGAAAATGTTTCAATGATACACTGACGTCAATGAATTACGTATAATTTACTTTATATTGTTACTTTGTTTCTCCCTATTAAAATGTTTCTTGAGGTTGAATGCAACGTTTTGCATGGAAATGACACACACCACTGATTTGTTTATGATCGCTTGTTATTCTAAACATGTTTTCGAGCGTTCGAGTTCAAAAGTGCCCCTCGTGAGTATAAAGGGAAATAAATGCAATTACTTTATTAATATGAAAGATAGTCAATCACGCGAGCAGCTGCAGATGACGACACTTGAAAAAGGACCTACAATTGGTACCCGGAAGTAAGTACAGGTAATACTGCAGCGGGGAGAATCGTGAATCAACACTTGCGGGGCGTCGGACACGAGTGGAATGAGCCGAAGTCACCTCCCGGGAAAGGTGATCCAGACGTGTCGCCAGCAGCTTTATGACCCTGCTACGAGCCCGTGAGGACGAGGAAATACGCTGACACCACTGAACAGGTATTTCCTACGAGAAGCGACGAACGTTTAGCGCGTCTTTCGTGTTAAAAATCAGTGTTATTTTTGCTTTTAAATATGTGCATTCGGCTTTAAGTAAATTAAAATAGTCTGCACATACATTCTAGGGAAAATCGGGGGGGGGGGGTCACTATTTTTTTTTTCTGTTCGTGTTCTTTGGTTTAAGTGTGTATTTATCTCTCTCCAGAGAGGATATTTCGAAGTAGATGTGAACTTATTAAGAAAATATTTATGTACGCAGAAGTGTTAAAATCTATAAGATGTAATTTGCCGCTAGGAAAGAGGAAAAGATATGATGTGTCTGCAACTAATATTAAGAACTGCGTTACAAATTTCCACAGTCATTGTGACTTTCACTTACAAGAATATGAGAAGGCTGATGATCTTAAAATCTCTCATCAAATAGAAATTCATAAGGTTAAAGCACGTTTAATTAATGAAATGATTTGTGATGAATCGGAGAGAGATTTTAATGGAGATGCAAGTTCTGTAGACATGGCAATTAATAGTATTCATAATGAGATGCATCAATTTAGGGTCAGAGTGGTTAAATACATGGAGATCAGGTGTTATATAATGTTAATTGTAGATTATTGTGCAGATGATATTTTGAGAGTAACAGGTTTACTTCCTAAGAACGTTGAGTTTACTTCTTTTATATTTAAGGTGTACAATATGAAGATATTGAACTGGCAGATACTTAGTTTAATATTGAATGGAGAGAGGTAAGGTAAGATGTAGACACAATGCTAAAGCTAACTTTGATATAGATGTTGTAAATAACAGTGTACTGGTTTTGTGGAGATTTCGTGTAGTTAATTCCATTGAAGATTCTGCAGCCACAGTGCCACCTCATGAAGCTTATGTGCACAAGAAGGGAAATTGTGGGTGAAGTTAAAGAAGAAGGTAGCGTCTCTGTTAACGCAGCTTTAATTAATTGTGAATCTGGTGTAGGAGGTTACGGAGTAAATTACACTAAATGAGAAGGCTGGTTTAATAGAGCATAGCCAATCAGTAGTGAAAGTGTCATGTTTATAGATTCTAAGGGTAGTAATTATTCAATAAGTGTTAAACCAGAGGCATTGCCGGTCCTGGCAGTGTAGTGGCTAGCGCGCTGGCCTCGCATTGCAACGGCCGCCGGTTCGAGTCCGGCCTCGGGCATGGGTGGTTTTAATAAGTGTTGTGTTCGTCTTGTGTTGTCCTCACTGTAGTGTCGACAATATCATAGTGAATTTCTGATACAGCAGTTGCAACGTAAACAAAATGGTCGAAAAGACCAAAGGCCATAAAAAAAACAAGAAGCATTTGACAGTGATGATGTCAGTCTGAAAACCAGTTCGGTGTAGTCACAATAAGTGCTTGTTTACAAAAAATAGTAGACAATGAAGTGTGAGAAATGCTAAATTTTAGAATAGAAAACCAGTCCAAAAAAAATGCAGAAAGTGTTGTTCCGGACTGACATGTTATAACCACCACAATATTCCCACAACTTATGATGCCCTACTCCAAAAGGTCGAAACGCGTCTGGTGAAAGAACACTAATAAAAAAAGTTGTTAAAAGACGGTGTTTGATTAAAATTCATTGATGAAACAACTGCGGGTCATGAGCAACAATAAAGTTATTAGCGGGCAGTTGACCTCCGTCGCTAAGAAAATGATAGCAAGAAAAATACAGAAATTTTGCTGAAACAAGTCAAGCATTACGAAGACCCCTGTAGAAACTGTCAATATCGCAAGCAATATTAGTAGAGACATGCCCATTCCTGTAAATAATCCCGAAATGGGTAGCATTAATGCTAACACAATGTTAAATAGTGCTGGAAATATTGTCGATGACCATTTAAAAGAAATTTACTGTGGGGTAATTAGTATTATTATTTTAGTCTATTTATAACAAAGATTGACAAAAATTGATACTTATGTGTTGCATGTTTAAAATGGTGACGTGTAGATAGATGCAGTAGGGTGTGTAGAACGTCAGTCAGAAAAAGACAAAATGAATTGCTCGAAAAAATTGAGATTATTGAGAAGGTAGACGGAGGTAATTGGGTAGATAAAATAATATCAGAGGGCATTACGTGTGTAAGAGTTACTATTTTGCCTCATGCCAGATTGACACATGGAATAAAGTCTGTTGAAGTACACCATAGAGCACGGCTAAATGTTAAATTTTATGTGAAGGATGTATCGTTGAAAGAGAGTGTAATTCTTAATTCGAATGTTCATGGAGTGATTGAATTTGTCCTGTATCAGTGGAGCAAAATACTCAGATTTGTAAGGACTAGAAAGAAGTTAAAGAGGAGATAAGAATTTTATGAGAAAGGGATGGTATGTGTGAAATGGACACCTGGTTCAAAAGGTTTTGCCTCGGAAAAGTTGCATACAAAAGAATTGCATGAAAGTGTGAAATTCAATTGATTTATTATGAGGAAATGTGTAGTTTTGAGAGGCCCTTTTGTGGAGGATCACTGGATTTATACCGTATGAGCGGAATAACTTAGATGTATTTGTTCTACATAAAGCATATTTATAAGTTAATTACGAGTTAGAAAAATAAAGGCAAGAGGAAAGTAACTTTGTCAAAGTATCACAGGGGAGCTATTTTCGTTTATGCGCTCCTATTATTATGATGAAATAATACGTTTTGTAAACTTGATGAAAAAGAAAAAAAAGGGGGTGTAAACTGATATACAAATTGAGTTTAACAGTGTATGCAACAGTATGTGAATACATGTGCTGGTAAATTTTGTTGTTTTTTTCTAAAATTTTATTCATTGTATATATATATACACATATGTGTGTGTGTGTATGTGCTTTTCTTTAAGATGTCTTTTTTCCTTGTAAGAACACATAAATAACGGTGTTTTCTGTTTAAAGTTGACTTGTCATCACATGTCTATCGAGATGATTTGCCTTTTTTTTTTTTTAGAAGAAGAAGAAGAGGAAGAAGATTCGCTCCTCAGTTTTCTACGAGTGCTGTTTATTGTTTCCATGCATCTTTATCATCTGTTTCAGCTACATACTATTGTCAAGTAAAATAAATACAATTACTTTATTAACTTCAAAGATATGAGTCACAAGAGTATTTCTGAAAGATGTTAAATCAGTTGGAAGTTTGAAGAAAGTAAATAATATGAGTTTTGCAAGGACACGTATAGCCTATTCTAAGTGGAAACTATTATATACATAGTCAAAACTCGCAACGTGGTAGATAAGATAACTGACTCCACTGTCAATTAGCTGTAAAGCCCTAACCAAAAATGATAGGAAATGAAAACTAAAGCTAAAAGGCATTGGCATACATAGTGAGAATTCTACTCAAGTACGCTGTCCTTAGTAGGTTACCTAAACTGATATTGTATAAAACATGGTTATTGAACATTCAACCGCAGCTGCTTGCATAAGATTTGAATTAAGGCCCAGCACAGATTGTTTTGTTCTGAAATACGTGTATTTTGACCGAGCGTGGTGGCCTTGCATTCGGGAGGACGCGGATTCGAATCTCGGTCCCACCATCCCGATTTGGGTTTTCCATGGTTTCCCCAAATCAGGAGAATGCCGGTATGGTTCAGTCAAAAGGCCATGGCCGAATTTATTCACATTTATTACACCGTTATTTAAAAAACAACCTGCGTTTCACCACAACGGGGCGGTTACAAGTTGGCCAGGAAATACATAAATATATTTCTCGCAAGGATACAGTATCTCGTCTATTCAGAAATTCACGACAGTCACGAAATACTAGTATTCAGTTATTACTGCATCCGTTGCTTTATTGCTATAGGTTACACGTTAACTTCACCTTCATCTGTACAAACATATCTGCTCCGTAGCAACTAGATGAAAACAAAAATCTTTCAAAATTGTTTTGCTGACACTTGAATTTTGAACTGTGGAAAGAAAAGTCTCCAATCTGAGAATGCCTTTTACGTAGTGCATCGTGCATTATATGCACCATTTCGTTTCGTAAGGGACCTTCATTTTTATTAACTGTTATTATGGTTATCTGCAAACAAGAATTGCTGAAATTTTGAACAATTATTAGAGGCATAAATTTCTTAGAGAAGGTTTATGAACACTTTATGCTTTTTCTAATGTGAACGATTTTTTAACTTTTTTATGTGATCTATTATAAGCCTTTTTGATTACCAACACTGATTAAGTTTTTGCAAACTGTGTATTTTAAACCAGTGTTTATTAAAAGAGGGTTAATTGAAAGACTGTAATCTCGTATGTTGAGTACGATATTTCATCGAGACCTTTCCCGAAAGTTAATACCGTTAACAACCTGCCCTGCTACGCAGGATATAGGACAGAAAATAAGGCGCCGACGCAGGACTGAGTTCAATAATCGACTGATTGAGTATGAAAAGGCAATTTCAGCAGCCCCTCGTGCGCCATCAAAATCTCGCTAAGGGATATATAGCGGTACTCCGCTGCAACTTACCGCACTATGTTATACGGCGTATACTGTCCAATTTTCTTGAAATACTCTACCAGTTTGTATTTCGTACCGTAATATGTTCAGCCTGCCGTAATTTTTTGTGTCTTATGCAGGATCCAAGTTTTCAAGTTCACAATTTGGGCTCCAAAAAGGATCATCCATAGAAATGCCTATATATTCACTTTTAAATAACACATTTGAGGAAATGGATAATAAAATGAGCCCTGTAGGAATATTTTGTGATCTTTCAAAAGTATTTGACTGCGTTAATCAAGCTTTCGAAAAAAATGGAATACTACGGTATTTATGGAACGCGGGTACATGGTTTAAAATTTTAAATCATACATGGAAAGTCTCCATTTTTTATTCTAAAATAAGTAATGATGCTTCATCAGCCTGGGGGAAAAAATCACAAGGAATTCCATAAGGCTCTGTCCTAAGACCCCTCTTCTTTTTGTTATACATCAATGACCATACTGGAAACTGATCCGACAAAGTTAAGGGAATTTTATTTGCAAATGACAATAACCTAACTGTGAGAAAAACACCAAACAATAATCTAGAATTTAATGTAAATGAAGTGCTTAGTGAAGTAGCAAATTGGTTTAAAGCAAATTCATTAAAATTCAATCTTGAAAAAAAAAAAAAAAAAAAAAAAAAAAACACATTATATTAGGTTTAAAACAAAAAAATTATGCACAGACGGATTCACATATAAACGATAACTATAATGTAATCTTAAAAAACAAAGAGTATAAATTCCTTGGTATTAAAATAGATGAGAAACTCTGTTGGCACGAACATATCACTTCACTACTAAAGATGTTAAGTAGTACCACCTTTGCAATAAGAATTCTCCAACAGCAGATCTAGAATTAACAAAACAGGTGTACTCCTCATATTTTCATTCAGTGATGTCAAATGGCATAATTTTTTGTGGAAACTCTTCACAAAGTAAAATAGTTTTCGTAGCACAGAAAAGAGCTATTAAGATGTTGTGTAGGGTAAAACCAAGAACTTCTCGCAGACAACTCTTTAAAAAACTCAATATTCTTACAATTTCTCAGTATATATATATTCCATCATGTGCTTAGTCAGAGAACATTTTAACCTGTTTACATCTAATTCACAGGTACAAAATTTCAATACTAGGAACAGAAATAACTTGCACAAAACACAAACATCTCTGTCATTAGTACAAAGAGGAGTTAATTATTCTGGGATACAGCTGTTTAATAAACTTCCCATGAGTATAAAAGTTTGCAGATAATAAAAATATATTTAAAGAAAAACTGAGATATTATCTTATTAGCAACTCCTTTTATTCCATTCAAGAATTTGAACAAAATAATTAATTGCATTCAACATGACCCTTTACAAAACTCAGTTGCAAAAATTAATGTTTATTTTTATTCTTTTTATTTGTCTTTGTAACGTATAATTGTTTTCGCTATGATTATGACTCGTATTGTATGTATGTGTATTAACCATGACATGTTTACCATCCCAGAGGCCTTCCTCAGCAGGGATCCATGGTACAAGATTGATAAATAAATAAATAAATGTTAATATTGCTGCCATTTAAACTTGACGAAGGTGACAAACTAATAAAAATTTGGCTTCGTTGTTTATGCAATTTCGGTTGTAAAGGAATGTCATTTAACAAGAAAACTTGCTGTTAAAAAAACGCATATTACTGGAGCTCTTAGTAATCTGCCTAAGTGCAGCTATTTGATAACAGTTCGAATAGCGCCATAAACCGAGGCAAGGAAAGCCTGGGAAGCATTGCATTAGCTAGCGGGGTACGGAACATAAACAAAAGTAAGGTTGACTAGCAGCTAGAGTTTTTCTCTAGCATTGACTGCGCGAGAAAATAAAAACTAGAAGCTGGAAACTGCGCTGGTAAAGGAACAACAGCTGTCCGATATCGTCGTGCAGTCTTGTTATGGGCAGAAAGAGGACATTGAACGTGTAATAGAGAGTTTCGTGCTTCAATCTTGTTCCACCTTAACTGAGTGTAAAATTTAATTCTTGTTTCCTCCATGTTAGATTCCTTCATGTAACATTAGCAATAAACAAATAAAAACAAAATTCGCTCGAATAATTACATGGAGCTAATGAATGACATTAATTGTGTATGAACTAAACTAGCCGTGACTATTTCTCTATTCAGAGAATCTCTAGAACCAGGATGTCCCGACATTCACTTGCCATTAGGCACCATTAAAGATTTCTGTCATATACCTTGATTATCGAGAATGCTTTAAAAATGAATTGCTGTAGGGTATATACCAATCACGGGTTCGATCAAGGAAAGGAAAAATTTTATGAGGCTTTATTAAACTTAAAACGAAGTACAAATCGGACGTTAGAGCCCGATGCTGACTGTCAAGCTCAATCACGCACAACGTTTTTGAAGCGAAAAATCCTATAGGCGTGTTGTGCGATGGGCTAATTTATGAGTTCGTGACTTCACGTCACCGACATACCATTACATGTTGCGCGTATGACATGCGCTACCTTATGGGTTCGTATCGCCAACATTCTAATGTTAACATTATATCGTATCTATTGTATAAAAATGAATATATATATATTTAACAATGTTCTTCATATAAACGCACAGTTTTATCCGATTTTGATGGTTGTATACGTATACTTTAAAACAAATGGAAAAATACTATGTACGTTTGATTTACAATAACCTACAACCTATCCACCTTTCCCCCTTTAATTTCTATCAACGTTGTTCATACAAACCCACAATTTTTATCCGATTTTGTACTTAGCACTGTGGTATGACAGAGTCACCCACAATGAATATTATTAAATAATTAATTAATATTCAGATTTTCTTTGCAATATTCAGTTATTTAAATTATAAATATTGTAAATAATAGGGATAATTGATAGGTAAATAATTGTGTATTAAACCCGGGCAGCCAGAGTCATTATTATTATGTGCTTCAATTTCTGCAAAACTTGCTATTCAGTAATGTATTATATGGGAAGTTGGAACTGCCATTTTAAACGCTCAGAGACCGGGACAATGGCAAGTTTTGCCGGCAGACAGGCGCCTTAACTCACAAAGCAGAGGACGCGCGCGGACCGTTAGTTGGAGGGTCCACCGACCTCGTACCCCCGCCCTGGTGTCTTGAAGGTCGACCAGAATAGGCGTTATGATGGACATATATCAATGCACCAATCGTGAACGTTTATAGGGGTTCACAGTTGTTAATTCAAGGGTTTTGTTACATGTGCCGAGAGGGGAAGCTACTTTTTCCGAGGAGAAGAGAAGACGCCATATTCTTCCTCACTTGCTGCCGAGACGAGCTACAGTGTAGACGTGTCAGCCGACACGCTCTTAGCCGTCGATCAGTGACTGTATCTGATCATATTTTCTGGCTCTGGAGGGCTGGAAGCTGAGCGATACATCTGCCATGGACTGTGAGATGTTATGCTAATGTGGACGTTTCCACAAACCCGGCATTCGTTGCTGCAGTGGCACTGAGCTTGTCACACTACACCAAGAAGATGCGATTATGGTAATGTACCGACGCATAGGGTCACAGTTCATTGGGTTTTAACGAGGCTTGCGAACCCTTAAGCGCTCCTGAGATAAGACTCTGCTCTCATCATAAATTCACTGAGCTAACTAATTTTCATGTTTAACTTCAAATTCCAAGCATCTTGCTGATTTTGTGTAAAATTCAAGACGATGCTTTCAACAGTAAACGGCGCCCCTGGGATACTCTTTTTGTGGTAAATGTTAACTTCAATTTGATGGCCTGTGTTGCCACGTTGATAATATGTTGACTTTGCTAATTATTGAAATATTTAATTCAGTTTTATGTTTGCTTTTCATCGGCGGATTGTAAACGTCGGGTATTGCTTGTTTTGTTGTCTTTGGAATATGTTTAACGTAACGTTAACTATTACCCGGCCTTGTATAAGCCAGAAGACTGAATAAATTGAGTAGAATTTCTTGTGTAAAATATTCATGGTTCTAGTTCACCTTTTTAGTAACCATTTAATTAAAATCATATTCATAATAATTAAAGTATAAAGGAAGGAAAGGCAGGTGTTGGAGATAATAATAATCACCACGTCCCCCCCCCCCTTTTTATACAGCACAGGTCGTATTCATTATAACGCGGTCTGGTAGCTCTGCGATTAAGCCGCTTTCTTCCGACAGTTTCTCTCTTCGGTCGCGGGTTCAAATCCCGTGTTGAGCAGGAATGTTTAGGCGTTGTTTTGATTATATGAGCCACGCCGGGACGTGCCGTGTTTCTGATTCTACGTTAAGCTGTATCTTCCTGAGGAAAGGAATTGGCCTTCCTGTCTCTGATACAATAGCTTGGGAAAGATTCGGCCAACCTTCGGTTTGTGGACTTAGATTTGTAGTTTTTGAAGTGAAAACTTCTTTAGGTGCATTGGGCGATTTTTGGATGGATAAAATCTTATAAGTCTGCGTCACCGACATGCTATCGTTAACAGTATATCTGTTGCGGTCTGGTGGCTCAGTGATTAAGGTGTCTGAGTGGGGGACAGAAGGTCGCCGGTTCGAATCCATGATTCGGCGGGGATTTACATAGACCCTTAACCCCACCTTTACATTGGGCACAGCTTGCTGTGTATTGCCCAGGACGTCGGAACACTTCCGTCGTTCGGCTTGCACGTTAAACTGTAGGTCCCCCGTACCTGGTAGCACTACCGGGCTAGGTTAAGGCGGCTTAGACAGGGGCGAAATGCTCAGCCAGTATAAACCCTGTTACGACCACACGGAATTATTATTATTATTTAATATATCTGTAGCTATAAGTATAACGTGTTGCGCGTATGATATTCATAATTTTCTCTTCAGTCGGTAGTCCCCAACGACTGTCATTTTTTTTATCTTTCGTATCTTCTCCTCATCTATATCTCATTTACAACAGTCTGTACTGTATACATCTGCTTTACCTGGAAGGCTCTGTAGATTAGTATAAGTTCCTTGACTCCGAAAATAAAAAGATATCAGAAGCGAGTGATATGGTCTGTGAATGACGAATCCACCGCAAACGAGTTTTCTTACCACGTGACCATACATCCGTCAGTAGCAGCCAATGAGAGAATTTCTTTATACTAAAAGATGATGAAACCTTCAGCTAGCCAGTGCAAGTATCCCCTTAAACTACCGAAAACACTTCTCGAAGCCACGAAGCAATTTCTTTAATTTTTTTTAAGAAAAACAGTACAAAGGCATCCAACGTGAATGTGCTCTTAAGGAAATCAGGAGGACCCTTGGTCAGCTCTTTATTAATATTTTTCAATTTATTACATACAAATGGGACGACCCTTTTGAAGGACATTTCCTGTTGCGGGACATTGTTGTTGAAGCAGAAATTGCACACAGCTTTTCTGCCGGTCGAAATGAAGTTTATACGTAATATCCGTGGTTTATACAACAAACTGTTAATCGTGGAGTTATTAGATTTCGCGATGTGTGCACTGACAAAGCGATACAGCGCTATAATAATATTAAGTATCGCTTGAAATAAACGTAGAACTTTAATCGTGTCGGTGCATCAAGATTTTCATGGTTCACAGCAAACCTACAGTATCAGTCATACTGTTTGATGTGTCTAACATGTATCATCACATAATTTCTTTTTAGGAAAAAAATAAGCATTTTGTCAGACCATAAGACGGGTAAATGTTTTATAGACGCAGGAAAAAGCTAAGTATGAGAAACGAAATAAGCTCAGAAGGAACTGTGTTTAATTAATATCATCTACAGATACAGAAGTGTACAAAATCAAATACAACAGACATATACAGCGTAAAAGTTAAGGAGTCCAAGAAATGTTGATTTATATGTATTTTTTGATTCTATCTTCAAAGCATAACCTTGTTTTGCGCCTAATCTTACATTCCCAGCTCATGCTCCTTTTGTGATGTGGCTGATACTTTCTTTATTCAGTAGAAAATAATACATTTATTTCAATTTCTTATTTCTAAGCTTGTGTAATTGTTGATTTTCGAGCCACAGGTCAGATCAAAACAAAGCTACAGTATTAAATAAAACATATACAGCACAAAGCTAGCCTACATAGTGTGCAAAGTGGACAAATGTGAAAAAGTAGTTTATACAAAATGGATGGTTTCAGACCGAAGGACATTAAATCAAGTTCGTACCATGAGCTAATAGTTCAAATTCATTTCAGTTTTGATACTGATAAATATAGTTTACGCCTGTGGAAAGAAAAAGGATGAATCTGTTTTAGCTTTAGAAGCGGTAGTGTTCTGTGAAGAAATAATGAATAGATGAAGGGCTTGTGATATATGTTTTAGGAACTATAACTTCACAGAAAGCGAATGCAAATTTCTTACAGTTATAGCAACTTAATAAAATTATTCTAGCTGAGGGTACCGTATTCGGATTGTATATTAGATTTAATTCAATAGAATGTTATTTTGTAAAAGCTTAAAAAAACTTGGTGAGGTTTATTGACATATTTATTATCCAGTTTATGAAACCGTCTAGCAAACGATACACGATGATGTATTATAGAAAGAAATTTTATATTGAAGAATCAAATTTCTAAATTTACTCACTTAATATTTTTGTGAAAATAAAAAAAAACACTCCAGGACGATCACTATAATTTCCTGTAATCTGTAGGAGAATATATAGCACTGCAAATTATGAAACAATTTTCAGATCAGTAGCTTCTTAAACGATGAAATACATATTTTATGATTTTACGCACAAAAACTCGTACAAATCTTGGAATACGACATAGTCTGCACAATGACAGATTGGCTGCTTGCCGGCTTTTGTTTGACACCCATGAATATTGTATAGGAAAAAAAAATCTTCAACACTTCACAAAACCCTCTATAAATTTCGCACCACCAAGATTTTCCAAATTTAACGTTTAGTCACGTTAGGGGTATTAACAACTAACTGACATCCAATTATAAGTTTCTAAATGAAAGTCTTTTGAAGTTATTGGGCTTTCTTTCGTCTTTCATTCGGAACTTATGAAGTTCTAAAATTGCTAAACATTTAATTAAATATGAAATTTTGAAAATAATTTATTTTAATCAATTCTGTGGATACAACAGTAAAATAGTAAGATATAAAATTGTAGAGGAAATTGTGGGAAAAAAGGAGTGAAAGAAGACTCGTAAATTACAAGGTTAAGAACCTTCGTAAAGTTGTGTGGTTTCATCTTGTTTTTAGTCTCTTGATATGTTTCAACAGGTTTCTTCTTGTGTAATTAACATCATCTCCACGTATTTGACCACAGTTTTGTATTCCTGTTCTCGTAAGTGCATTTACCATTTGACCGATACACTTTATTTTTTATTTTTTTTTTTTTTTTAGTGGCATTCGGCTACTGGGCCATACAGCCAGCTCAATGTGATTTGTTGCTATCAAGTATTGACACAAGGACACTACAACACGGACAAGACATTCACAGACACAACACTAAACACCCATGCCCTCGGCCGGACTCGAACCGGCGACTTTGACCGATACACTTGGACAGCAAATACATCGAGCCATGACTCTATCTGGCTATCCCGCTAGTCCCCACGCAGATGGGGCGGGCCGTAGTAACCTCGTTACTTTCATCGCTCCATTTGTTACTCGTACTACTTGCCATAAACTTTCACAAACTTTCTTCGACTATCATCTATTCACATGGAAATTCATAGCTTAGTATCGCTTTTACAGCTCTCATTTCAGTCGTCAATATTCATCCTCACACGGTATTCACTCCAATAAAATGTTTATTGCATATACATAACTTGAAAGTAAACAGTGATACATATTGTGGCTTTTTTCGTTGAAAGTGCTTCCAGGTTGGTGCAAATCTATTTTTGACGTTTTAATTACATTACCAGTATCCCGCTTTGATTAAGTTCTATTTCTGCCTCTATTCCGTATGTTCCAATTTTTTATGTTCAAACTCTTACTGTTGCTGATTTTTACAGGCCATTTCTTCTACAGTTGCTTGGTAAATTAGTATTTGTTGTTTAATAATACGCCATTACAACTGTTGGATATTGTTTTTATTTTCCGGATGCGTTTCGCCACTCGTCGAGGTATCTTCAACGTACAGTTTTGCTGTAATATGTGATTTGTTATTGACTTTTGAATATAATGATTTTTATATTTACCAAAATTATTCTTATATAGGAAGCATAATATTACTTATATTTATATATCAGTTTGATTACTAATATTTATATATCAGTTTGCTTCCTATATAAGAATAATTTTGGTAAATCTAAAAATCATTATATTCAAAAGTCAATAACAAATCACATATTACAGCAAAACTGTAGGCTGAAGATACCTCGACGAGAAGCGAAACGCGTCCGGAAAATAAAAACAATATCCAACAGTTGTAATGGCGTATTATTAAACAACAAATACTAATAAATCTTACTGTTGCATTTCATTACTAGTTTCTTCATAATAATACTTAGTCCAAATAGTCCTTCCAATTGTCTGGCTAAGAATGTCTAAGCCACACGGTAGTACGTAGCTCTGCATCTTTTAATCTAGAATACCATTATCCTTGGAACCTTATTTCTCCAATAGCCTTTACTCGAAAATCTTTTTTTCCATCCTTAATTGCTATCTTTAAATAAAACAGGGGAGATTCTTACGGTGTTTAATTAATGATTTTCATTTACTATATTCCATTTTTTACACAGCTAGCCGATTTAAAATAATACCTATTTAAAAACGTATGAAAACGTTTTACGAATATTATCTTTAAATTTTTGAATAGTTTTTTTTTTCATGTTACACCTCAAATAAGATCCATCCTACAGATCAAGAAACACCGTAAATATTTTACATTTCATCTTTCACCATATTTTTTATTCTTCTACATCATTTTTGATTGCTTTTTCGTACAAGATATTTCGGCAATTCCGAAGCAATCTTCGCGAATCCTATTGAATTTCTTTAGATTAAATCTTTGTATGCCCTACTATTGCAACATTATTTTCTTTACCAGAACTGTTCTAGATTCTGGGGTTCCCATTACCATTCTTGATGTTAATAAACTTTCTTTCAGTTTTCCCAGAATTCCGTTTGATCTTGTTACATGCATGTACTTTACCTGCAGTTATTTCGGTCTCTGTTCCTTCACAGATCCTTTGCATTTGCTGCTTTATTTCTCAAAAAGAAGAAACTGCTATACATCTATATGTATTTCACTACCATATGCACCACTCTAAATTATTCCTCTCAAGATTTTATGCTTTCTTGTTTCCTTATGATGGGAATGTGATTCCTTACTTTGCTTAATGCGTCTAATTTGTTTAAATTGCTCGTTTTTTAATCCAATTAACATTCTTACGAATTCTATACTCTACTGCTTGATGTTCATTTCACAAGTACAGTTGCCTTTTTTATCGTTCTGTTTCTCTTGCTCATGCAATCTGCAGTTCAATAGCCTTGGCAATGCTTTACTGTGAGCATTTAGTTTCTGAATACATTTAGACTTCAATATAACCAAATTTTTGTCTCTCTCATTAGCGTTTTCACGTTTATATTTTTCCAGTATTTTTTTTAAACATTAACTTTCTTATTACTAATGTAAATTTTTCGCAGTAGTCTTGTTCCTTGACGCCATATTTTTTTCTAGTCAACACACTAGCTAAGTTTCATTTCTTTCCATTTCTAGTGCGCCACATCATTAAGTCGTGATCATTCGCTTTCTATGGGTCGTTACATCATTGGCCAGCTGTAATGATTTATGTTAAATAAATAAAATGTCGACAGAATAACACATTCTGTATTAAAGACTCGTATTTACGACAATTTTATTTTATTTTAATACTAAATAATGAAAAGCAAAATTTATGTACAAGAAGTGTAGTGAAGAAGAAGAAAAAAAAAATTTCGGTCTTGGCTGTTCTGATGCTTTCCTCTGCATTGCTGGCAGCTAGGGGAAACAAGCGTATAGTGTGGAGCTCGGAAAGGAGATGCTAATGGAAGAGTTTTCTCGGCATGGCACGCACCCATTAACTACAAAACTAAAGTACTGTTACGAGAGGGCTACAAGGTACAATCTCTCAACAATCTAAATTTCGTATATTTTTCTCTGCTACAAGTTTAATATGGAAACTAAAACACGTGTTTCCGCATGAGTCTGTGCCCACAAAATATAATGAACCGTAGTAGCATATTGATATATTAGTGTGTTTTTGACAGTGGTAATGTCTCCATATTGTTAAATGAATTTCCTTAGAAATTAGTTGATTGTTTGGATCTGAGAAATAAAACTTTAAAATACAATTTGCCCATTTCGTTAGGTGGATTTGATTGCAGGAACTCTGATTTAGAGCTGTTTTCTTTTACAGCGGTTTGCTGGAAATGTCGGAAACTCGAACTATCTTGGAGCAAGAGAGCTGTTGTTTAAAATCCTCATAATTATTCAAAATTAAAGCTGTCAAATTTGCACGCTCTCCAATATTGTTTGTTTGCTGGGTAATACGCTCATATGTTTTAATTTAGCAGTCGCGCTCTGAAATGTTTGTCATGTGTGTTATTTTGCCAGAAGCAAGATCCATTAGATACTCGATATTTGTTATAAATCACATTAATTAATTTAATCATCAACTACTATTTAATTATGTCAACATTTAAATGGGTAAGAAAGGAGGTTCTCGCAATTGATTTGAAAAGCTACTTTTTAATTTGATTTATTAAATTAAACAAATTGACTACGTCTTCATTTGACATACTGAATTCACATGACGTCCGAAGGTATTATTACCGTAGCTAGTTGAGTAATAGTTCTATTCTGTACGGGAGTTAGAGGGTATTTTAGTCAGTTGCTCACTCGTTGCGTCAGACAGTACCCTCAGGCCCACGCACATATCTCTCGTCAGAGCACGTAGTTATATTGTTTTTAGGCGACTGTGACTGCCCGCTTTCTGCTGGAAGAAGCGCAGGTAACTCAATACCAAAGACTAGTCGCCTCGAAGGTGACCCATAATAGGCGAGGTGTATCCACACAGTTGTTCCTAGTCAGCTTCTCGCCAACTCCACTTAAAAGGAACACCTTTGAACTGAAGACTAAGCATGTACAAACGAAGGAGGGGGGGAGGAGTGTTTCTCATAAGGGACACCTTTGAACTCGAACGATCGGAACCGCACGGAAACATGTTTAGAATAACAAGCGATCATAAACAAAACAGTGGTGTGTGTCATTTCCATGCAGAACTCCGCACTTGTCTGCTAGCGCCATTAGTTGTACATCAGTTTTCAATAGACGCAAGGCACTTTCGGTCCAAATATTTCAAGAGAAACTTGAAACAACCTGTCCACGAAACATTCATGAGGATGCAAGCAAAAGTGGACCAATGACTAAAGAACACATGAAACGTTTCTAACTTCGGTCCTTGGCGAACATGTAACAAATGAAAAGAGCCTATTGTGTGATTCCTGGTCAGATAATGCAGATCATACCCTCCTAGATGCAACTTTTCCAAACAAAGATGTTTTGCTGAAAATATTGCCACCGAAAACAACAAAATATTGCCAACCCCTTGATGTTTACTTCTTTCGGCAATATAAGCTCTATATCAGAAGGATTACTGATTTTGTAAGACTGCACTGTGCCATACCACAAGTGAAGATACATGATCGTTATTTCATCATGAAACTTCCCTCTGTGATTTACAGTCAATTTGTTGCACCTACGTATAAGCCTATGTTGCAGTATGCTTGGCGAAAGGCAGGTTATGACATTGACACACCAACCTCATCATTTGAAAATGTAATTAGTGTGGCTTTTGATATTGGACTACGTGAATGCGAAAGTGATTTGGAATGTAATAACGTGGCTTTAGTGAGGTGTGCACATTGTCCTCTTCCACTTTGTTCTAACGACTTCATCGAAATCCCGCATCTTCACTTTAAGGACTAATATAAGCAATATCAGGTGTGTGGTACTGTTATATGTGCGAGTTCTGCAATATATTAACGTACTCTAAGCAGGCAGTTTTTGGCACTGTTGACTGGAAGTGTAATGATACACTGACGTCATTGAATTACGTATAAATTCCTGCATATGGTATTGATATCCTGTAACTTTTTTTATATGTATTAAAATGTTACTTGAGGTAGAATGCAACGTTTTGCATGGAAATGATACACACCACTGTTTTGTTTATGATCGCTTTTTATTCTAAGGATGTTTTCGTGTGGTTCCGAGCGTTCGATGTCAAAGGTGTCCCTAGTTCTAGTCGAATGAGTTGTCACCCACGGGTAAATAGGAACGGTCATGTTTGCTCAGTGGTTAAGGCGTCTGATATACCGGTGAATAGCCTCCCCGGCCACTCGTACAGGTGGAATGATAGTGTCTCGTTATTACCGTAGCTCCTACATGGACGGAGTTATCAGAAATCTTTCACTGGCTCTCTTCCCTCTCTTTGCGTGATCCGTTTCCAAGCGCGGCTTTGAGAGCGTCTGAGTTGGACACTTATCCCCTATTATGTCTGTGGATTTGCCGGCTGAGATTTTATCTCGCTCTCTGTGGTGGGATACGAGATGTATTCAAACACAGATAATCCTTTCACCGTTTCTTGGTACAGTCGTGATGCTGTCGCCCACGCAGAAAACTGTATCGATGGTAACGTGCTGCGCAATATCATTCGGCGATCCAGAGTGACATTACAATATGTTCTGCTAATGTTAAATTCAGTTTCAAGGTACCGAAACGATTCATAACAACTTATTACGCTATAGCAATAGCGAACTAATGTTTACTGAGAATAATAATGCCGATGTGCGCTGTACCGTTAAAAAAAATCTGATTTCATACACGAGAGAAATCCAGCACTTATATTGTTAAATAACGTGTAGAGATGGTTGTTCTGTTGGTATTTTTGTTCTACAGGGCGTTCGCCGGAAAACGCTACCCTCCCAGTCTGTTGCCGTCGGCAACTTGCTCGGTCAGTCCAGCCAGCAGTTTCCGCCACACGGCACCGTGAATCACCGCACTGTTTAACACCTCCGCTGCCCCAACAGTGCAGTGCAGTGACCCTTACATTGTTAAGAACGGTTTCTTTGCATTGTAGATAGTTTGTGACTTCAGTCTCTTATTAATCAGTGTTGTCAATAAACGTTTCTTTGCGGTTTGGCTGGTTTGGGGCTTCATACTCTTATTAATCTGTACCGTGTTTGAGTGTGAGTAAAATTATGGTACGTTACAGTTTGCAACAAAGAATATTTCTCTACGATACATATGTGAAGAAGAAGTCGTTTAAAAAGTGTCGCAGTAAATTTCGTCGCGAATTTCCTGGCGCTTTACTGCCAGCTAAATCAACAATTCTGCGCCTGGTTAAAAAAGTAAGAGAAACGGGTTCATTTTTTAACAAAAAGAGACTGTCGGTCAACCGTATTCTCACAGAGGAGAAAATTGACGATATCGCTTTTCGACTAGAACAGTCACCCAAAAAATCATTAAGTCAGTTAGGGCAGCGTGTGTCTCGAAATATGTTCAGAAGATGTGAAATGTGCATTACACAAGAGGGTCAACACTTCCAGCATCTTTTATAAGGTAAGCTAATGAATTACGTCACATTTAAATGCTTAGCACATACAAGTTTATGAAGTTTATGAAGCGTAATTATTATGAAATAGTCCGCGGCCGACGGTCGAACAATGCCGGAAACTGAGCGCTCGCTCGCCGGGAGCAGTTTCTTCCTTGTAGCGCTAACAGTGGGTTGCGTTTCCCGGCGAACGCCCTGTACATCTACATATGTACTCTGCAATTAACAAAATTGTGGGTGGCAGAGGGTTCTTTGCACCAAAATGCACTCGTAAATGAAAGTGGGTGTGCGCATGTTTACCAATCAGTTCAAAGGAAACCTACGTCGTCTGTCTACGTTGTTGTCGTTAAGTGTAGTAATACTACAGTATTATTTGTTGTAATTGAATTATAACACTGTGAACTATGTAATATTGGGTTTAATTATTTCGTTAAGGCGGTGGTCGCGATTAAACACTAAAAGCAGGTAATAGTTTACGTAAAACTAACAACGAATTACTGTTAATTAATGTGTGACATTTGTTGCACTAGTGGTTTATGTGCTACAATTAAGATCCATAATATTCTGAAATAAAAGTGTTGCATTTAATTAGACTTGAAACGTGGTTGTGGTGCTTAAATGCAAAACACGTATGACTGAACTACTACTTATAACTGTGATACGGAATAGTTTATAAATGAAAGAAACAGCAATATACTGCGAGATTTAAGGATGAAGTAGTTTTAATTGTCTGATTATAAGAGGAAAGCTAATTCACTTGCTTAAGTGTGTAAGTATTGTCTGGGGATATTCATGTGTAGCAGAAATAGTGTGTTAAGGGTGTTACAAACAGCTCAGCACAGTATTTTCTGGAAGTTTTACGACGCTTATCGATGTTACAGTAATTTTGTTTTCGTTGGCTTCGGTCCGTAGCATAGTGAAGTGATACTGTTTATTAAGCTTTGATCTTATTAGTCTGCAACAGAGTGTAATGGTACGTTGTTTATCATTCTTGTAAGCAACGCAGTACAATAGTCTACTTGTGTTTCGTTACATTTATCGGTGATACACTAAATATTGACAGTGTAGTCTTCGGTTTTATTGTTTTGCAGTGGAACAAGGGAGTTAAAACCCAGTAAGCATTTTAGCTCAGTAAAATCCTAGCCTTGTAGATGGAGTATGTCTGGGAAGTGTTGCCACTGCGCAAGATCTTGGGATGGAATTAATTGCAGTGAGAGTTGGAAGGGGGAATGTAGTGGAGATTTCACTTTTTGCTTGAGGTTTTAGGCCTCATTGAGTTCATTAGAGTCGGGATAGAATGCGGGCAAGGATCTCAGCCAGTGTCTTTTACAGCAGTGATCTCGGTAAACCACGGATAGCCGAATTCAGGACGTCCTCCCAGATGCAGGGCCCGAGCGTTATTACCCTCTACATTCGGAGCAGCAGAGAGAGAAAAGGCGAAATAAGTAAGGCCCTTCCGTAGTATTTTCCAGTTTGTTTCAAGGATAGGAAGCTTTCAGAGCATGAAGAAATGATCAGAAATATTGGAAAAACGATCAAGGAGATCGGCAAAATTAACAGGAAGCAGGACAAAAAGTTTGGGTAACTATTAGGGCCATGCAGGCTCAGCCTACAGAGGCAGAACGGAATGTCTGTGGGTGGAGTGGAGAGGAATAAAACGATTTTTAGGTGCTGGTAACTGGTCGTAAGGCAAATAGAATAAAGGTGTCAGATAATTCAGTAATTTATGGGGAGTAATAGGTTTTGCCTGTTAACAGAGTCAGGACAGGAAGAGCCTCGTATAGATTAGGACCAGGTAAGGCGTAACAGATTTTTGGTAATAGAGCCGTGAAAAAAAGTAGGTAGTAGCCATGGGGGAGGTGTAGGACCACTTTTACAAGATAATTTAGTAACAGGCTTCAAGATCTCAAGGTTTTTTTGTTTATATATATATATATATATATATATATCTAGGGCAACATTTGGGAAGGTAATAGAGGATATAGTATCATTTTGTAATTGTTTCATTAATGGGGGTAGTGACAGTGGAGAGTTCGGAATGTTGGCGAGTTACAGTGACGTGAGGAAGAAGGCACAGCAAACCAGGGTGAATATAATGCAGTTCCTCCATGAGGAGGGTAAAAGTGGAGAAGCAGGCGCTGCTTGGGAGAGCCATTGGTGCTGTCATGGGGGTTTTACTTGTTGACACCATTGGTAGACGGGGGTTTCACTAGTCATGAGCTGACAAAACAATAAAAAATGAGGGTTTAGACCAAGGAGGCTGAAGAGTAATGCTGAGAATATCACCAAATCAGTTATAACACTGTCACTAGTAAACAGTAAGAGTATAATAATCAAAATAACAAACTTTGGTAGGAATGCAAAAACTACAAATAGTTGTAGCGTGCAGTATTGGTCAAAAGAAAATGTGCTAGGCAGTGAGGTTTTCCTTGATTGATATAGTGCGTACCACAGAGATAATGGAAGTATTGTTGCAGGGTGTTCATACTGGTTAGCAAACACTACTGCAGTTCACTGTTGTTTATAGATCATAGTTATGAGTTACTAGGATTACATTTCTGACGAAAAAGGAAAACAATTAGTGTCTTTGGTGCTTATCATAGCGGAAGATCGAATTATAAAACCTAGGAGATCTTGACAAGATATCTAGCTGAATGCCAAGAGGATTCAGCTTACTATGTACACAGATAAAAAAATTAAAGGCACTCTACGATTATAGGAGGGAGGAGTAATTGTTTGTTGTAGATCACAAGTGCAAATATCTCGGCATAACATTTGATAGTAAACTCAGCTGGACCAGACACTTTGTCAAGACGTGAATGTGATTTCATGTTTCATCATTTATTGGAGAGAGTGATGTCTGGTTGTAACATACCATTGCTTAAATATGGTGGTGGAGTATGGGAACACATTTTGGGTATCAAATTCAATGTTGGAGTGGATTCCACGGAGGGTAGCAACGTTTGTTTGTGGAAATTAACGTAGATCGCAATCAGTAATTAACATGATACAAGATCTGGATTGGCAATCATTGGCAGACATGAGAATGATTGGAGTGTACAAGGCTTATACTGTATTGATGATGAGGCTTAGAAGGATTAGGAGTGGAGCATAGGAGGCAATCAGGGGTAATGGAGTACTAAACTTTTCTTTTGTTGGTAAAGAATTCAGGAATTAAATAAATTAACAAGAGAAGAGTTGAACAATTTACCAAACATACTGAAAAATTTCAGAATTAAAATCCGCAAAGGACAAAAGTTAAGCACACTGAAAGAATTGAAGATAAAAAAATAATAATCATGATATGGGTAAGCAAATGTGACAATAGGGGAATTTGCTTGGAATAAAATAAAATAATAGTAATAATAATAAAACATTCATCTCAATGTTCTCACTGTAACGGTTGGTAAAACATAAAACATTAAATTCGATTGCTGAGTAACGTGTAGTGTGTTATCAATTGAACTTTGTAGTGGAGCGATCTTTAGGGATTTCATTTCAGTTGACTGCTTCGTCAGTGTAACCGCGCGTGCAATTCCTGTGCCGTGCGTCTTGCCAGAGAAGCACAAAGCACAAGGTGGAAGCTACGGCCAAGCTGTTTGTGTGTGTTATGAGGCAAGCGCCAAAGGTGACAGGCATATCCCAGGTGCATCATCAGCTGCGGAAAGCATTATCACGTACAATTAGCTGCGATACTCTACGATGGCACTTTCAACGTATAAAAAATTCCTTTCTTTGAAGAGTTTTCTTATTAGCTAATGAAACTATACTACCGACGAGTGTCGAGGAAGTATATTGTTCTTCCTGTTTACTACATATGACAACGTCTGTGTGAGTTTAAGACTCATGATTTCTCCTCTTTTCAGAACTTTCCAAACACGCCTATCTTGAACGAACTATTCATCCAGTGACAGCAGTCATCCCAGTCGGTGTTATGGAGTTCGGAACCATTATAGGTTTTTTTGCTTATGGCATTACGTCTCGTCGACGTCGAGGTCATTAGAGGTGGGATGGGATTGGGGACAAGGAATTCAGCCATGGCCTTTTGAAGGAAGCATCACGGCATTTACCTGTAGTAATTTGGAGAAACCATGGAAAAGCGAAATCTGGATGCCCGGACGGGGAATTGAACCCGCGTACTCCCGAATGCATGGCCAAAGCGTCACCTCTCACCCACCACGTTCGGTCTCAAGTAATTCGAAGACTTCGTTTTGGCAGGCTTCACGTCTTACAGCTGGTAGGTAATTTTATTTCGTTTGTTGTTTAGTTTTCTTAACAACCTCTTATCAGGGGGAAAATGATCTGATACGGCTTTTTTAACACATTAAATTTAAAATTCAGGTGTTATTTATGCCTGGCGAATTAGTTAAGTTTGTATCTTTCCTCTTGCAAGATGTAATATTAACAGAAATGGAAACCGTGAGTCTATCAAACAACAAAACCATATGTTTAAATATTTTTGATATTGTCTGTCATGACAGCTGATCTCTATTGATAACTAACAACGACCATTTCACTATTCTCTTCCCGCTATCGTCAATTACGATTTTCCGTTTAGACGCGTGATTCACAGTAATGGGGTGTGCAGCAAAATTTCAATGACATCATCATATGCAAATGTGGCTCCAGTGCCTATTAAGGTGTGATAACATTTTGCTTTTTATGGACATTTGGTGGAACTTTATTCTCTACCTAGCAAAATTTCGAACTGGAAGGAAACCGAACTGGCTTCTTGAAAGCTCTGAACATGATATACTTTGGTCTAATAATGAGAGACCCGTTTATTTTGTTGTATGAGATCTCCGATGATGATTAGAACTTTATGGAATATGACAAGCAGTTGCACAGATATGACATCCACATGTGTTACTAGGCTATGACGTATAATTTCTAATAATAGCACCATAATTTAGTGGACAATGAAACACGATATCCGGTACGTAGCGACTGAGGCGCGAAACATTTTCAACCATTTCCCCTCTGATGTTCACTCTGTGACTCTGCGATAGCTTAATGTGTTTCCTTGTGGTGCCCATGGACGCAAGATTTTCTAGTACATTATACAGGGTTATTATAAATGATTGAAAGGATTTCACTAATTTAGTGTAGCTATATTATTTGACATACCGTCACAAAACTTTAGTCATATAGAAAAATTATTTTTGTCATATTACAAGTGCCCTATACTCGTATGTGTACGATTACTAATGCTGCAAGTACAGCCTGTCCCTATCAATCTGTCTAAAGGTTACTGTTGATGCCGGCTCACAGTGCTTGAAGGTTTGGTTTTAGAGGAGGCTTAAACACTGAATATTTCATGTAAACCCACACAAAGAAATCGCATGGTGGTAGAACGTGGAGACCATCATAGAAATTGCTGATTATCATCATCACCACCACAACTGATCTAACGGTTGCTGAAACTCCTGTTTAAGAATTCACGAACATGGTGATGGAAGTATATGTTAATAGAAGTTTTGAGTTTTTCTATAGGACTAATGTTTTGTGACAATATTTCAAATAATATGCCTACAGTAAATGTATGAAATCACTTCAATCATTTAAAAGAACCTTGTAGTTTGACTTTTGCGTTCCTTCCTATCTTTCCGACATTATCCTTTCTACGAGGTTCTTTGGAAATGTATATAGCAATACCACAGATACCGTTAACTGAACTTGTCGTGCAATGTGTATATGAAATACGGTCACAACACCGGTTTTAGGAAGTACGGCTAGTGTTTCACCGTTTTGTTTGCTGCATCAAGTAGTGTAATGACGACATATACCACCTGAATATGTTACTTTTCTGTTACGTTATGAGTTGTAAATGACAGTATTTCATACTGACGCCTGTTGGAGTATAACCTAACATGAACTCTACGGGATAAACGATATGTAGAGTTAGGTCTATTATTTAAACTAAGGTATCTCCAACCATACCTCACACATGCAAAGAAAGGTTTTATGCAGGGTGTTACAAAAAGGTACGGCCAAACTTTCAGGAAACATTCCTCACACACAAACAAAGAAAATATGTTATGTGGACATGTGTCCGGAAACGCTTACTTTCCATGTTAGAGCTCATATTGTGGACGGCTGTGATACAATACGCCATTCTCCAGGGCTGCATCAGCGCATCAGGGATTCCATGCGACGGAGGGTGGCTGCATGTATCCTCGCTAACGGAGGACATTTTGAACATTTCCTGTAACAAAGTGTTTGAAGTCACGCTGGTACGTTCTGTTGCTGTGTGTTTCCATTCCATGTGTAATGTGATTTGAAGAGAAGTAATAAAATCAGCTCTAACATGGAAAGTAAGCGTTTCCGGACACATGTCCACACAACATATTTTCTTTGTTTGTGTGTGAGGAATGTTTCCTGAAAGTTTGGCCGTACCTTTTTGTAACACCCTGTATACGTGGATGTTAGATTAGAACCGTGAACTTTGGGACTGCCAATAAAATACTTCACTACTGAAGCAATACACTACTGCCCAGTAATAATCTGCCTATAACAATTTTAATAGTTCATGATCACTGCAAATACACTTCTTTATTTTATTTAAAAAAAGGCCACTTTTCCATTTATACCATGCTGCCAGCTTCAGAGTTTTCAGTTTATATTTCCGCCATTGTAGTGTATTTATCTACCAATTAAAGAGTTTTTTTAACATTAAAGGACAAACCCAGACGAACACAACACTACATCACCAAGCGTGCTGGGTGAGCGGTTAACGCTCTGGCCTCGCATTCGGGAAGCCGATTCGAATCCTTGTGCGGGAAACCTTTGGGTTTTCCATGGATTCCCCAAATCACTCCAGACAAATGCCGGGATGCTTCCTTAAAAGGCCATTGCAGAATTCCTTCCCGTTCCTTGTACCCAGTCCTTTCTAGCCTCTAATGGCCTCGACGTCGACAAGGCGTAAAGCTATAACCAAAAAAAAGCCTTAACTTAAAACCACTCGTGCCCTAGACCATGAGCATGAGAAGCCTCTGAACCACAGGGCCGAATGCTCTCCCCGTCAGAGAAGAGAGAAGTTAAGTTGACTGCCGTTCATAATCACATTTGGTATATGACGGACGGCGGAAGTGCTGGTTTCCTGTCCTGTTAAGGCCCTCATCATATTCTCCACATTGTCGTTTTTATACTTCCAGAGTTTAAACATCTTCTTCATTCTAAGTTGTATGAAACAAAGCACAGTAATATGAGTCAGCTTAACAGAATCATTAACTGTCTTATTTTGCTTCCACGTGCTTATCAGTTTGGTGAGAGGAAAATTTTTCTCCCAAAAATGTCAATGGAAATTAACTTTTCAAATCGGCCCAGATTTCATCGTGAAAAGTTTCCTCAGCAAAATAAATTCCTTTACAAAGATGTAACTACTTTTGAAAATTTTATGGTCTCGTTTGGGAAAGCACCCCAGATAAATTTCCACTGTAGATTTCATGAAAATCGCCAGTGCCTTGAAATTACATATTGTGTATTCTTTGACACAGAGAATGTGTGGCTATCCTAGAAGGTTCATTCGATCAAGTTTTGACATACTCTGAGCTGTTTTCATTTCAATTGGAAACTAACTTAAAAATGGTGCCGTGTTACATTACAATCGCTCAAACAAAAAACAAAAAGAAACAAAAAAACAACAAAAACAAAACAACAAACGAAAAACAACAAAAACATAAAAACAACAAAAAAACAAAAAATGTTCAGGAAGTGCTCCTTGTAATGCTTTATATCAGGGTTATGTTACATTAAGTTGACAAAGTTTGTGACAGGTAAAATTTGCAGTAGATAGTTTAACAGTGCAGTTAGTGACAAAAATATGACGAAATTCGTGTAATGCTGTATGTAAGATGATTTTGTAATTCATAATCCAAACAATCAGGCTGTAGGTGGTCTGAGCGCATTGAACTGGTATGGTGCCCGATTTCTTATACGAATAGTATAAAATCTTACACTCTTACTCTCTTCGTGTACATCCGTTAAATCAAGCACTTAAGAAGTGACTGTTATTATTATGATTAATGAAATTGTGATGGAGCCTAAACTTTCCTACAAACCTATTTTTGTAATACACGACATTTTCCTCGCACAGTTTGAGGTAAATTCTTCAGTCCTTGAGACTCCCTATCGTCCGAAAACGAAGCTAGTTTATGGCAATGGTCACCTCTTCCCTACCACTTAGGCCTCAACAGTTTATTCATCATACCCTCACAGCAGTCTCCTGTTGAAGGACTTAGAACCCACATCCTTTATCAAGTTATTTACTGAACCTGTTCTGTGGTAATTTCCACAAACAGATATGATGCCTCTCCTTTGCACCTGTTCAATTTTCTGTAAATATACTAAACGTAAACTTGAGAGGCGATAACCTTCTTCTTCTATTTATGATACCATGCAAGATTCAAGGTCTACCCCCTCCATGGGACCCTTTTTGGAAAGATGAATTTTTTCCCGTTGCTTTCCTCAATGTGTGTTTGTTGGTATTGTAGGTGTGGGTGAATATGATAGTGTGTGTATATAGTGCCGGCCCATTCAGTCCTACTCTTCCGACGGACGAATCACCATCAACAATTTCATATGTAGTCACTCCATACGCACTGCGGAGGGGCTTGGTATTTAACCCAGTTCTATGGTGCACAATCTGGTGACGAGGAATTGTGCACCACCACGTCTTCTACCCTGCCGGGAAAATCCTAATGGAAATTTCTTCCTCTAGCAGGACTCAAACTAGCGACACCATCACGGTGCCGCAACCAATTGAGTAAACGGCGTGGACTAGGCGTTGATCGGAGTTATGATTTATAGCAATTTCTCGAATCTAGCCGATGACAGAATTTTTAAAAATAATTGAATGTACTAATAAGATCGAAGGATATTGAAGACATTATGTGTTTATGTACATCGATGTGAATTTAATAAGCCATAGGATAAAAGTGTCTGGTCGACATATTTTAAATTGCAGATCATTTACCCACCAGTGTGGATGTGTCGGGGTGTGGGTTCGAACCCTCGTCCCCGCGTTTAGGCCATCATGATTACGGTTATTAGGCTTTTCCTGAAATTATCTAGGTGAACACAATAAAAGAGTTAGTGAATAAACTGTTTGTAGGTGGTATATTACCTTATGATTCAAGGAAATCTTTCCACTTCGTTTTAAACATTATACACACGTAAACATATATCGCGAGTCTCTATAAATTTTTCAAAATGTTTGTTACTGTTTACTAGCTATTTTCTTCGACGAGGAATATTGCTTTCATTTTCGCGAAACTATGATGAAAATAGTAAAGAGCTTTGATACTGTAAGCTGGTGAATGCTAACTTGTTGTATTGCGTGCTGTGATAAATACGGCGCCGCCAAACCTCATCGTGCAAAACATATTTTGCCCCCCCATTTCATTACTTTGGCAGTATTATGTTTAGTTAAAGAAATTAAAGGTTTTATGTTACTGATTAGAGAAGGGTAGTTCTGGTACAACATTGTACACAAAACTGTTGGACAGAGATATTCGAATTAAACAGCTTATAACTTACTCATTTCACAACGGATTTGATTTTACGGAATATTTCTCTTAAGTAACAACAAAATTTGAGCTTTTATAATAGTAAAAATAAAAATAGCTAATTAAAAGTAAATAAACGTATTTATTACTCAATAAAATATCAACAACTAATTTTTATCGATTTAGTGTTTGTGAACCTATAATTAAGTCTTGTATCTACACTACCAATTTCGTGTTCTATTATAACAACAAATAAATTACCAAGTGTATGCTGAGTCATGGCTGAAATTAAGTAAGCATTTACTATTTCAAGCTTGGAAAATAACCATTCATCAGATGCAACTGATACTGGCAATGTTCTTAAAGCTATTGTTGTATTTGGTAATGTTGAAATGAAACGAGAATTGCTGACGCCTGACAGTGTCGCCTCACGCATTGCACGCTTGCTGTCCTTATACTCTACCCAATACTATTATCAAACAAACAATAAAATACCATCCAAATTATGTGGGATCACCTAATATCACTAAAAATGAACAAATAAGTTTACGCAAGAAATTACTGATTCTGATGGAGCTGAACCTACAAACTAATGGCATTAACTCCAGTTTCGATAGAACTGCTTTCTGATATTGGACAGGCATTAACACGTCACCTGAAAGGTTTTCGTAAACTCAATAATTCTTACAGAGACATTATTACATAATTTCGTTTAAATTTTTTATTTTATAGTCTCACTTTTGTTCTGAAAGATAAACAAAGAGACCTACTGTGGCCTTAAACACCACCTGACGGAGTGTTATTGTAATTTCAGAAGTTATGAAAGTCTTAAGTAAAATATAGAATAAAGCAAAAAAAATTTCACCCGGTTTTGATTTCAACTTCTCTCTTGCATTAGGCGTTCCTTTCCTGTAACACGATTGAGTTTCCCATGACTGTCCAATCTGATTCTGACGAGGATCTTAGGAGTGGATAGTCTCAACGCGATCTGAGTCTGAACTTAGCCTGTTGACATTTAAACAAAGTTCCATGTGTGATGGAGAAGGGAAAATATATGAATTCGAGAATAGGAATCCTTGTCCGAAAACGTCCACGTCGCAAGTTATATTACCAGCTCGTTCACGTGATTTAAGCCAATTTCATTATTTGTTTACGGGTCATGTGGAAAGGTCTTGTGTATGAGACCCTGTTACACCAGGTACTGCAGGATTTGGAGCCACGTTGTATAGTCTGGGGGACGGCGTTGCAAATTCATCCGCAGCTTGTAAAAGTAGTGCAGATTACGTCTACAAACAAACATTCGTAAGTTCTTTTATTACACTTTCATAGGTATCCGAAAAAAACTCTGCTTTATAACCGGGGACCCAGCCATACATTTGACACACTCCATTCTCTGCACACTTTCCTCGTGCAGCTGCAATTTCTGCTTTGGTCTGACGATTTTTTAATTCTCTTGTGTGAGCAGCAGTGAGGAAGATAAGAATGTCAGCTAAAATTAGATTTTCCTTTCCATGTAATGAGGGTTGCTATGCCACTTTAGCCACACAGCCATTTACTATATTTTATAGCTCAACTCTTATGTAAATTCAATTTTTTTTTTTTTTTTTTGCGGTGTGTAAACGTAGACTAGGATATACTTCTTGATAAATGCACAGTGAGGACAGTGCAGGAACTGAACTAGCAATCCACCGAATTGATTAATTCATCTCTCATGTACAGGAACTCCACATCTACCACCCTTACTGTACAGATGAAGTGTGCGAACACTATACAGCAATAGACGATATCATCTCTGCCTACACCAGACTCTTACTTTGCTTTAAAATTTGGTACTTGGTAGATTGAGCTTTGCTTGATATTAATTTAGTAAAATTTTAGGTAATATCTCTTAACGTAACATATCTTTCCACACTATTTCGCGAAAATGAAGTGGATTGTCGCATGGTAACAGCACTTTTAGTGCCAATGCGGAGGAAGTGTTCGTTAAAGTCATCAAATATGAGGTATTGGAATTTAATAACTTCACAAGTTGTCCGTGGACACCTCGGAAGCCTATAGCTCACAAAAACAGTTCTTATAAAATTAGGGCCAAGTGTCGTGATAGTATGGTAGCAAACAGTGATCAGATCCTATCCTGAGCAGCGACCACACTCTGTACTGTGTTTTCACTTCACTTTCTGAAACAAAATGGTTTCTCTTGGTGTTACAGATCGTTGATTTCTTTTTACACTGAAACGAAAGGAATAACATGTATGATTTATTCTAAGACTTGTTAAACCCGGAAGATTTGTGAGAGAAATCTTGGATTTTTTAAATTTGTATGATTAATGAAACAAAAAGACTAAGCCATTTATGTAGGTAGAATATCTATTATTCTGTTTACTAAAACATGCCTTACATAATGGTCAACTCACCAGATTTTTTTTTTTTTGTAATCAACGATCCATAGCATCGAGAGAAACCATTGTTTTTCAAAAATTAAAGTGAACCATATACTAATGTAGACTTGGCTAAGAACAAGATCTCTCAATTTTTTGTTTACCACGATACTTGGGTCCATTTTTACAAGAATTGTTTTTGTGGTATTTCATTTCTATTTATAAGTTAACCACTTATTCTGAGTCATCACTGAAATGTAACGGTTCAGTTGCAAAATCACTGGATACGGATATTTCAGTATTCATAATACATGTGTGTGTAATACCAAAAATGCGCACTCTCTTTGCAGCCAGTGGGTCTGTGTGCTGGTTACCGTAGATTTAACTGTTATCAAAAGAAAATTCCGAGTAACATACAAACCAAGCATAGGAACAATGTAATATTGAATGTGTTATTTAGGCTTGATGATCTATATCCATAACAGAAAAGAGGCATATAGCGCTTTCCAGAGAAAAACAATTAACATACACATATGCGCCGAAACGTTTTGTGTTTGTGGTTTTGCTATAATTTTGCGTGAGAAACCGTAAATGTGTACCGAATTACCTTTTTCTAGGACCACGGTAAGTGCTTTGGAATTATGATGACGGAATGTCGTTTTCGACAGAACATTTTCAATATCACTAACTTCCAAAGTAAGGAGAGGAACGAAGTAAAATTTAACACTTAAGTTAATCTTAGTAAGTTCTATTTTTAATAAAAACCTGTGATATGTAAAAATATTAGGGCAGACAACAATTTCACGTTTCGGGTAGATATATGGAAATTAATCAGGTTTATACTTTTCTTATGATTTGGGAGTAAAACTATATCTGTGTACAAAATTTCAGCTTTCTACGAGTACAGAAAGTAATTAAACGTTTTGATGATCGTCAGTGAGCGAGTGAATGAGAGATAAAAGCGTTGAGATTTGCAAACAAAGGATGAAGGGTTCTTCTGAGTTGTGGCATGAACTGTGATGCATATCTGTTCTTGCTATGAATTCATTATCAATTCTTCCTCCATTTCTCCGTCACGTAGAATCATAAAACATACCGCAGATTTTAGCTACACCGTATCCTTTCAAAACATGAAAACCCTATCCGTATGGGTGCTGTAGTTTTTTAGATACCTTCAGACAGACGCAGATTCATAATAAATTTAGAAAGTTCCTTCTAACGCACCAGTGTCGGTAACAGGTACATGCAACTTTTAGAACGCCACGCCAGTAAACTGTCCCGCTATTCTCTTTTTGCCGCCAGTATTCACCCGGCTTTACCGTTAATAGAAGGTATTAATGACTACCTCGTTAGTTTTGATGTTGTTTAAAAATGTAATACCATCAGCCACGTCAATATTTCAAGCATCCCTTGCATTCAAAGTACCAAATTATTCCTGTTTATCGAACACCATATTTCTTACGTTGTGGTGCCTGTAAAAGAAATTACGTAGTTAACATTCTTAAGTAATTTCTCACATCTTTACCTGCATCTCATAAAGTAAGCTATATTACTTAAAAATAATTACTGACAGATGAGTGCTGACCTCGCACTCGGGAGGACGCAGGTTCGAATACCCGTCCGGCCATCCAGATTTAGGTTTTCCGTGATTTCCCCAAATCACTTCACGCGAATGTTGAGATGGTTCCTTCAAATTGCCCTGGCCGAATTCCTTCCCATTCCTGGCCCCCAGTCCTTTCCCGCCTCTAATTATCTCGACGTCGACGAGGTGTAAAGCCATAAGCAAAAAAAAAAAAAAAAACTGACCATTTGTTTTTGTAAATCATGTTCATCCAACTTGCAGACAGATAGACAGGCAGAAACCTTTTTTTAAAGTCTTTTTCTTATACCTTATTAATAGTACCCCTCCTCCTCCAATTTTTTTTATATATCTTAAATGTACAGACTTCTTCCTGGTTAAACTTTTACTATATTTATAGCTATATAATAAAAGTTCCGTGTGGTCTTACTGACCTGGTGACAGGGTTTCTATTGACTGCGCATTCCGCCCCTGTCGTTGACGCCTTAAACCTAACCCGGCAATCGTGCCGGGTACAGAGGACCTACAGTTCAACGTGGAATCCGAACCAAGGAAGTTTCGGCCTCGTTAGTGTAGGGGCTAGAGTGCTAGCTCTACGTGCCGACAGTCGCCGGTTCGAGTCCGGCCGAGGGCATAGATGTATATGTGTTGTGTGTGTTAATGTCGTGTGGTGTCCACAGTTAGAAGCGACTACAGTGTACTGGAGAACTGATACACTGCTAGAGTCATCATCACACTGAGCTGGCTGTATGGCCTATGTTGCCGAATGCCATTCTAATAAAAACACGGAAGCGTTCTGGCGTACTTCACTACGCCAGAGGTGAAATACGGGTTAAGGGCCTAAGAAAATCCCCGCAAAGACAGGGATTCGAACCTGCCACCGTTCGATCGCCAGTCGGAGACTGGAACCTCTGAGCCACCAGACTACTCATATATTTTTAGCTTACATGGATAGATTGAGAGACAGATTGAATTTGTTTTGGATTTGTACACATCAGTGTTACAACTAAACTTGTTAGCCCTAGAGGCGACCTACAATTTAATGTGGTATCCGAATCACTAAAGCATTCTAACGTACTTCACATTACACAGCAAACTGTGCCAGAGGTGAATGATGGGTCAAGTGCTTATGAAAATCCCCACTGATACAGGGATTCGAACCAGGGACCAATAGAGTTCCAGTCGGATGCCTTAAGCAATGAACCACCGGGCCGCACATTAACGCCTCGAAGGAATTCGGCCATGGCCTTTTGAAAGAAGCGTCCCGGAATACGCCTGGAGTGATTTGAGGAAGCCATGGAAAACCCAAATCTGGATTCCCGGAAGCCAGAAAGAGAGTTATCAACGCATGTTTAATCTAGGTGAATTGTAGCATATGGATTTTTTTTGTCATAACATTTTTAAAAATCTGTCTGAAAGATTCTTGGAGAATATTTGCATTTTAAGGAGGTTTGCGTTAATTTACAATATGGCAACAATTTGTCACTAAAAGATGTTTTTGTGACTCATAAAGGGCAAAAAAAATTAGCCGTTCTTCCATCTATCTGAACGGTTTTATAATTATTAAATCTGTGAATCCTACAGCAGGAATGGTGTAAGAAGAAGCAGCGAGAGCATGCTTTGTACAGTGGAGAGTACGTACTATGACGGATAAGCCTTTCAGTTTCCCTCTCGTCACGGAATCACACACACCAAGGTTAAAAGCCTCCCAAAACAAACTTTGGTGTAATTAAGTCGGTCGCTGCTCGACGGGGAAGCGCATTTAATTAAAGGCATTGCTACCGCATTTGTAACTGTAACCGCGCTAGATACTTATCCCCAGATGGAAACATCAAACATTTCGTTTCTCACTGCAGATATTATTATTCTACGTGTAACGTTACCGGCCCCCACCATTAATGCTTCTCAGCTAGTTGATTTATTATTGATTATCGGACTTCTTTCCCTGTCGAAGATTGTCTGCTTTCAATTTTCATAAACCATTTATCGATGGAAAGTCAGTAGGCGACAGGAACAATTACAAAGAAATAAAACTTGGATAGTTGCACCACAGTAATTTGAATTATATTCTAGTAACTTGAACACACTGATACAAAATCGACTCTCTGATCAGACACATATATTCACTCCGCAAATCATCATCGTTATAAGACAATTGTAAACTTCCTTTTCATGTACTTATTTAATTTCACTACATTACCGTAGTGATTAATCGGCAGAAACACAGAATTATATAACATGACTTACATCATTCAGTCAACCACACAGAGCGAAACTGCGAACTCACCAACTGAGAAAAACTGAGCAAAATTGAGACCGCTATGGTATCCATGGGGCATCATATACACCCCGGCTAACTGTACTCGGGGTGGGCTGACGTCCTTCTGGGAGGAGCAATACCTACCCTGACTTTCTGGATTCCCAGTTGGCGAGTGGACAATCTCAGCCAAATGTGAGAAAGCACTGAGTCTCACAGATACTACCCCTCCCAGAAGGCGCCTTTTCGCGTCCTTGGGTTGGCGATAGACCGAACTTATCCGCGCCAAACGAGGAGGCGGGAAGGGGTTGACTGACCCCTAGAGCGCCATAACAGTATCCTGCAGCAATCTCATGAAAGTCTTAAATAATGAAATCTGCTATCTGCCTCACTGTCGCTACCATAATTAAAATTCTTAATTATATTCCCCACTTTCTACTTAACACTATCACGTAGAGTTACTAATTATAGTCATTGACGTCTTGTGGCATCAGACACGGCATACCCATCAAGAACCAGGAGTATTAATTTTCAAAATAATCTCTGACTAACTTACCAATCATATTCGTAACCAAAAATATATTTCACAAGAACTAATGAGTAAGACAAAGATACATGACTTCATTCGAAGTGTGTAGGTGCCTCCGCACAAGTTGATTTGTTTCACAATAAGGAACGGTTGGGTGAGGACTCTGACGACCGATAAATTCTTCACTCCTCCATGTGCAAATCTGGAAAACTGAAGACTAAGCATGTACAAACGAAGGGTGGGGGGGGGGGAGTGGTTCTCATAAAGGACACCTTTGAACTCGAACGCTTGGAACCGCACGAAAACATGTTTAGAATAACAAGCGATCATAAACAAAACAGTGGTGTCATTTCCATGCAGAACTCCGCACTTGTCTGCTAGCGCCATTTGTTGTACATCTGTTTTCAAGAGACGCAAGACACTTTCGGTCCAAATATTTCAAAGAAACTTGAAACAACCTGTCCACGAAACATTCATGAGGATGCAAGCAAAAGTGGACAAATGACTAAAAAACACATGAAACGTTTCTAACTTCGGTCCTTGGCGAACATGTAACAAATGAAAAGAGCCTATTGTTGTGTGATTCCTGGTCAGATAATGCATATCGTACCCTTCTTGATGCAACTTTTCCAAACATAGATGTTTTGTGGAAGATATTGCCACCGAAAACAACAAAATATTGCCAACCCCTCGATGTTTCCTGTTTTCGGCAATATAAGCTCTATATCAGAAGGATTACTGATTCTGTAAGACTGCAATGTGCCAAACCACAAATGAAGGTACGTGATCGTTATTTCATCATGGCAAAAGCCAGGTTATGATATTGACATACCAACATCATCATTTGAAAATGTAATTAGTGTGGATTTCGATATTGGACTGCGTGAATGCGAAAGTGATTTGGAATTCTGATAACGTGGCTTTAGTGAGGTGTGCACAGTGATCTCGTCTACTTTTAATCACTTCATCCTAATCTCACATCTGCCCTTTGAGGACTAACATAACCACTATCAGATGTGTGATACTGTTGTATATGCGTGTTTTGCGCTATATTAAGTACTTTGAGCACAGAGTTTTTAGCACTGTTCATTGAAAATGAAATAGTGACGTCGTTGATTTTTTTTTAACTGCTTTACGTCTCCTATAACAACTAGGTCTTTAGAGACGGGAAAGGATGGGGGGCACGGAATGGGAAGGAATTCGGCCATGGCCTTTTGAAGGAAGCATCCCGGCATTCACCTGGAGTGATTTGGGGAAACCATGGAAAACCCAAATCTGGATGCCCGGACGGGGATTCGAACCGCCGTCCTCCCGAATGCGAGGCCAGAACGTTAGCCGTTACACCACCACGCTCGGGTCGTTGAATTACGTATAATTTCCTTGATATGGTGTTGATATCTTGTTACTTTGTTTCTCTCTAATAAAATGTTACTTGAGGTAGAATACATTGTTTTGCACGGAAATGACACACACCACTGTTTTGTTTATGCTCGCTTGTTATTCTAAGCATGTTTTCGTGCGGTTACGAGCGTTCATGGTCGCAGGTGTCCCTTGTCAGTGGGGAGATCCAGGGGCCTACCACAAGATTTTGTAATAACTGATAATAATGTTTATATTTATTTGTTGCTTGACTGAGTGAATGCTGGAAAAGCCAACAATTCCCAGTGACGCAATTGGAGCTCCGAAAAGAAGGGAGTGGTTCATGGAGAATTGATGCAACGCTGGTTTGGCGTAGACGACGATCATCTCACTTTGGTTCTGACATCCGACTATGTTGGTTCGGCATTGGTGCAGAGCGCCTGGCTGGCCGATGGACTTGTTGCATGTAGCCAGGAACCACTGCCTCGCCTGATGTGAACTTCTATCACCAATGATAAGTTACGCAACACATAGTCGTAGAATTGATTATAACAACAATTAAATACCCACACCATATGCCATGAGTGATTAAATGCTCTCTAACTCATATAAACTCCTTATCTACTTTCTTTGTAAGAACAGTCATGCTATATGAATAGCAGATGTTATAAAATTAAACGATTAAACACTCGCACTGTGACAATAAATATTTTTCAATATAATATTAATAAATTACTGTTTTAAAAGAAACTTTGAATAAACCCAAGTAAGTAGTGTTTAAACAGCGCATGACCCTCAGTTTTTTTAATCATGTGGAAGCTTGGTTGTATTGCAGTTACGTCTCCAACCTAATTATCATGCATTTACTTTTAATAATTATATATATATATACAGGGTGTCCAGAAATGAAAGTATAATCCTGCAACCGCAGATTTCCTACTATATGACAAAATTTTATTTTAGTTAGTCTCACATTTTCGAGATATTGATTTTTTTAATATTTTTTTGAAATATGTGACTTTGTTCATCTTATTCCACGCCATTTCTACAAATTAAGACTTTTTGAACTCCGTTTTTTTTAAAATTTTCTCAAAGATATTCGACCCATTTAAAATGATGTTTTTTTTTTTTTTTTTTTTTTTTTTTTTTTTTTTTTTTTTTTTTTTAAAAAAAAACCTTATAAAAACCTTATAAAAAATCTTAAATGGTATAATTATTTTATACTTCTTTTAAAATGATTTCAATCTACTACAGAGACCATAGTGCATTTTAAACATGTAGCAAAAATATGATGGAAATGATTTTTTAAAAAAGGTCTTTCCTATGGTGTGCATACAAATAATAGTCAAAATAAATGCAAATAGTATTTTTTGTGTCATTAACTATAAAAATTGTTCAAAATGGCCGTCATTTCCTCTTATGCACACCACAGGCTGTCAAAGTCAGCCGTTTGAAGAAAAAATTGTGTTCACTTTTTGCAAGTTTTTTTTAACGTTTTAAGAAAAAAAGAACGTTGTTTTAGATGACTCAAACATCCTTGAGTAAATAAAAAAACAGGGTTCAAAAAGTCTTAATTTGTAGAAATGACGTGGAATAAACTGAACAAAGTCACATGTTTCGAAGAAATATTAAAAAATTAATATCTGGAAAATGGTGAGACTTTTACTAAAATATAATTTTGTCATATAGTAGGACATGATGTGATGTATGTGCGGTTGCAGGATTATACATTCTTGGACACCCTGTATATGCATATTTTTGCCTTTGGATTTACGCCTCGTCAACGTCGATGTCATTAGAGGTGGGATGGGACTGAGGACAAGGAACGGGAAGTGGTGTGGCCGTGGCCTTTTGAGCAAACATCCTGACATTCGCCTTTAATAATTTAGGGAAAACGCGAAAAACCCAAAATCTGGATGCCCGGACGGGGATTCGAAACCACGTATTCTGGAATGCGTCGCCGGAGCGTTAACCGCCCACCCACCACTCTCGGTATAGTACATTTAATCACCGTTAATAGACATATTTTACTTTACTGGCTTAGGGTCATTGATGCAAGCCGAGCAGTGTATTTTCGCAATTAAAATGGTTTTCAACCCCAGACAGGCTTTCGGTCCACTTTACATGTTGCAAAAGTGATTCTTTAGTTGACACTTTAAATAGAAGGGAAGACCTAAGCAGAGTTATGACAATGTAAGGAGCAAAGAACTTTAGCCACACAGCAAGGATCGCAGAATATTTTATGTTTAGTGGACACATTTTTTCAGTAATACTAAATCGGTTGTTACGTTCAGTCCTCTACACTCAAGGGTATTACTGGAGAGAACTGTCGAATAGTTGTGCTGTGTTTTTAGAGATTCAATGTAAATTCCTGGCACTGTGCATTCGTGGGAACTAGTGACCTAATACACTAAATCTCTGAACAGACAGCACAACCATATGTGACAGCATAACGAACACTTAACGTAGCAAACCATCTAGTATTACTGAGAAAATGTATTCACGTAATATGATATATTCTGTGATGCTTGTTGCATGACTTTAAGTTCTTTGCTCCTTATATTGTCATACAGCAGAACCTCGGTAAGTCGAACTTCGAGGGAGACGAGAAAAAAAATAGAGGTTTCCACGTATAAAGGATTTTGATTTAGAGAGGTTTTTGCTGGTACATGTTCGACTTGCAGAGGTTTAAATTCTATCCTACCTAATTTTGAGTTACAGAGGTGAAGTAAATAAAAATTCGTGCGATAGAAGCAATGTTTGTTGTCCATTTGACAATATGTAGGTATACATAAACATAAAAAACACAGGTAAGAAAACATGATTTTTTTTGTAATAGTAGTCAACTGACACTAATATTTAGGTTTCAACACTGCTTAAACGATTTAAGTAATCATTCTTCCAAGTTGAAAAATTCTACAGTTATTTTTATTCGAGGTATAGAGGTTATTAATTAAAAATCATCTTGTAGAGGTAGTAGAATCAAACATTGATTTTTTCGATATTCAGAGGTCAAAGTTTTTTTTCGAGTTATAGAGGGAAAATATGCACTGAAATATCTTATAGGGAAATATTGATTCTTTCGATCTTTCAAGGTCTCAGATTTCCACTATGGTGGTGTTGGGGTTTGAAGGGTTTCTTTCGAGTTGTAGAGGTTTTCGATTTATCGAGGCACTACTGTAGTTCTGCTTACGTCTTTCCTTTTCGTTTAAAGGGTCGCCTACAGAATCAGATTTGGGTAATGTCATGTCTCATTCTTCTCCACCAAGTTTTCCGATTTTTGGGGGGGGGGGGGGGGGGGGTTCGGCTAACTTCGAGGAGTTATTTACTCATCGTTGGCATGGTTAAATTTGGAGCTATGGTTTTACAGCCGGATGCCCTTGCTGACGCCAAACATTTTTTTATCTACTACCACGTCGTACTAAGAACCAATGGGGGAGTATGCGCACTGAACCACTCTGGCAGGTATTCAACACCTGCAACCCAAAGCTCGGAACGTAATTGATGTTAATTAACAGGGCATAAGTATAATATGAATAGATGCCTGTTAATTAGTGGTGTTTTGGAATATAATGGGCAGCTGTTTGTCGGCCGGGAAGGTGGATTCTATTTGGGAGGTCTAAGTGAATCTGCCTGCTAAAATTATGCAACTGCACGAAAATTATCATAGAACCCAACTACCTGTTAGTGACATATCTGTAGCATTATTTGCTGTTTAGGCTCTTCTAGTGCTATTACTATTACTATTAATCCGCGATTCACTAAAAGTGTTTGGCGGAGGGTGCATTGCACCTATGAGGAAAGGTAATGGTTTGGAAGGGATATACGGGATATGGCAGGTGGCGTCCATGTGCTATTGTGAGGAACCATCCCAGCATTCGCCTGGAGCGATCTACGGAAACCATGGAAAAACCAGGTCAGGATGGCCGGGGTGCTTTATCGGAAGCTACTCCTGTCCGATTTTGTGTTTACTCGCCCGGTAAATCCTTTCTATTCCACTCCCTAATCGCTCGTGGAAAAAATGAGTACAGAATTGAATCGGTTCTGGCCCTGATTTCTCTTATCTTATTTTCGTGGTCATTCCGAGATATGAATGTTGGTGGTAGCAATATTTGTTTGCTGTCATTTCGAAATACGTCAGTCAAGAATTTTAACTTCCGGAGTACATTGTTTTAAATTACGACCTAGAAATCGAAGCATACGATTTGCTTTCCAAATTACATTTTCGATATGCTCATTCCACGACAAATTATTACGAATTGTTACCCCTAGGTATTTAGCGGAATCTACCTTTCTAAGGACAGTGCCATTAATTGTATATTCAAAGCTAAATGGTGTCACCTTTTTACTTACACGCATGACTTGGCACTTTTTAGCGTTTAACTCCAACTGCCAATCTTTACACCACGCAATTATTTTCATAATATCGTCTTGTAACAAAGCGCAGTCATCCTGGGTTGTAATTTCACGATAAATACTATTATTTATCATCGGCAAATAATCTTTTCATTCCCCTTATTATGTCGCACAAATCATTAATGTATATGAGAAACAACAGAGGCCCTATCACGCTTCCCTGGGGAAACCCGGACCTCACTTCGACAAGTGATGAACGCTCACCATCGAGAACTACACACTGTGTTCTGTCCTTCAAAAAGTCTGCAACCCAATCGCATATGTGTCTAGATATACCGTAACCGCGAAGTTTCCTAAGTAACCTAGTGTGAGGCACGGTGTCAAAAACTTTTTTGAAGTCTAATAAAACTAAATCAACCTGGGATTGCTTATCTATAATACGGCTCAAGTCGTGAATTAAGAGGGCAAGTTGTGTTTCGCAGCATCGGCCTTTTCTGAATCCATGTTGATTTGGGTTTAAAAGCTCATCTTCATCCAAAAACCGCATGACATTTGAATAGATGATGTGTTCTAAAATCCTGCAAAATTTTGAGGTTAACGAGATCGGCCTATAATTTTGAGGATCATTAACATTCCCACTTTTGAACACTGGACTTACGATGGCGGTCTTCCATTCGGCTGGTATTTTTCCTTGATCCAAGGAGGTGGTATATAATTTCATCAAATACGGCGCAATTTCCTTTGCGTACCTAGAGTAGAATCTTGTAGGAATACCGTCTGGTCCGGGAGCCTTATTGGGATTTACATTCATAAGTAGTTTAGTTATTCCCTCGACATCGAGAACGAGATCATTCATAATTTTGTTGGTTACGTTCATTACGTGCATTAACGTTTTGTGAAATAAAAATGGTACAATTCTCCCAGTTAAATCTTCGAGTCGCTTCTTGATTTTCATTTGTCGGTTGTGAGTTATTTTATGAATAAGGTTATTATCATTTGAATTGTTACGTAGAACTAAGGTTTTTTACCTCGCGCACTTTCTTTTCTAACCACACTCAGAACGAAACAACAAAGAGAAAACTTAATTTAAACTCCCCATGCCCGGCTACCCGAGACAAACGCTGTAAGGGCGACAACATTTTGGAATGGAATACATCCTTAAATTAACAACTATAGATGATTTTATAAGAAAATGTGTACTTAAGAGCTACGATTGAATATGCCCAAACAGGCAATTATAAATAATCATGCAGTTGGTCTATTAAGGAGATAATTAATATAACAGCAGCCCTTCGATACATTTTTTATGTCACCTTGACGTTACTTGAAATCCAAGTTATGTATACTACAAAACGCAGAAATAAACATCCAATACGCTATTAATAAACATTTAATGACTCTCCAAATGCATTTTGTTACCCTCCAACAAGACGCCAATATTATTTACCACACTACCAGAAGCTTTCAGTTTCCATCACAGACAAAATTAATTTAAAATGCGGTTACTTGTTCGCGGTGAAATTGTGTTTCAGCTCCATTACTCGATTTTTTAACTCATTTCCAGTGTTAAAAAGGAAGTTCGTGAAAATTGGGTGGAGAGCCTCAACCTCCCCTACAGTCGACAGAGAAGCAGAAATGCTCGTCTAGTGGAGAATCCTGTCACTTTTTTTTTCTCACATTTGCAACAGTGGGTTACGTTCTTTACTGACCACTAGGACAACGATGCGTTTCCTTTACGATAAACTGTTATAAAAAATCGCTCCGTTCTACTTTAATGCGAACCACCTATTAACGCAGAACCTTTCAGAACACTCTGTCCTTACTGGACAGATTTGTTCCCTGTTTGAATCCCCGTCTGGGCATCCAGAATTGGGTTTTCCATCGTTTCCCCAGATCACTCCAGACGAATGCCGGGATGATTCTTTCAAAAGGCATGGCCGAATTCCTTCCCGTTCCTTCCGTTGCCAAAATCCCTTCATACCTCTAATGACCTCGATGTTGTAACGTGACGTTATCACGCCACGATACAATTTTTATTTTTATTAAATTGTGATTTATTTTAATTTATTCAGATTAAAATTAATTTATATTGATCTCGGGCAGCCCAAATTGTATGAATATGCAAGGGTATTTCCTTTGAAAAGCTCAGAAAATGTGTGAGCATAGGATTTTGTTTGAAGCGAAGGGTCGTATATCGGAGCCACAGGAAGTGGTCGGACAATAGCCCGCCTGGCTGTCGCCACCCCAAGGCCAGTCAGTCACCTCAAACGGTTCTTGCAGCAAACAGGTGAAGGTCAACCTTCCCCCCCTCCGCGTCAACAAGCATGGACGCGAAGAGGGACGCTAGCGAAAAAGCCGCGAATCTGAGCGTGCATCGATACCACGTGATTTCCAACCTGCCTATGAAATCATCGGTAGGGGTCTACACATGTGAATACAGGGTGTATTTCTTTCTGCCCGCCATGTTCCTGCGCGGGAGAGGGACGCCATCACCTTCCGGAGAGAAGGAAGTTACTTCTGCCCGGACCACGGGCGAGACAAGTCGAGTCTTCTGGTCAGACCGCGATCCAGTGCGGTCGATTCTGACTTCTGCCCAGACCACGGGCAGAGAGAGGTCGAGCTGACTTATTGCCAGGCCAGAACTGTTAGGCTTGATCGGCACAGAGATCTGCCTGTGATCACTGGCTGGTGATCATTTTTGTCACGCTGAGCTGATAGCGTGACGAACTTCAGTGTTGCTGCCTACACTAGGTAAAGTGTTAACGCCAGGTCTGGTATCGTTGAGTTCTTGTGAGACTGCGAAAGACCCGTAAGCGACTTGAGCAAGAGACTTATGTTCTTTGAGCTAATTTTGACCCTGAGCTAGCCGGCATTTTATTGAACATTAATGGAATCTTTGCATTTCGCGAGTTCCTTGTTTTTCTAATTGTTATTTGATGGTGCCCGAGATTCATGTATTCTCTTTGATTGATGATTGTTTTCTTGTAGTAGCGTATTGCGAACATTTGTTCCCGCTCACTAAATGTAACTTCGTCAGAGTATTTGCAAGTAAAGTAAAGTTCATATAATTGTTTGCTTGAGTAGATCGGCCAATTGTAACGTCTAGGCTTGCTTGACATTGCATTAATTTATATTAGTATTAAATGTAAATGTGCCTAGCGGTGTAGCAGCCTGTTGAACTTAATAAATTTATTTTATATGTCAGGTGTCCATAACGACCCGGCGTATGAAGTATGATGCTTGCCAATCAATAATTCAATTTTAAGAATTTTATTATTATTAAAAATTAAAATTATAAAATCCCCCCTCCCTCATCTCTTATCTATTACAATTGCGCTTACAACGTGGGGCACTTAATTAATTAATCCGGGGAATTAATTAATAATCAAATGTTCAAAGTCTCAAAAGAACCAAGTTCATGACCTTAGGCATTTATTTTTGTAGCATAGAAAGTAAATTAATACTTTGTCATTGCTTATGTAAAGTTAAATTCAATCTGAGTGATGAATTTCTTTTGCAAAATGATAATTTTTATGCAATCTGATTCATGTTAAATCAGTTTCAGACTTTCAATTGCAAATTAATTTTTGATAAATTTTAATGCAATCTGATTCATGTTAAGTCAGTTTCAGAATTTCAATTGCAAATTAATTTTTTTTCAATATGCAAAGTTCATTGTGAACGCATATAATGTCGAGCCAGTGCTTTGTCTGTGTAACATGTTAGCAATTAAGAACTTATTGGTGCATATTTTGCTCATGTTGGTTTGTTGTCGCATGATTCAACGTTGTGATGTGGTCTTGCACATTTTTTTGAATGGTTTGATGCTCAATATTCTTGATGGGATTTGTGCCTATGTTTTGTGAAAATTCTAAAATTTTGACTTGTATTAAAGATCGCGATGTTTGTAGTTTAACACGTTGCTTGCTAAAATCTTTAGTCGTCTTTGGAATTTTCCTGTGCCATTTAATAGTCATATGCGTTTGAGATCCGGACGTAATTTGAATTTAAATATGGAAGGGAGCAATTCGAATATCGAGATGAGCGATAATCGGAGAGATTTTGAGAATGATATGTCGGGATACAGTTCACATTCTACAATAACTGTAGCTGACATGGCGTTAGAGAGTCCTATTCAGAATGACGCGGTGGTAGAAAGTTGTACATTCCCATTAATGGAAGCCACACCCGCCGTGCAAAGTCCAGTTGTAAATCAAAATCAACAAGAAATGCCTCCTTGGGTCCAAGTCATGATGGCTGAGTTGATGAAGGTCCAAGAAAATTTAAAAGCAGATATAAACAAAGGGCAAGAAAATCTAAGGGCAGATTTAAACAAAGGGCAAGAAACTCTAAGGGCAGATTTAAATAAAGGGCACGAAATTCTATCCGAGAAATTGGATTCTACCATCAGTAGGATCGATGCTGTAGAAAAGAGGCAGGATCAAATCGGCATAAGCCTTGATCAGAAATTCTCTGCTTTTCATGCAAAAATCTGTGAAGAGGTAGCAGATTTTCAGGCAAATGTAAGAACGAAAATCGTTGATTTGGCTGAAAAATCTGAGCAAACAATAGCTAGGTGCGAAAAATTGGAAAAGGAAAATGAAATTTCCAATACAACCATTGCCAATGTACAATCTGCGATAACCCATTTGGAGATTGAAAGTAGGGAAACAAATGGACAATTGTCTAGCTACATGCATGAGGTACGAGACGAAATGGAGGGGAAAGTCTCTCAAGTCAGTGCTAAAATTGATAAAGTCGCTACCTCGGTTACTAGTTTGAGAGAGGACAGTAATCAGTTAAAGGGAGCACAAGACAAACTTCGGGAGGAAACTATTGTTGAAATATCGACAGGTTGAGGGTGACGTGAATACTTTAAAAAGTTCCCCTCCTACACAACACACTCACACAGGACAAGATAATAATATACACATTGATTTAAAACTTCCCAAGTTTTGTTCTTATAAAGATACTAACCCGAAAGCATTTTTGTCGGAGTTAGAAATTTATTTCAAGATAAAAGCTGTGCCAGACAACTTAAAATTATTGATTATCCGGCAAGCTATGCTTGAGCCCGATCGTTACTGGTACGATGTTTCCTGTAACCTAGATATGTCGTACGCGGACTTTAGAGAGTTGTTTTCTCAGAACATTCTGGTCACACAAACACCAAAGTCAAACCCGCATGAAAATGTACCAAGGCCGTTACGAACCTAAAACAAATGATTCCATGGGGGCTTATGTGGAAAGATTGGTTGTTTTGTCACGGTACTTGGACCAACCCATGTCAGAAACGGAGTTTATTACGGCCGTAACGACGCATTTTTCCCCGCAAGTGCAGGCGCACATTAATCCGGTTATCATAACCACTATCTCGCAATTTTTGGAGACTCTGAAAAATCTTGATTCAATAGGGCATAAAGCGAGTCAAGAACAGAAATCAAAGGGCGAAAGTAGTGGCCAGATAAAAGGTCAACAAGATGGGAAAGAACATGGTAATCGGGGGAGTTATAATAGTAAAAATTCCAGTTATTATAATAACTATAAACCACAGTTTCGAAATGAAGGTGGTAACCAATGGAAGGACAGGGGTCGTAATGAAAATAAAGGTGCGCATCAATGGGGAAAGCATTCCACAAATGCCATAGTATTTGAAAATCAGAACGCGGGGGAGCAACTTGAGGACCATCCGGTACCACAGAATGCGGAAAATGCCCGATCTGAGCCCTCGCAGCACTTGTAATGCACGGAGTCTAAAACCCTACCATTCTGTACAAATATGTTAGGATTAAATTTTTGTGTAAATACTAATTGTTGAATTAGGGAAATAGGATTTATTTTGTAAGAAGCCTTGTGGAGAGCAAGTGTTGTTGACATTAGTCTAAAGATAACGACCGCTAAACAGTTACTACAGCTGAGTGCCTGCGACTAAGTTGCGGTGTAGATTCTTATCTAAACTCAGGTAGAAGGGAGCCGCCAGAACAGATGAGAGCGAAAGTGTACAATGCCCGGTCCTAGGGATTATAACGGTATAACGTGGACGAAAATATTTGTCTGACCACTCCAGAAGCAAGGAGGGTTTAAAAATGTTGTTTGAAATGATGTGGCGTCGGAAAGATGAAGTGTGAAAGAGATATATTCCTCAACGTGCAGTCTAGGATTGCTGTTGGTTTGCGAAAAAGAAGGCGGATATTTAATTTGTCGCTGTCACTATCATAATAGGTCAGGACACAAGTCAGATGTATGATTGCACCATTTCGGCAATGGGAGTAAAATGTTCCTATAAGGTTCCCACCGATGGGCTCGTACATCACCTGTATTACCGCCACAAAGCCTTTCAAATTTGCAGCTAAACGGCTGACAAAAAAAAAAGGGATATGTAAGGAAATCACTTACTGACGCTTTGCATTGTGTAGAATACACTTATTGCGTGAGACACATACTCGAAACTCACTGTTATACGGGATGGCATATGGCCCGGGTATTTGAATGGAATCATAAGACCCTCAGTAGAATCTTCAGAGCAATCATTTGCATGGAGATGTTTTAATTAAAAGTCAATGGCGGTTTCTTTTACTTAATGTTTGAGTAATTATAACGATGATCTTGGTGCATTCTTAAGTAGGAGGATGGCACAATCTGGTCTAGAAATGCAACATCATTCCAGTTTTCCGCGGTTTCAATTTTTTTGCTTTAGTTCTTGGAGTTTCATAAAGGTAACAGGACTCCGACATGAGCAGAACTTGCAAAATAATTAGGCAAAGAAATATTTCATTCACATGTAAATAATTTTGTGTTTGTCAATTTTTTTTATTTCATGTTTTACTATGTTTTGTGTTGTTTAAGATAAGAATCTTTAATCGATAAGTTAATATGAAAAGGCAGGAAAGAAATCATGTATGGTTGTCCACATGTTGTAAAACAGTCCAAGGTCATGGACGGTCGTTCAGTTTAGTATCTGTGGCAAGAATCATAGCATTGTGGGTCCCTGTATATGTAAAAATATCGATTACTGGTTATAGTGGAAGGGAGTTAAAATGGCTTAAAATAAAATTATTGTAATAATTTTATTTTCCCGTAGTTGGCCGTATATTGTAACGTGACGTTATCACGCCACGATACAATTTTTATTTTTATTAAATTGTGATTTATTTTAATTTATTCAGATTAAAATTAATTTATATTGATCTCGGGCAGCCCAAAATTGTATGAATATGCAAGGGTATTTCCTTTGAAAAGACTCAGAAAATGTGTGAGCATAGGATTTTGTTTGAAGCGAAGGGTCGTATATCGGAGCCACAGGAAGTGGTCGGACAATAGCCCGCCTGGCTGTCGCCACCCCAGGCCAGTCAGTCACCTCAAACGGTTCTTGCAGCAAACAGGTGAAGGTCAACCTTCCCCCCCTCCGCGTCAACAAGCATGGACGCGAAGAGGGACGCTAGCGAAAAAGCCGCGAATCTGAGCGTGCATCGATACCACGTGATTTCCAACCTGCCTATGAAATCATCGGTAGGGGTCTACACATGTGAATACAGGGTGTATTTCTTTCTGCCCGCCATGTTCCTGCGCGGGAGAGGGACGCCATCACCTTCCGGAGAGAAGGAAGTTACTTCTGCCCGGACCACGGGCGAGACAAGTCGAGTCTTCTGGTCAGACCGCGATCCAGTGCGGTCGATTCTGACTTCTGCCCAGACCACGGGCAGAGAGAGGTCGAGCTGACTTATTGCCAGGCCAGAACTGTTAGGCTTGATCGGCACAGAGATCTGCCTGTGATCACTGGCTGGTGATCATTTTTGTCACGCTGAGCTGATAGCGTGACGAACTTCAGTGTTGCTGCCTACACTAGGTAAAGTGTTAACGCCAGGTCTGGTATCGTTGAGTTCTTGTGAGACTGCGAAAGACCCGTAAGCGACTTGAGCAAGAGACTTATGTTCTTTGAGCTAATTTTGACCCTGAGCTAGCCGGCATTTTATTGAACATTAATGGAATCTTTGCATTTCGCGAGTTCCTTGTTTTTCTAATTGTTATTTGATGGTGCCCGAGATTCATGTATTCTCTTTGATTGATGATTGTTTTCTTGTAGTAGCGTATTGCGAACATTTGTTCCCGCTCACTAAATGTAACTTCGTCAGAGTATTTGCAAGTAAAGTAAAGTTCATATAATTGTTTGCTTGAGTAGATCGGCCAATTGTAACGTCTAGGCTTGCTTGACATTGCATTAATTTATATTAGTATTAAATGTAAATGTGCCTAGCGGTGTAGCAGCCTGTTGAACTTAATAAATTTATTTTATATGTCAGGTGTCCATAACGACCCGGCGTATGAAGTATGATGATGCTTGCCAATCAATAATTCAATTTTAAGAATTTTATTATTATTAAAAATTAAAAATTATAAAATCCCCCCTCCCTCATCTCTTATCTATTACAATGTCGACGAGGCGTAAAGCCAGGAAAAAATCTGTTCCCTTTTTTTTTTTAACTGTTTAACGTCTCCTATAACAACTAGGTCTTTAGAGACAGGAAAGGATGGGGGGCACGGAATGGGAAGGAATTCGGCCATGGCCTTTTGAAGGAAGCATCCCGGCATTCACCTGGAGTGATTTGGGGAAACCATGGAAAACCCAAATCTGGATGCCCGGACGGGGATTCGAACCGCCGTCCTCCCGAATGCGAGGCCAGAACGCTAGCCGTTACACCACCACTCTCGGTAAAGTCTGTTCCCTTTCATCTATGGGTAATGCTATAATCCGTACTTCCCTGTATTTTTTTTGCTTGGGCTTTACGCATCGTCGACAGCGAGGTCATTAGAGGCGGGATGGGATTGGGGCAAGGAGCGGGAAGGAATTCAGCCATGGCATTTTTGAAGGAAGCATCCCGGCATTCGCCTGGAGTGATTTGGGGAAACCATGGAAAACCCAAATCTGGATGACTGGACGGGGATTCGAACCCGCGCTAACCGGTCACCCACCATGCTCGGTGGTAGGTAAGAAAATGGTGATTGGAGTTTGCATAAACAAAATGATAAAAATTATGAACGAATTCAAAGCGACTAAATACATATGCTAGCGTATTTGTTTATAAAAGAAAGTGAAGAAAAGTATTCAAAGTGAGTAGCAAAGTAGCAATATTCTAACAAAATGCAGGTAATGTGTAGTACCACACGTGCGGTTTTATTTAAAATAATATTGGGTAATGTGAATCACAACACCCGTATTTCTAATGCGAAAATCGTTTGAGCTGTCGTCGTTAGCTGCCTCATGTGGTGTTCGGTTCCACTTTTTGTGAGTTTCGATACCAACTTGTTGTCCTCACACGAATATTCTGGTTATATAATACTGTGCGGATGATTTAGAACAGAGGCAACACATGACATCTCTACGTCTACTTCAGAAACCGTGAAAATCTCTTTATCGCAAATCAAAACCAATACTAAGTGAAGGATAGCCGGCCTCGGTAGCGTAGGGGCTAGAGTGCTAGCTCCGCTTGCCGAAGGCCGCCGTTTCGAATCCGGCCGGGGGCATGGATGTTTAAGTGTTGTGTGTCTGTGTGAGTCCTTTCCGTCCTGTGGCGTCCATACATTGGAAAAATACAATATATATGCTAGATGACGACTTATACACTGAAAGCTATAATAATTACATTGAGCTGGCTGTATGGCCTCCGTTGCCAAATGCCATTAAAAAAAAAGGGGTTTATATGATGATGTTTTATTATTGGCTGTTGGCGTGTATCTCGACAACTGAATTTTTTTTTTTTTTCAGGAAATCACAAAATATATATATATATATATATATATATATATATATATTTCGCTTGCTTCACAGGTTGCGAAACACGGATATCGACTTTTAGGATGTAGGTTGCGTAACACCCGATGTTTTAATCCGCGGTAATAGCTCTATGTTGCGAATCACCGAACACCGAGGGATATCGAACCGACGTCCTTCTGAATGCCTTGCACGAATGTTAGCATCAACCCACATGTTATTGTTTTCTCTTTGCTTTCCTTTGGGTGATATAACGGGCTTCGTATTCCAGAAGGAGCTTTCTTTTTTCCACCACGTCCGTCCATATGAGAAGTTCATTTATTTTCAGTTATACGTTGTATATTATTCGGTTTTGGTTCGTTAGGGAGATTTAAATTGACATCGCTCGTACCTACAGTGAATTTAAGCCCTTAAAAAAATGCCTAGTTCGTCCATATAACGTAGTGCTTAAAACATATTGTCCAATGAGGACTGTTACAAGTGAAATGAATGTTTCATCAACAAATTGAAAATGTTCTTTGTCAGTGGAATCAAAGCGATTAGTAAAAGATGCGATTAGCCTCGAGCACGCTGTTGACACCTACACATAGTTATAATTGAAAATTTTCCGAGTGCGTTGCAAAAGAAGAAAAGGAAGAATTGAACTAGATTTATTTTATTGAGACTATTACCTGATGAGCAAGAATGTTTTGTTTTGACTATTATTCTACGTGCATTCGTCAATAGCTCACATTAGCAATAAAGGTTGAGGTGCCGATGTTTCGTCATAACGCGCCAAAAATAACCTTCGTCGTAGTTTTGAGCCAGGGGATGTATCGATAAGAGCTGAGTTGAACAATGAATATTACTGCAATTTTCGGCCGGTGAATAACAATATTTTTGTTCTGGAAGGGCTAAATACCGTCTTGTCCATTGGAATACAAAGGATAGTAAGGAGGTCAGAGGCGGAAATCCGCTACCCTGCATAGCACCATCAACTGAATTTGGTTATAGCGTTCACTTTTAATTTGATTGTAATTAATCCTTTTCCTCTCACAGTAACGCTGAATTGAAGAGCATCGCGTCTGTTTATTGTTCGTTTATTAATAAATAAATAAACAAATATAAATTAATAAGTAATGTTAATAAATAAATTAACGAATATTTAACTATATAAATACGAGTAAGATGCATAACCCATCTCTTAGGTGCTCTGTGTCCAAAATCAAATTTGTTGTAAACTGTTGCTGAACTCTAGTGCCAAGGCAACATTTCATATCGGTACACATCCTTCACTAACTTTCTCTGTTGACTTTCTGTCGTAGGGATGTAACAAGACAGTATCGAACACTGAGTGTTCTGAGCAATCAATAAAAATGCGTTTAAAATGGGAAACCAAAGATTTTGTTTTGGATTTGGTAATTACGGAGCGAAAAGTGGAATATCAACCAAAACAGATTGTTTTTTTCTAAAGAAGACTATTGCTTCACTTCGGGTCTTCAGATATTACGCAATAGTGGAGAGACATTTATGCAACAGCATTTCGATTAACAAATAATTTATAAATCACTCTACACACATAATTGTCTCAACTAAAAACATCTGTTATCTAAACAGGTTACTCGGTGTACAACGTAGCTATAATGAAAAATTTTTCTTATGGCTTTACGCCTCTTCGACGTTGAGGTCATTATAGGCGGAAAAGGACTGCACGCAAGGAACGGGAGGAATTCAGCCATGGCCTTTTTAGGAACCATCCCAGCCTTCACCTAGAGCGATTTGGGGAAACCATAGAAAACCCAACTCTGGATCGGGGGATTCGAACCCGCCTCCTCGCTAATGCGAGGCCAGAGCGTTACCGCTCACCCACCACGCTCGGTAGGGTATGTCGATAAAGTAACTGCTATACGGACAACATCAACAAACTTAATCATTAAGTTTTGTTAATTTAATAAGGTAAAGGTCATGGGGTTACTACGGCTCCTGCCGCTTCCCGTAGGATTCACGGAGGTTGAGATCCGTATTCCCATTACAACCGTTGGCACTAGAATGGATCTGAGTGGGTCAGCGCCACGCTCCGACCAGCCTTTACCTTCCCGCGCTGATTACTCCACAGTACTCATTGGACAGCAGGCTGAGTGGGCCTGGGCAGCGTTCAGCTTTGAGGCAAAATCCTCGGCATCGTTGGGGATCGAACCCCTGTCATCTGAGCCTCTGTCAGACGCTCTCCACCCTGAGCTACGCAGCCATCCTCGTGCAACTTATTTTAATCTATGTATCAAATAAAATAACCCTTTTACATTATTCTGAAGAGTTGGAATCCAAGAATAATTTATACATATCCAACCACTGTGCAAAATTCCTCCACTCGTCAAATGTAGCAATCTAGATGGCTGCGGAATATGTTGAATGATTTTTTTGATTAGTGGACCTTGCCTTTTATTGCTTACATATGAACTTTGGTTGAGCTATAAGAGTAGAGAGACTTGTTACTTAATGTTTTTTTTTTTTTTTTTTTTTTTTTTATCAGGACTTTGCGGCTCGATGAACAGGTCATTAATACCGGGAGACATTTGTGGACAAGGAAATCTACTGTGACCTATATCAAGGAAACGTCAACAGGATTCAGAGAGACCAAGGAGAACACGTCAGATGAGACGAGTAGCAACTCCTAACCCAATAAAGAATTAAGTCTCATAGTGATGTATTGGTCGTTTGAGCCAAAACGACTGCTTCAGTCTTTCGGAAAAAAAAAACCTTTAGTTTTCATCTGATTTTGACATCTGTTCCAAACATCCTGACAGTTTTGTAAACATGATTCGTGACACCAACTCTAGTACATTGCACTCTGACGTTTGTTCTAAAACTAGTCTGTGCAACATTGGGATAAACTTTTCTCCTTGTAGTAAGTTTTCTCTGCAGTTTCGCTGCACAATACATACAATTATAATATTAATTTGCTCTGCAATCCTTGTTACAACTGCAGGGCTAGTTTCAGACGCGACGTGTTTACTGTGTACCCAAAATAAAGAAATCAATCGTAATCCAATAAACATTCCAGCATTGAAAAATTCAGCTTTATGTTATGATGAGAATAAAACCATTTAAAATATCATGAAATATTCTGCTTCAATTTCTCTAACAAACGCGTACAATAAAAATAAGCACCCTACCCTAAGTCGTTGATGGGGTTCAGTTTATTTTTGAACTGGTATGCAGCACGGGTTGCGAAACAAACGTTAGTTGTTACAAATTACGTTGAGAGAACTAAATGAAACATCTGTCACGAACAATTATTTGTAAATGAATGTTAAGCAAACACAATGATTGGAATACTTGTTTCAGCAACGTGAGCTAAGCAAAATATCGGAACAGCAGCACAAGTTTTATTAGGAATGAGATTAAACAACGTTTAATTTTCTGTAGCAGTATTATTGCTAGTCTTGCTTTTCAACTTGTAGGTCAAACATATACCGAGATAAAAATATCTGTGTAAGGTATTGATTAAAATAGTTTTCGGCACTTTATCATTCAGAAAATCACTTTTTGAGGATATCTTTCGAATTCCGAAGGTAATTTAGCAAGTAAAAAGAAAATATAACAATTTAATATCGATATTTAGTAATCCCCCCGTTTGAATGTGCCCATTACAGCACCGCCATATTATACGCACCGACCATCCTGATTAAGGTTTTCCGTGACCATCTTGGCTTGAAACACAAGTAAATAGAACATAGACCCGATGCTGTCCTGGATAATGACATACGTGTTAAAGAGACGATACTTTGTTATAATTTTCCACGGCAATGTTCTTTAGTGAAACAGTTATAACCATGCAGATGTCGGTGAGTTCATCATTTCAGGCACAATTAAAGCAGAACTCATGTAATGAGGCAAGCCTTGGTTTTAGAAACTCAACCTTACTGATACAGTATTATGACTGCTGGGGCACTTCGTGTTTTTTTTTTTTTTTTTTCGTTTCAATTTCGTTCCATATTCGTTTTGTTCCCCCATAACTTCCCCAGTGTTGACCATTTCAGGATCATTGGCTTGTTGCGAGTGAGTATTTTCCTGTTCAGTTTCAAAGGTTTGTCATTGATATCTGTAGTGCCTTGAACAAATTGAAGAGGTTTATGGCGATCTCAATACTTATCTCTGAAACATTTACAGTGATATAACTTTTCGTTACGCTTCCAAACGAATATACTGAATCACTAAAGTGAATTTTTCATTAATATTTGTGATGTTATTATGATTAAGATATGCTTAATTTTTTTAGCATGGGGAGCTTACCATGACAGCGTGTACTAGACGAACATGGGAAACTACCCATACCATAATCTGAAAGAGCGTCGATCCCAGGGTTTTAACGAACAAGGACTTACGGGCAGCCCAGAAATGAGTTTCATTACATAACGAGTGATTTTTGTCTCTCCTGCTTTATTCAAAATATTGATTCCTATTTTTTACATCCACACAATAAAACACTCACGGGAATACACGATTCATGCATCGTATCATTCATTAATGCCACAAAAGCTATTATCGCACAGTTAATTGTATAGTTAGTAGTTGTGCACCATAAAAAATCCCAAACCTTTCTGTTGTGAGTACGGTGTGAGTGCATGATCTGCAAATTGAATACTACTCATCTTACTCGTGTGACGACAGCAAGAACGTCCTTCAGTCAAACAGCCGAATTCCGTGATCGATGTATGAAGATTGTGCAAAATCCAGTAAATGTTACGTGTATTTTAAAAATTGTGTTTCTGTAAATTTATACAAAAATAGTAAAAAAAAGTTAATTTGGGATATGTTAGAGAAATTGGCATTTTTTTTGTTTGTAAAATCTGATCAAATTTTTTAAATTTTTTAAAGGTACTACAGTCGGTGCAACATTTATGCAACAAACTCTATTGAACATAATCCAAGTATCAATAACAGTGTTTCTAATCCAAGCACAATAGCAATATCTACAACTGGCTGAAATTACCTGGACTATTGTTTGTAACGCGCTGTTAGTACTTACGTCAGTGTTTGTAACTATTTCATAATTGGGGGCAGATAGGGGTGTAGGGACTGGTGAATGATCGCACAGTCCGGCTCGGGTTTCCTTATCAAAACATATGTTACCGTGCAATATTTGCCTCGTCGTTCGAACTTTCTTCTTTGCCACGTTTATTAGCGGTTACAGAAGTCAGCAATATGTCTGTAGCAGAGCCTGTTGTTGAGAATGAATTAATAAGGACGAATTTCTCTTTTATTATTTGTCCTGTATAAGCCACCATTAATAAAATAGTTATCGAATAATTCCTAAGTTATGTTTGTTTAGCATATGAGTATGAAGTATAAAACATTACTCATTACAGTTTCCTTAGCTTACTTTGAGAAAGAAATTTGGTACCTGCTGACATACGCCTGTCGTATTGTCTCTTTCTTTTTAATATACTTGCTGGGCGCAGATATTGTTTTGCTTCTCTGATCGATATGTCATAAGCAGAACAGTCTTCTCGTTCCACTGACATTGGTTCTAATTTACTTTTGTTTTCTATTATCTTTTTCCAGAATATTCGCCCGAGCAGGAACAAAAAATTGATAGATGTCTAACAAAAGAAAAATACTGAATTAATGTTGTATCGGAAAAAATTCCTTCCTACTAACCAAAACCATTAAGAACCACTCTAAAGAGCAGATTCAAGAGTCCGTTTCTGCGAAAAGCTAAAATAAATCTTGAGGAATTTGTGCAAACGTGAATATCTTATGAAAGGTAACACGATGCCTTAATGCACGCAGCTATTGGGATAGCATTAGTTTAGTGCCTTGTCTAGCATTGCACATTCGGCACATAAAATATTATCACTAGATTTCTCATAAAGAAGCACCCACCAGAACACAAAGCATTAGAGTGAGGTATCTGAGGTGCCATGCTATTGATCCTGAAAAGCTCTCGGACCACAAGAACGTACAGAAAGAGGCGACAGATGGTGCTAAGAAACTTTGAAGTTAAGATTCACATAGCGTCATAAAAAATAGTCGGACAGCTGTTTTTTGTTTTTGTTTTTTTTGCTTATGGATTTACGCCTCGTCAACATCGAGGCCATTAGAGTCAGCAGAGGACTTGGGGAAAGAAATTGGTCATGGCCTTTTGAAGGAACTATGACGACGTGTGCCTGGAGTGATTTGAGGATCATGGAAAACCCAAATATGGATGCCCAGACGTGGATTCGAACCCACGTCCTCTCGAATGCGAGGCCAGAGTGTTTTCGCTCACCCTCCATGCTCGGTGTGAAAATCTCATTAATATCTATTCAGTAGTTTTTATAAGATTCCGAAACAAGCAGACACGAACTCAACTACATAGATTCAGAATTCATCTAGCGCGAAGAATCTTCCGTTGTGTCGGCATGGTTTGGGTTGCACCCTGGTAATCGATTTAAAAGTTTGATTTTCAATAGCTTGTTATGTAAAATATTTAAAATTCATTTTTAGGCCCACAAACCTCTGGATGGAACGAATCGACCACTATGTATAGCAATTAATACTCCAAATCAAGAAGGCAAAACGTGAAAAAGGGGATCTCTTGAAACTGGAGTGATATCTAATAGGGGAAAAGTGAATGTTGTGTTGCCCTGTCTCAAACTGTATATTATTCGAGCACAATGTGGGAAGCAGACTTCAGATAGCCGTTTCAACAGCTTAAATCCGCATATTCCACGCAGGAAAAGTTTAACTTGATTTGTACTTGAGATCAGACTGTTCTGGAAGATTATTTCTGTGTTACGGGAAACACGAGCATACCCCAAGCATAGTTGTCACAAAAAATGGACAAAACTCACCAAAATAAATAAAAGAAGGTGTGCTGTATTTTCTGATCAATAAAACGCCCTGAAGAACTGGCACGTAATGTTGTTCCTGCCATAATGTTTTCCCAAACATTTTATATTTATTTTGTATCTAGTGATCGACTTAAGAGGATACAAAGAAAAGCATCCCATCCAACGGTACAGCATTATTTAGTTTATTAATATTAACACGTTATATTAACCAATCGTTAATACTCAACCATCAGATACAGTATCAGGTTCAAACTGCAGTTGCAGTCATTATATAATTTATATGAACTAAAACGTAGTCATAAAATAGCTTTTTTAAAGCCTATTTACTTAAATATGAACATATATTATAAATAGTTATGTTTATCGGATGTCCAGTTTTTAATGTTCTCGTTGGTTATATGAAATGCTGTAAGGTTGCTCGCCGGCCATGCAGTAAATTTCAGTCTTACGGCCCTTATCACAGTCTCCGGTTATTTACTTTTGCCTCCAGTGCTGCTTGGTAAATCTTCTGAAAAGTACATACGTGGTGGGAGGCAAGAAAATATGTGTACCATAGAGTTTCATTTACGAAAGTAACTCCACAATCGCTGTGTTAATCTTTAGTTTCAATTGAGATCGAAATCTGAAGAACATCAGCATTGGCGTCGAGCATTTAACCTATGGAGAAGCTGAATTTCAACAACAGCACGAGGAAAGGACGTACCGTCCCCCAATTTGTAGCTGTTACCTGCGATTTCATCCGCGTGGACATACATTTTAATTGTTAGAATTTGGTACAGAAAGCTGTAAGTTACTTAATAGGTATCCAAAAAAGCAGGGAATAGGGATATTATGATGCCGAAGCCATCACCATACCACTATACTACTGAACCAGACTCATGAAGAGAACCAATTTGCAACGTGTTTAAAAGTAGCAACAAACTAAACGAAGGAGGATTAACCGTGGGATTTGAGCACAGGACTGGAACCTAAAGCAAGTGACCTCTCCCCCCTCTCTTCCCCCCCACCCCTTGTTGACCGACCTCGTAGTTTTTTTTTGTGTTTGAGACAATTTTTTTGCTCTACTCATTTCTAGGACGGTTATACCCCCCCCCCCCCCCGGCGAGATTTCGTTGCACCCCCCTTTTTCCTACTTCACCCAACGTAATTAATGAACGCCCCCTCTCATTATAGAGACTTACACACACTACCCATCTGTCCGTCGCCGTCTGATTAGTTTTCAAAATTTCATGGCAAAATACGTTATCTATACCGAAAATGTATCCCATGTCCTTTCTAATGGTACATAGCATCCCATGTCCTTCCTAATAGTACGTACATAATATTTATTTGTTAAACTTCATCAAGATCGGTTAAGCAGTTTAGCCGTAAAACCTAACAAAGTTATTTCCGCATTTAAGATTCTATTAAAGACCGCAATTCCGGTCTCGGTGGTAAGGTGACAAAGTTATACCGTACCTCGTCTTGGTGTTTCTGACGTGAAACATCTATTGCCGTGCCTTGAGGTTAAGACCGACTCGTATACCGTGACGTCATAACCCCACTCCAACGCCACTCTCTACCGGCAGCATCTCTTCCTCTAGTGTCTCTACTCCCTTTTGTTTTCAAAAGAACAGTGTCTGAAGTAGGGTTGTAACGGAGGACATCTTTGCGGATGCGGATCTTCATTGCTTGACATCCACGGATGTGGATGTTTTGCGGATGCGGAGGTAGAATAATTGATTTATAATTATTTAGATTTTAATAGTTCATCAAAAATAAATTATAAATCAAAATAATTATATATTTTATGCCAAATTTTCGTAAGTAAATTCTGTTTCCAAATATACTGCCATATTGATTTACTTTTGCCTCATCTATCAACAACAAAAAAGTGGAATGATTTCACAAGTGAATTAAATTATTTATATTACTACGCACGCGTCTAAAAGCCAATCTATGGCATATCAACTTTGCGGAGTTCGTGGCTCAACTAATTCAAGCATCAAGCACAAGGCCGCGGCAATGAACGTCTCCGTGCTCCCCCACCCCCCATCCCTCTTTTTTTTTGCTTATGACTATACGGCTCGTTGACGCCGAGGTCATTAGAGGCGTGAAAGGATCGGGGCTACGAACGGGAAAGAATTCTGCTATGAGCTTTTAAAGCAAGCATTCGCCTGGAGTGATTTCGGGAAACAATGGGAAACCCAAACCTGGGTGCCTGTACGGGGATTCGAACCGGCGTCCTCCCGAATGCGAGGACAGAGCATTACTGCTCACCTACTACTCTCGGTTCAGTGCCCGCCACCTACCTTTCAACCGCTCTAGTGGCCCATTCACAGTACAACTTGTAGGACCTACGATGATCAGATTTTCGGTAAGAACTCTTGATGGGCCGTGAAAGGGGTTACAGGACTACATGCAGGACGTGATGGATGTTTCTGGACTCCCAGGTAACCAACACAGGTCCTTGCAGTCCAACAAGCTATGGCTATTGGAGGAAGCTATTGAAGGAAACATCCTACGAGGGTGAGATAAGGACACATGGTGTGCTAGGAACCAATCGTGGTGGTGTAACGGTTAGCGTTCTGGCTTCGCATAGCGTTCTGGCCTCGCATTCGGGAGGACGGCGGTTCGAATCCCCGTCCGGGCATCCAGATTTGGGTTTTCCATGGTTTCCCATATCACTCCAGGCAGATGCCGGGATGCTTCATTCAAAAGGCCATTGCCGAATTCCTTCCCATTCCTTGCCCCCCATCCTTTCTCGTCTCTAAAGACCTCGGTTAAGAGACGTTAAGCAGTTTAAAAAAAAAGGAAAGTATGAGTGGAAAGTATTGCTTGGAACATTTTGTTGGATCCCTTCTATTAGCGTGAATGCGTGAGCGCATCGTACTGTAATTCTACACGGATGCCCTATAAGTTGGACCGTGAATAGCCCGCTTTACTTTACATGCAAATTCAAACTTTTAAATTCGTCGCTCAGGTTATAATACCGTTCAGTTCATTGTTACTTTTATAGCAAAATCGTCAGAAAAAAAACAACCACTTTGTTGTTAGCTAAGCGACGATGGACAGAACCTCATATAAAGAGAAAAGAATAATACATATGGCAATGTAAACAAAACATCCGCATTAAAAATTGCGGATGCGAAAGCGGATTTAGAATTTCACGCGAAAGTTCCGCACTTGCTGATATGGATATCCGTTACATCCCTAGTCTGAAGTGCTTTAAGATTTTAAATCAGTGACAGTATTATTGAGTTTAAACATGAGCGACAGTGACGATCAAGCGGCCAAGAAGAAACAAAAGTTCAAAGATGATCAAAGTGCAGACTACAGTAAAATGTCTAATACGTGTGCACAACGTTTACTTTACGAAACACAATCTACCGATTCAAAGCAAAGGTTAGTAAATCATCTATTATTATATTATTACTGTTCTATTTTATTTGTTCAATTGAAGTTAGAAATGTGTATACAGATGCTAAAACAAAGGGAATCGCGAAGGTTCAAGGATTTTGGGAGATGATTTAGACAAACTTCCGATGATTTTTGCACGAGATTTTAATGTTAATTTTACAACAAACGATTGAATCCCTTTGACGATATTTCATGAACAAAAATTTGAAAATCAATAATAAATCAACAGATATGGAGCAACAATCGATTCCGTATTATGAAGATATCTAGATAGCATCTCGTATAATACTTTTTTTTGCATTTTCAGTTACCATCGGCCAAGCATTTCTTTAATACCGTCTAATACCTCTTCAACAGCTATTGTTACAGAAATCACAGAAGATACAGCAAATAATATTCCGTAACTGTATTGTAAAAAAAAAGTCTACATTAATAATAGTTATTTGTCTTGTATTTATATTCTGAATATTATTACAATAAAGATAATAATAAAATATATTTATTTTACTAACGAAACTAATTTTTATGTATTTTACTCCATATTTATTTATCGGTTTTTCTCAATTATAAATTCTTTCAATAACCATCAATTTCGATGTTTGACATCTACATCTACATATATACTCTGCAATTCACAAAATTGTGGGTGGCAGAGGGTGCCTAGCACCAAAGCTAACCTCTTTGTTGTGCTTTCCAATTCTAATGGTACGAGGGAAAAAAGAATTCATATAAGAATCAGTGCGGCACCTTATTTCTCTAATTTTATCTTTCCTGTCATTCCGACTCAAATAGGTTGGTGGACGAAGTATTTCACTACACTCGTAAGTGAAAGTGGGAGTACACATGTTTACCAATAAGTTTATACGAAACGTGCGTCGTCTATCTAACATCTACATCGATAACAGATAGGTGAATTTAGGCTTCAGCCACCACGTACAATAGCGAATATGGTGAATGCTATTGCAGCCACCGAAATACAGACAGTAGGACAGTGTAGATAATGCAAGTGCAACTGCAAAAGGAGTTAGTGTAATCTGCATAACGGTAACCGAAATATGGCATAATAGATAGTGAAGTGATATGTTCAACCTTCCAAGATTTTAACATACCACTATCTGCTGGCAACGTTTATCAGGTCAGTGAGAATTACGACCTATTAGAAATGAGGAAATGGCATCGGAGGGAACGCAGAAACCTCACAGCGGTAGCTATAAAGTGGCCAAAACATCACTTAAGGGACAAAATAACGGTCGGGAACAATGCGGAAGACTATCAAACAACAAGAACAACCTGAACTCAAAGACTACTGTAAAAGGCGCAACCACAGTGATGTGGCATCTTAGTAACGTTTGAATAGTAACATTTCAAGAATCCATTCACTGGCTGTTAGCAGTTGTTTCACAAACAGCAGCTGATGTTACAAGTAGCAGACCTCAAAGGTATAACTGTCGAGCACTCTCAACAAAAACCACTTCAAATACTTAAAGATTTGACTTTGTTTGGTAACTTAGAATCAACATTCGGCTGTCTCGCTGATCACGACTGGCGTTCGAATCTCCACGCAGATTGTTTTAATTTATTTTATTTTTAAACCATTTCACAAACAAAAAACACACTTATCACATACAGAACACAGCACAGACAGCTGCGACGCTCAGTTCCCGCATTAGTACTTAGTACTGACATCAGCAATGGCATGCGGCGGTTCATAATTTGGCGATGCCAATGATGAGTGAAACTCATGGAATGCAGCCAACCCCTAAACAGTGGGCGAAGAAAAAAGACTTAGTTTTTCAATTTTTGTTCTCGTGCAGTTTTTTCGTATTTTAAAAGATGACGAAAATTTTCTTCAAAGAAACTTCAATGACTACACACACTTTCAAAACTTGCTCCAAGTTTTTCATATGTTCCTATCGTTAAATATCAACGGTAATATAAAGACTTGAAAAGTGAAGAATTACATCAAAATATTCAGTATAAACAACATCTGATACAGAATAAGTGTGAATATGAATTGAATGATGCAATAAAAAACAGTTTAACAGTTTTCAACTTTTGTTCTTCAATAATTTTCAAAACTGTTGAAATATACTCGTAAGCTGTTTCAAAACGTTCAAGCTATAGAAATACTTTTATAACATAAATTGGTTTGTCTTTAATTACGGAATTTGAAAAGAATTCATGCACGTGAGGCAAAAGCTTTGTTTATTGGCTGCAGCTAATGTTATGAAAATTTGTGTTTTTGTCCATGTTTGATAGTTACTATTCGAGTATTTATTCCTTTCTTAATGGAATTATCGGTCATACGTTTTACCGGACATAATTAGGTATTTCAATGAGAAGCTACCAAACACTTGATGGAAACTAAGTTTTAAAGCATCTACTCTTTCCAATTTCTGTGAACAAAACAACGAAAAACTACACTAACGCAAAAATTAAGTATTTATTATTAAAACAAATAATTTTCAAATGACAACATACAAGAAATAAAACGTATTAAGGGGAAAAAAATCTGCGCGGGAATTCTGAAACCATTCGTCGAATTATTGGTCGTTAACTTTAACCATCTTAAATGTGAATGCTATCATATCATTATATTAAAGCGAGCCGAATCCACCATCACATGTCAAGCTGCGCCGATCCACAAGTTAGATCAGGGTATGGCTCGGGAACCGACTTGGGTTTGGAATTGATATTTTATCGTGAGATCATTATGGGATACTGATTTCCGCATGCTGTGTCATCTCTACAATGCTTAAGATACGGTAGTTACACAGTGATGTACAATGATTCAGATGTAAGAGAAACATTTGGTACGGGGCGTTCTGATTCTACCTTCTAAATATATAATTAAATCATTAACGGGTGCTCCAGAAATCCCGTATGGCGTCAAGTATTTGACTTCGATGTCAAGGGAATATGGAACTCTGGATCTGTGAAACGTCCAGATATTGAAGATCCTACAACTGGACTTCCGGGATTCCATCTGAAGAGAGACCAGTGCGTCAAACTAAATCACCTGAGAACAGGCTACGCCAAATGTAACACTATGTTCTAATAAGTGGCGACTTCAGGATTCTCCTGCGGAGCTCCTTCCCAGAGTGTGGAGCACATCATCAAGGAAGTACGACGGACCATCCCAAAATATTTTCAGTGCTACAACTTCCTTCGTAGCATGGCTGCAACAACTGGACATCGATTTGTGAATGCTACCAACATTCTTGTCATTGTATATATTTATATGTATTACATTAGTTGATTAGCCACACGACGAATAAATAAATGTCGGGTGCTTTTTCATAAAGAAACTGACTGATTATAATCCTATATTTCGAACGACAAGCCTGCGTGTTGTATGTAAGCAGCCTAGCTTACGCCATCCAGGACCCACTTGCTGCTCCCCATAAGCAACTATTTCTCCCCCTGGAACCCGGCTGACTACGTGCCTGCTGACGGGACCGGCTCAGATGCCTGCTGACTGCTTCACCAGCGACGGCGATTCCTGGAAGTGTAGGGTCTCGCATTGTAAGGGTCACGGGTTCGAGTCCAGCGGGCATGGATGGCTTTAATTAAGTGTTGTGTACGTTATGTGTTGTCCCAAATTACATGATCCCGATATCATACTAAGTTCAAAATAAATTGCAGCTGTCTAAATAGTCGCAGGCCATTTAAAATAATAATAAAAAATTAGACTGCTTGAGCTGGCAGCAAACGAGACAGGGTTTTAAAGCCCAGCCTCCCACTATCGAACCATCGTGGTGTGTCAGTTTCGACTAATCTTGAGCCACGCAGATATGGTTATATGAGCCATGTAGATGAGGTCAATGCAAAGGGCTTCTATACCACGTTTAGTTATCTCCTTATCAGTCAAGAAAAGTAAAAATACTGTACAAATTGCCGTGTAAAAATAGAAACGAGCAGCTAATGTTCGGAACCAAAGTACAGTCTTGCAGCGGAGTGGTTTACATGAATATGTATTATTTATTAATATCACACAGCAAGGGGAAATTAGGAACGGCATGACTGAATTAAAAGGAAATTAGATGAAGTCAGTAGCTAGGTGTGAATATCGCGTAGTGAAGGGGAAAAAATTCGTTACGAATATTGCAGAAAAAGGGCAAATCAGTGAAGCTACCGATTTGTTTTATTACGTTCAAAGCGCCGAAGCCTACGTGATTCCATTCCTGCAGAGCTTCAACTGTATCCGCTTCGGCCATAGGATTTTGAAGGAAGAATCCCTTCATTTGCATGGAATAATTTGGGGAAATCATGGAACACTCAAATCTGAATTCCCGGACGGGAATTCGAACCCGCGTCCTCCTGATGCGAGGTCAAAGAACTACCGCTCACCCACTATGCTTCGTCGCTCCTCAAGAGAGCATTAGTGATGAAAGATACATATATGATATCACAGGAAATTTACTGTTTTATTATTTCTAGTGGTATGTTTGTAATATGATGACAAAGTTTTGAATAGTATATCAAAGAAAGTTTTGTTAACCATATAAAAAAACGTAACTTTTTTCAGCACAGCAAAACCTGTGTGACAGAGAAATCAGAAGAGACGAATTTTCAGCCTTTGATCTACTGAGGTATTAAAATGTATGACTCAGCAACGGAGGAAAAATCGAACAGTAGTAGCACGTGCAGAATAAAATAGGTACATTTTTTATGTCTCGATTATAAACTTGTTCACAACTTCTGAATCGATTAAAAGTTTCAATCTTAATTCGATGATCTTGAACACCTTATTTATAAGATATTTGATAGAGTTTCATCAACTTTAACATAGACGTGAAGTAAAATAAATTCTAGGTATTTTTCATTTTTCATGCTATGACAGTTTCAGTGTTCTTTTTGATGCACTCCAGTCTGGTTATTTAGAAGTGAACCATTATGAATGGCGCAAATTTTTTTGAATTTTAAAATTAGCCCAATTGTAGCATTTGAAAGAGGTGAATTTATTCGGAAAAATAATGTCGATTCTATCCCAAAAGAAAAGTTATTTTTCAGGAACTCATAAGCCCCCAGGATAATAGAGCTTATTATTTCCCGAAATACTTGATGTGTTGGATCTTGGATTTCAGTTTGTTTTTCATATTATAATGTTACGCTGTCGCTACATTCTAGTGTGCATTTTTATTATATAACTCATAATGTTAGAGTAATTTACATAAATCTTGGGCGACCACCTAAATAGTTTTTTTTTGTAATTTCCTAAAGTACGCAAGATTCCAAGTAAAGTCTGTAATGCAATGAAGAACATTCAGTGTATCTTGTTGCAACGAATATTAAAGAATTATTGAGCTGTGTAGGCTTCAAGGTAATCGTGGCCTTCCCGAGCTATGGCGACAGGAAGTCGCGGATAAAGGGTTCTGCCGGACGATACATTCTGCTCCTTGGAGATGGGCAGTCAACAAGGACGCTCACCTGGCGGGAAATGCCTGCCGCCCGAGCACAGGGTCGTCCCCGAACTTAGCCGAATATGTCCGACCTCTGTGATATACGCGGGGCAAATAAAATATCGGGGATATCACGTGACTTTAGGTGCCAACCTGACGATCCAATCCAAATGAGCATATAACTTAAAATCCTGGTAATTTACTGTTAAATGTGATCTTCGAGACTGCATGGGGCGGAGCGAGAAATTTCCTCGCAGATCGAAGAGCGATGAGCTTCATTCGATTCGATGCTAGTCTATGGTGGACTCCGAAAGTTGCTAACTGCTGCAGCCCGACTCCTGGTGTCGGAAATCTGACGCTGCCGGTTTGCTGGAGTAGCTTCCGCACGGCGAAACAGCCAGTAATGCGATGATGCGCATTACCACTACGGGCGTGCCTGTAGCCGCCTTGTGAGACAGTCTCACATACCATGGGTCATCTCCGCACACCACAGACATCCGACGCAGAATTACAATGGTAAATTATTACGACCAAGCCATCTGATCCATGTTCTAACTTTGTAACAAAAAACCCCTGTATTAATGTTAACGGTAAATTCGCTCAGACTTGTAATCGCCAATGACAGGAAAATAAATGTCATATTGTGACAGTTATCCTATATTCCAACTAACATCGAGAGTCTTGCAAAATCCATATTTTCACTCCTTAATAAAACTAAATTAAAACCCCAATTTATTTATATTAATAATTAATTTATAAATATTAACCATGACCACCAAGGCCCCTACTACAATATCAGACAAATCTATGAAATGATTCCTAACTCTTGCTTTGCCACTGCGCATTTCATAAACAGAACAAAATCAAAGAGACTGTTAGAAGCTTACTGAATTTATTACAAAATCTATATTTAATCAAGTAACGAGTGTGGAGGTGTGTTATTCTTTCAAATTCTATTCTGAAATACTACGAGTGATTTAGTGAGACATGTGTTTGTGTAGGTATACCTGTCATGCATGTAGTGTGAATTTTATAAACTCAGCAGTCACCATTAAATCAAACAATCGAATGTCACTTCAGTTACATTCCATCAAAAATATTTTTAAACTTAATCAGTTGCTGAATATACTTTACATAATGATGTTTTAATGTGAAAGAATAGCGTGACAACTTCATAAAAATTTTATTTCTTCAAAAGATTTAAAAAAAAAAAAACAGGAATATCTATGATCCACGTTGTAATGGAATATCTATGATCCATGTTGTAATGGTTATGACAATATGATTTTAACCTTGCAAAACTTCCATGTTATATTCTGTGTAAAGATCTGTATTGACTTGATCTTTTTTTAATGTTTACAAGTAGCATGAAAGTTGGGTATCTTACCTCATTCAAACTGAACGTTGTACTTGAAACAAATAATAAGTTGTTATGAAATTTTATTATTTTGATCTAGTAACTATCTCTAGCGATGAATCGTGTGATCTAATCACTCAGCAATGTGATTACCTGAACTGATCTGTTATATTATTTAGCCTCTCTTACTATAGAACACTATCGTCACAACAGTTTATTTACAAGCAACTAAATTAACCACTAATAATGCAACTATTACCTTAAACTTGGACACCAGCTCGGGAACTGCTTCATTCAACCAGGAAGCAATAAACCCATCAACAGCCACTAAGAGCTACACCACTACTGGGGCAGTTAACGTCCCATGTAATAAGAAACATAGTACAATTGGCCAAAAAGCTTCGCGTACAAAGAATTGCGACAGGTCACAGTAACGGGTTTTTAATGTACTAACCAAGAGCAAGTTGCAAATTTTTCCGTGAGTGAGCCGGTCACATACACAACCGGAATTTCTCAAGTAGACTAACTTCTACCGTTGCTGCAAGACGTTATCAATAATCACCAAAACCTAAAAGTGATCTCTATAAGCTTGCTACGCGATGGCGTATGAAATAATCTAACGTGAAGATTGATTACAGTCAATAATGCCTCTTTTCGAAATTGAAGGTTGTTAAGAAAAAGTTTAAATAAAAATGTCTATAATTTACGGGTTTGTAGTGCCTGACAACGTCGGTGAAGAATATTCACTAACAGATAATGAAACTAACGAAGAGTGAATTAGAGTCATATGCCTTGTCAACAAAGTAAGAAGACTTGGAACCAATAGTAAAATATTTTTACTCCTTGTACCATTTTAATAAAATTTGACACAATTGGCAAGTATTAGATTCGACAGTGTAGATAACAAACTGAAATATCACTAAACGTATCTGAAATCAATATTTGTGAGCTGTTCCTATTACTTTTTACGAAAGGCACCAAAATTAATATCGCGGAAACAATTCAGTGTCACCGGCTTGATTTTCACTATACGCAATTAAGCTCAAACCAAATGCTACGACTGCTGCACAGTGTGAAAACAGTAAACAACAAACTGTGAATGAAGTTTGACTCATCAAGTCCTGTAAAACTAGAATTAAAACGGTAGTTGTATATTATTATTAATATTATTATTCACATCAACATAAGCGAAAGTTCAAAACTTTCTACTAAAGAAAATTGCAACAATAGTACTAGGCGAGAAGTATTCGGATGTACTTGCTCTTCCAAGTAACCACATCACGAGTCATTTTGATGACGAAGATATATACTGTGTGATACCTATGTGGCAATCGTTTCCAAACGTTTCAACGAAATAAACTTACAATCAGACAACTGGCGCATTTAACTACATTTTGACTATAACTCTACGGCAACCACTAATCCGAGTAGACACTGAAGTTATAGGAAATAATACGCAGTGAACACACAGAACCAACATATAAGATACGTAGACTGGTCAATACCTCGCACTACTGTGTATTAAGCAAGATATCACAATAGAAAAGACCGAGCGTGGTTAGTGAGCGGTTAACGCTCTGGCCTCGCATTCGGGAGGATGCGAGTTCGAATCCCGTCCGGGCATCCAGATTTGGGGTTTTCATGGTTTCCGCAAACCACTCCAGGCGAATGTTGGGATGCTTCCTCGAAAAGGCCATGACCGAATTCATCCCGTTCCTTGTCCCCAGTCCCATCCCGCCTCTAATGACCTCGACGTCGACGTAATGCCATAAGAGAAAGGAAAAAAAAAACAATAGAAAAGGTCTTTAACAGCGCATGCAGTCACAGTATTTGGCCTGGCTGACATATATTTCAGGACAAAGTGGTTAAGTTGTAAGTAACGCATAAGAGAACTATAGATACAGCTAGGTAAAATATTCTTTAAACAAATTATTGAAACATCTACTAGTAAAAAGCTGGCACTGAAAAGTCGTGATACAAACTAGTATACCTGCGTAATTTTTGTTAGTTAGTTTCTAAGTTGCTCATTAATTGAAGATTGAAACAAGTAATTATTTGAAACGGTGCACATTCTTCAAATTTTATCTAATGACAGTCCGCGATAGCCATCACAATGTTTCTATCTTTCTGTGAAATGTAAATTCTATTTTTGTTTCGGTGGAGGAATAACTGTTAAGTATTCATTTATATTATCGCAGATGTATTTCTGTGAGTGTAAACAGAGCTCTTCACAGACACTTTGCCAAGTCGTTAACTTGGGAATATATCTCGGGCGGTGAGGGAGGGGAAATTGTTTGGAGCGCGTGTGTGGAATTCAATTATCGGAAGCTGGGGTTTTGGAGGGTATTAGCGAATCATGTAGCACCTGCTTATTGTCATCGCGTAATGAACACTTTTCTGAAATGAAAAGTATTGCATAAAAACGAGCAAAGAGAACGGAGGTGGAATTTATCGTTGATTCAGTTGGTTCATTCTATTAGAAACTCTGTCGTTAATGGTGCAAACTTTTCTAAAACTTTACCTGAGACACTCGGTGAACTTTTTTCCTTGCTAGACCCTCGGAATGACAGGCCACTTGCGTACTTGAAAGCTCCACGCTTTACGTGACATTGTTACCGCTACTAGGGACACCCGGTATCTTAGCAACCACAACCATTAACGCTCGAGCGTGGAATTTCCGTTTCCCTTTATCTCCTGAAATCACTCCAGGCAAGTTGTTCCTTGCCTCAATTGTCAGCTGGGTTTAGTTACCCGTAAATGCTTATAAAATCGGAATGCCTCAGTTTAGAGTGAATCCTTAAAATCTTTTAACCTACAAAGAGTTGGATTCGTATTTATTTAGTTCTGCTCTAACAGCTAAAACATTGAGATCCATCGTCTTAAGTACGATGCATCAATTGTATTCAGTTTAAGACAGAATCACTTCCTATAACTTTAATTAGGTATTTTTTTAATATTATAACGATACTCGTTTCAAATCGTAATGGTTATTAGAATGTAATAAGGGCCAAATAAGAGTTCTTCCTTTTACAACATTTTTCTACGAGTGATAAAGAAATACAATATCGATCTACCTATGCAGGAGAGCATCCAGCAAACTTTATGAACGCTATACGAGGATATTACAAAATGCACAACTTCAAGCTTTCTTTCGATATTATTCCTGGATATTATACCCTATAGTGTTTTTGTATAATTGTAAGTGCATCGTGTACAGATCTGCAAATCCTTTACCGTAGAACTAAGTATCCAAAGTGTTGCTTCAGACAAATGCTGGAATTAAAAAAAAAAAGGTTTTCTGCGATATCTAGAAAAAAAAGACACACATTTACAGAATCTACCTATGCAGGAGAGCATCCAGCAAACTTTATGAACGCTATACGAGGATACTACAAAATGCGCAACTTCAAGCTTTCTTTTGAAATTTTTTTCTCGATATTATACCTTATAGTGTTTTTGCATAATTGTAAGTGCATCGTGTACAGATCTGCATATCCTTTACGGTCGAACTCAATATCCAAGGTGTTGCTTCAGACAAAATGTTTGAGTAAAAAAAATAATTGAAGTTTGCCTTCAGTTATTGGTCTGACGAGATTTTCTGCGATATTTTGAGAACAAAAAAAGAGAGACACATTTACAAGATAGGATTAATATTCTATTGCGATCACAAGTATAATCGTTCGTCTTCATGGAGCAGAAAGCAAAAGCGATAAATAATGCTCGGTGAGCGAAATGTATCTTGGAACCACTTGAGTGCCGAACAGTACGGGCATAGCCGGCTCACAGATTTCGGGCATTGCTGCCACCAATGAAGTGTTACCTATGTGTCTAATGCTGTAACAGCACTAATAATTCAAACATTGTCCTATATAAATATTAACAACAGCAAACTTCAAGTTGTGATCCATCGTGAAAAAATTCTTTAGTACTCAAATGTGTTAGCAAATGCAGATGAATGTTTTTGAGGTGGAGAATAGTATTGCATTCTGGCGCGAGAACTCGTCCAGCCAGCATGGCGCACGCTGCGTCGATACGCGTAACCTCTCACCTTGACCTATTTCAACTGTGGTCACCCGACTGGAATGTTCCTACAGGTGCTAAAAACAGATTCAGTACTACGTCTCTCCTCCAATCAAGGTTAAATCAAACATAAATTTATAACGTGTAAACATCATGTTTCAATAGGATGCATTCCACATACGAGCAAAATACATTATACCAACAACTTACAACTCACGCTGTTTCAGGAATCTTTGTAAAACATAATGCGTTAGTAATAATGAGAGGAAAAACAAAACGGTGGACTAAAGGTTATAAAGATTTCACTTGTATTAGTTGGAACGAATGGTAACACATTATAACAAAGTGCAAAATTTTTGGCCAACAGATTTCAAAGTGTTGATAGTCTTGACGGGGTTCTGTGAGAGAAATCAAATATGATATGATGCCTAGTTCCATTAGTCACAGAAATTTTAAATTCCTACTGAGCAAATGTTTCCAACCTCGCTGAAGCGATACTCACTTTTGGTATTATGATATTGAGATTTGTGTATTTCATACATCTTGTCTCAATGTAAGGTCTGATATACCAAAAGGCAACAATGATTTGGTGATATGGTTCCTAGATGTGTAACTTGCTCATGCTGATATTTAAAACTTTGCCCATGTTCCAACCGACATAGAATACATAATTAACAAACATGCTATTCTTTGCAGCCAAAACAGTAAAGAAATAACCCGCTTTAAGCCTTCGTGCTGACGTATAATGATTAACACAAACGAAAGATATCTGCAGTAATAATATCTGATAAAAAAACTATTAAAATTTTTCAATTTCTCTTAATAATAATTAAAAGCTGCTTAATAAATAAAGAACATGCTTAAAAATTTCGGATAGGATTTTTAATGTGTTTAAGGCGAGTTGTTTCTTCCAGTTTGAACTTTCTTATTATAGTCATAACAAAATTTGTTAGTGTTGTGCATAACACTGCACGTCTCTATTACTACACACGCTCACTTATAATTTTTCCTAATGCATTTTCGGCACTATTGTCAGAGAAACAACAAATACGGTTAGGGCTCAACTGATGCAGATGTTATTCCACAGATCGTTCCGTTGCGGATGAAATCAGTATTATCGTCTCACCAGCACTACAATGATATAAGGTCAACTCTCCTATAGAAAACAGTCACCAGAAACCTGGGCTTCATCTAGGAATGGACGTTAAAAACACGTTCAAACAACCTACCGACCTCAATATGTCCATCAACACTTATCAGCAGGCAGCAAAGCAGTTACAAACACAGCCGTCCACACTTGACATCGTGTGTATGTTTCTGTCAGTAGAGTTTAATGTAAACCTGTGTGCACCACAACAGACGCTTAAATCATACCGAAAAATCTCCGACACCATCAAGTGCACAGAGTAACCAAACACTTATCATAGAGAACACAAGATTCACGCTTCGACCTCTCCCTCCCTCCCCCCCCCCCCCTAACAAGAATAGCATCACCAATCCGTCAGGTTGATGATATAAGCTTCACATAATCAAGATTTCATGAGGTTACCATGAATCTGAAGGGAGCCACATCATTCCTCATTGAAAAAACTAGTCTGATAGTCACTGGATGACTTTTCAAACCGTCAACTGGAATAGTCAATGAGAGCTTACAATCCCAGTGAATCCAACTCACTGACTTAATACTAGAAGTTTTTAATTTTTAATTCATTCATAATGCTACTGTACTCGGAAATTCCGACAGTCATAACTCAGTCTTCCAAACATGGTGGATGAGTGGTAACGCTCTGGACTTGTATTCCGGAGGATGTGTGTTCGAATCCTCGTCCAGCTATTCAGATTTGAGTTTTCCATGGTTTCCCCTAATAACTTCAGACGAATGCCGGAATGGTTCCTTCAAAAGGACATGACCGAATTCCTTCCCGCTTCTAGCCTCCATTCCTTTCCCTCGTTGTAGACAGGTAGTACAGCCAGAATAATGATAATAATAAGAGCTCTGTTTGTTGTTGACATTTCACTGGGCTGATATTTACGCGCGCCGACACAGAAGTAGCTGCCCCTAGCAGCCTGCTCCACGCTACGACGAAAACAGCATGGCTACCTCTGTCTGCAGATTAATGTGTTTCTTGGACTTGGAACATTGAAATTAAGGAAATAAAATTCACTGTTAACAGTAACGAACTCGACACAGGAAGAATCGTTCTTAATCTAATGTTTACTGACGGCTACGTATCGAATGACCCATCTTTATACAACGGCTGATCAAATGTGAATGAGACTTTTGAAAAATGAATAGTTTAATCCTGTTTAATGTCTTATTGTCAAGATTACTGAACAGAAGAATCTAGTGACTACTGCGAAACGAATAATTATTAACTCTCTACCACATAAATATTAAAGCCAGCATAAGTTTGTACAGATAGGAGAACCATAATGTGTAGTCTATAAAGATGATTTTTTTCAAAGAAGTTTTGTGGAATACTACAGTCAGATTGCAATTCTTATGCACGACTTCACAGACATCTTTCTTTCTACCCATAATTATACATTATCTATAGATTTTCGCAGACATTAAGGCCAGTACAGCTGACTACATCCCTCTGAAAGATTCAGTAATACTGTTTCTTCCGTAGATTCCTAAGACGTCTAGCACTCAGTTATCTTGTAAGCATCCCCCGGTTTTCGTCTCTGAAAATGCAGAATTTCTTTTTTTTTTTTACTTATGGCTTTACGCCTCGTCAACGCCGAGGTAATTAGAGGCGGGATAAGGTTGGGGACAAGGAACGGGAAGGAATTCGGCCATGGCATTTTGAAGGAAGCATCCCGGCATTCGTCTGGAGAGGTCTGGGGAAACCATGTAAAAACCCAATCTGGATTCCCGGAAGGGGATTCGAACCGGCGTCCTCCCGAAAGCGAGGCCAGAGCGTTAACCACTCACCCACCACGCTCGGTGCAGACTTTTTTATTATTATTATTATTACTCCGCGATTCACTAAAAGTGTGTGGCGGAGGGTGCATTGCACCTATCGAAAGGGGTTATGGTTTGGAAGGGTTATAAGGGATATGGCAGGAGGCGCCCATGGGCTATTGTGAGGAACCATCCCCGCATTCGCGTGGAGTGATCTGGGAAAACCATGGAAAACCCAGATCAGGATGGCTGGAGTGCTTTATCGAAAGCTACTCCTGTCGGATTTTAAGTTTACTCGCCCGGTAAATCCTTTCTATTCCATTCCCTAATCGCTCGTGGGAAAAATGAGTACAGAAATGAATCGGTTCTGGCCCTGATTACTCTTATCTTATTTTCACGGTCATTTCGAGATATGAATGTTGCTGGTAGCAATATTGCTGACTGTCATTCCGAAATACATCTGTCGTGAATTTTTCAATTAGCTTTCGTCGAGAGCAACGCCTTCGGTGTTCCAGGTCTTCCCAACCTAACTCCTTCAACATCGCACTTACGCTTTCCCTCCAACTATATATACCTGTCACGAATCGGGCGGCTCTTCTTTGGACCTTCTCTAAAGCCTCCATTAACCCCTTTTGATGGGGACCCCATACAGAACAACAATACTCTAAGTGAGGACGTACTAGTGACTTGTATACAATCGATTTAACTTCCTGAGTGCATTGATTTAAATTACGACCTAGAAATCGGAGCATACGATTTGCTTTTCCCATTACATTCTCGATATGCTCATTCCACGACAAATTATTACGAATTGTTACCCCTAGGTATTTAGCGGAATCTACCGTTCTAAGGACAGTGCCATTAATCGTATATTCATAGTTAAATGGTGTCACCTTTTTACTTACACGCATGACTTGGCACTTTTTAGCGTTTAACTCCAACTGCCAATCTTTAAACCACGCAATTATTTTCATAATATCGTCTTGTAACAAAGCGCAGTCGTCCTGGGTTTTGATTTCGCGATAAATAATAGCATCATCGGCAAATAATCTTTTCATCCCCCCTATTATGTCGCATAGATCATTGATGTATATGAGAAACAACAGTGGCCCTAACACGCTTCCCTGGGGAACTCCAGACCCCACTTCAGTAAGTGATGAACGCTCACCGTCGAGAACTACGCACTGTGTTCTGTCCTTCAGGAAGTCTGCAAGTATTTACGTATCATCGTCCAACAAAACGGTCGGTGGCTCCATGGTTAAATCGTCTGAGATGAGGTTCAATGGCCTCTGTTGGAATCCTGGTCTCGGATGATATCTTCAAAGGCCCTTAACCCGACCTTCACCTCTGGCACGGCTTGCTGTGTAATGTGAAGCACTTCAGAACGCATCCGTGGTTCGGATTCAACGTTATGCTGCTGATTCTCGTCACCCGATAGGATTGCAGGGGTAGGTGGCCACAGTGAATCGGAAACATTGTCAATCGGCGGCCGAACTATTGCTCTGGATGACCCGGCTAACAGTGCCATTCATCAATTTGAATTTGAAATATCGTCCTACGGTAGGTTATACTAGGGACCCACCTTCAGTTGAAACAGTTACATTTTAGTGTTACCGGCCTGGTTTCTCAGTGGTTAAGGTGTCAGACTGGAGATCGAAGGGGAGGGGAGGGGATTTTCATAGGCTTTAAACCTTACATTCACGTCTGAATGAGTACGCCAGAACGCTTCCGTGGTTCGCATTCCATGTTAAACTGTGGGTCCTCTATACCCGGTAGGATTACCGCGTTAGGCTAGGTGGCTACGATAGAGCCAAATTACGCAGTGGATAAGAAACCCTGTCACCAGGTCATTACACTTTGGTATTTACGAGTCACGGCTGTCTATAACGCTCTCTATTTCCGACTTTCAATAACATCTTAGCCAACAGGCTGGTATATATTGAAGATAAAAGTACTCTAATGTTGGTTTTAAGTAATAATTTTGTGACATTTGTCCAAATATAAAATTTTCTTAAAGAACCGTTTGCTTTCGTCGGCTCTTGTTTCTTTCGTGGCCACGGGTAATATTTGTACTAATACCTAAATTAAAAATTTACGATTTATAAAAATTACATCTTGACAAAAAGAGACGTATTGCGAATTTGACTTCGGTTCATTATTTACATGTAAATAAAATGAGAGACCTTAGTTAATCAAAAAAATATTTATGATTAGATGTCGCGATGATAATTAGATTTTAGAAATCTCTGATTTTATAGAGACATCACAATGCCACTGTGCTTTTGATCACTGTTTCATTCCCTCCTGTTGAGTGCCAGGGGGCGAGCTTTATGGACACATCGTGCTCACTTTTTTATTTATTTATTAATTTTTATCCACAGATATGATACGCCGCAACTTTGTACAGATTAAAAAATAACGATGACACATTATTTACATAAAACATTGACAAATTTTGTATTAGGAAAAAAAAAAAATATTGCTATGCGTTCCTTCCCGCAGTATACAGTATACTGACGCAACATCGCTCTCGGCTCACCCCTTCGTCTACGTTCTTTGACATAAAAAGTACTTGATGTTGGTGAGTCCGATTCCCTCGACGAATTAGATAAGACACCACTACGATCTGCATGGTTACCAATCAAACATGCCATGTCCAGTTTATAGCTGTCATTATTATTATTATTTTTACATAAGAACACCGGAGACAGTATACAAACCTAGAGCTGATTAATTCTTCATGTATGCGCAAGTACCACGTACGATGCAATGGGCATAACAACGAAAAGGATTGCATTTTTCTTGGTTGAACGAAGCTATGTTCTGCTCTGCAGATCTTCCACCAGATACAGAACGCTCAAGTCAAACGACACAATATTTCGCCTCGTTGAAGTCATTAATGGTGGGAGAAGTTCTGTGGTCAAGGAACGAGAATGAATTCCCCCACAAACTTTTGAATGAACCATCCCGACATTCGCCTGAAGAGATTTCAGGAAACTGAGGAAAACTGAAATCTGGATGCTCAGACATGGATTCGATTATAATCGATTCCTGCAGCCCAAGCGTTACTCACTTCACTGTCTCTCCGGTAGATTTATTATTTTACATCGCTACTGGCTCGTTCGCACTAGGCTAGTAATTTATTCGAGAGGCGAGTGATTTAGTAACTAAACTGTGTGAACAACGAAAATTAGTCGAGTAGTTTAGTCGAATCGATCCGGTTTTGTTCTATTAAACCGGGCGAGTTGCACCCCCCACCCCTCACCACGCGCCACTGCCCACTCGCTCATCGGCTAAACAAGTCTGAACCTACTGTTAAAGCCGAATTCATTAGCTGCCGCAAAAATGTCGTTTCGCTGGTGCGAAGAAACAATTTTAAAATTTGTTTCCAAATATGTAGAACGTGAATGCTTGCAGAATATTAAATCCTCGCACTAGAAAAGCAAACAAATTACAATAAACATACCTGGATTTGGTGAGAAGTAATTTGAAAATTGAAAACATCTGCTTAGTGCACAATTTTATTAATTATGTTATTACAATAGCATCTAGATTATATGATAAGATGATATTATTATTGTTATTAGAAGTACTACCACCGAGCGGGGCGGTGTAACGGTTAGCGTTCTCGCCTCGCATTCGGTAGGACGGCGGTTCGAGTCCCCGTCCGGGCATCCAGATTTGGGTTTTCCATGGTTTCCCCAAATCACTCCAGGCAAATGCCGGGATGCTTCCTTCAAAAGGCCATGGCCGAATTCCTTCCCATTCCTTGCCCCCATCCTTGCCCCCCATCCTTTCCCGTCTCTAAAGACCTCGATGTTAAAAAGAGACGTAAAGCAGTTACAAAAAAAAAAAAAAAAAAAAAAAGTACTACCTAACGCGATAAAAATCTTTTTAGAATCATCTACTCGCAGAAGTTAAAAAAAAAAGGACCAGAAATTTAGACGCAGGTACTGAAACAGTTTACATTCCTTCAGTAAAATGAATCAGTTTACTGGATGTATCTCTACGAAATGTTTCATAGATTCCTTCACAGTGATGAATTAGGAAATAGCTGATTTTCGTGTATAAATACGAGGTGTGAGTGTCCTTAAACTACATCAGGTGGCAATAAAGTAGAGAACTGCCTGTAATTTTGTAATTGCCGGAATTGCACTTATGAAATAGGTAACTTCACGCTGAATTTTCACTAACACAACTTTTGTTCTCAAACTATTCTTAGTGCTGATTCCTTCAAAAGACAATTTGCAGCTCCTAGTTCATTCCTTTTATCAACCCATTTTCGTACGCATTGCTTTTTTTCTTCCTTTATCGCACAAACTTCTTCATCCATCTCTTCTAAAGTAGTGATTAACATAAGCTGTATCAGCTCATTCATTTGATTGCGTTGCAGCCTGCTGGCAAAATACCACGCTACTTGTGAACTGTACTCGACCGTAGTGCGAACGATTATTGGTCAGTGGCGAGTAATTTAGCTACTAAACTACTCGCCACTCGACTAAATTACTAGCGTAGTGCGAACGAGCCTTACCAGGCAGAAGTCAGCCAATTTTCGGAGAGGCTCGTGTCATAAACTAAACTATTAATCAGCTCGTTTGTGCTTTGGTTTGACATATTACCATGAGACAAAATTACACACGATTAACAGCCAAACATACTGGCATCAAAATCTATACTATTATACATTTGTTGCGGGTTTGAGAGAATTGCCTCATAACACTAAGCAGTTCTGGATATTCAACTAGCCTTGTTTACAGAGACGCTAAATGCAATTAGTTCTAATTTTTAGCCAGTACGGCGCATTTTGTTTCACATTCTTGTTTGTTACGATGTTGATTTTTTTACAATTCTTCGTCATTTTACCGTAAATTTTTTACCTATATTGCGTGTACTGGTTTCCCGGAGCCTGGTGGGTTAGCGATTAGGTGGCAGCGACGTATTCTGTACGACGCGGTTTCAATCTCCACTTGGTTAGATAGATTTCGGTTTTGCATGGTTTGTCGAAACCACACTATGCGAATGGCGGGATGACGATTTTCCGCTGTTTTCTCACCAGTCATCGCCAAGCCGTATAGCTTTCTTCAACTTTTACCGTGTATTCGCATTCTTTATTGTTCTGAGTTGTTGGTGTTTCGTGTTCATATTGATATCATCTGTTAATGCTGCTTGAGTCTTCCTGTTGTTGGTGTTCTTGTGGCTGGGTGTAATGTTCTGTGTCTAACTTGGAAAACAGGGGCGCAAGCGCAGAATAAATGAATACACAAACCTAACAAATAATACTCACGTTGATCCTCTCAAGACACAGTGAAACATCTGCTTTCACTCATCACATTTCTTTCCAACACTCAAAAAATTGATAACAGGTTTCGTGAGTTTTTTTTTTGCCTTGTGGAACTAAAAAATAAACTTTGTTTCCGCATACGTGTTTCGAGTTATGAAACCATTTTCGGTGCGGTAAAACAAATAATGAACATTTTTTTATATTGAAATATTATGCTTCTGTAGTTAATAATAATAATAGTGATTTGTTCTTTAAGGTTAGTGATAATTATTTCCACTGCATTTACAGTTTTTTCTTTCTTAATACATTACAGAAGGAACATTTTTCATATCAGTTTTGTGTTTCACTGCTTTTTATGTGTTACACACGCACTGTAATGTTTTGGCATATAAAACATGTTTCATTTTGATGAACACCCTGTTTTGCGACTTGTTATAATTTTCTAGATTGTAAACACGCGTTTATTATTGTTTATACTGATTTATTCAGAATTTCCAACTAATATAAATGTGCATTACCAACCAGGTTTATTTTATTGTATTGGGTTAAAGTTTTGTGTATACTATAGCGGTATGATTTATCATGGAACTGTTTTTAGTGCCCTGCAAAGTATCTGCTTCGTGGAATGGACTTCGTTTAGCGCTGAGAGTTAAATTCGTTCATACAAATGAGAACGAACTGAAAATGTGCAAATAATGAGAAAGTATAAAGCAGCTACAATTAATATATAATACCTTGGCTACGGCTTCCACACAAACAAAACAATACAAACTTTTCAAGGAAAGTGTCAAAAGAAAATAGAATTAAAAGCTAAATAAACACTGACCAACGTCCACTAAAAGGAGGATTGTTAGTAAACACTGAAATAACATGGAATATAAAAATGAAAGAAAAGGTAGTTTTAGTGTATATGAACAAAATAGATTTATTTTATAAAATTATTGGCAAAGCTTCTACATAGCTGTTTCTGGAAGTTTTTATAACAGACTAGCCTCGTACCCGCGACTTCGTACGCGTGGATTAAGATTTTTTTTGCCAGAATTAAATATAGTAAGTTGTTGGTAACGAAGGATTAGTCCCAAACAATATCGAGTCCGCATAATATGACAGGAAAGCTATCACTATATCATTCTACCGTCGAACCTGCCTGTTGAAGAGAATTAATTTCCAACATATTTCTGTCACTATTCGATAAGATCTCAAAATTTCGTGACTAAAACTGTTAATCATACTGGAAAAAATATCCTGTGCCCTTCATACACATTTCCTTATAAAATTACATCACAACAATATAGCCATTTAGTCGTCAAAACGTAACAAAAAGACAGAGAATTACTTCCGTATTTATAACAATATTACTGTGGTTCACACTCACACACTGACTGTGAACAACACCTGAGGGATCATTATAACGTAAAAAGTGTACACCTACAACATTGCAAGACTACCTACGATTTGCCTCGCATTGCGCCCCTAACTTTCTAATATCTACAGTTTAACATTCAATACGAATAACCTACGACCCAGGCTTGACTCTTACGATGAAAAACAATTTTTAAAAATCTTAGCCTCCACGGAGATTTCAACCGGAGAGCACGACGTTCGTAAGCAAGCTCTTTAGCCACTGAGCTTCCAGCTCACTACACCGAAACACGGTCTGAAGACGTGCATATCCAACGTGTCTGTCGATCGCCGTATTTCCAAGTTATGAGAATCAATTCCAACATATTTCTGTCACCATTCGATAAGGTCTCAAAATTTCGTGACTACAACTGTTAATCATACTTGAAAAAATATCCTGTGCCCTTCATACAGATTTCCTTATAAAATTCCATCACAACGATATAGCCATTTGGTCGTCATAACGTATCAAAAAGACAGAGACTTATATCTCTAATTATAATAATAATATTACTGTGGTTCACACTTACACACTGACTGCGAACAAAACCTGAGGTATCATGGGTCTACTGGAGATCGCGATTCCGCTACAATAACATGCAGTAATATCGTTGGAATACTGCTGTATTCAGTCGCAAGACGTAATATTTTCAAGTAGTAATTCTGTTGTAATACAGCCTGGACCACTATCTTCAAGCAAAAATTAGGTTGTAATACGGCCTGGACCAGCATGAAACCGTTAAATGTACTTCGGAAAGAATTTCTAGTGGAGTCTTGCATTTGACCACTCCAGTATTATGATGCCAACTCCTGGCGGAATCGCGATCTCCAGTAATCCCGGGATCATTATAACGTAAAAAAGTATACACCTACAACATTGCAAAAATACCTACGATTTGCCTCGCATTGCACCCCTAACTTTCTAATATCTACGGTTTAACATTCAATCCGAATAACCTACGGCCCAGGCCTGACTCTTACGGTGAAAAACAATTTTTAAAAATCTTATCCCCAACGGAGATTTGAACCGAAGACCACAACGTTCGTAAGCCAGCGCTTTAGTCACTCAGCTGCGAAGCCACTACGGGGAATTTCGGTACGGAGTCGTCCACATCCAACGTCTCTGTCTACCGCCGTATTTCGAAGTTATGAGACAAATGTGTTATTTATACAGATAATTTTTCAACCAAATGTAGACAGTATTTTTCTCCTTGTTTCAAAGGATAAGTGTGCAAAGTTTCATCGAGATCGGATGAAAACTGTGGATTTGTATGAAGAACAAACAAACCAACAAACAAACCAACAAACAAACCAACAAACAAACAAACAAACAAACATACATTCATCTTTATATATAAAGATAAGAAGGAAGCATTTTATCTTTTACCTATACGGCCAGGTGATGTAATGGTTGATATGTCAAACTGTAGATTTGTTAATTGGAAATGATATAATGTTCCCAAAATATGTAATTCTTTGCATAAGTAAAACTGCAAACAATTTCCGCCGAAACAGTTATGGGGATTGTATAATGGAGACCACCACTGGATCATTGCTGGTGATTTGTCCAAATCTGGATTACTCTTCAAGCATTTCGAGGAAGATGCTCCAATGAGCCTTGCAAAATATTGTGTTAGTACAATGCTGAAATTTTTAAAGATTTTTAGCGATAGGTTCAGGATATATACATTTATTTATAGAATCGGAATTAATGACATTGGTTTGATACAGCTATCACTGTCACGTTTTTAAATGGCTGTAGGGCTCGTCTATCTCGACGTCATTATAGCTAGGAGAGGATTTTTGACGAGTAACCTGGCTTTTTTCAAAGAGCGATCCCAGCATTACCTGAACTAATTCCTGGAAAACCGAAATCTGGATGCCTAGACCAGGGATTAAACTCGCGTCCGCCAGAGTGACAGCAACGAAAAGATGAATGATGAGAACGTTTCTCAACGTTCATTACCAGTCTATAGTTTAATAAGTAATTATTTATTTCTGTGTTAAACGGCATTCAGTGAACGTAAATATCAAATTAATTTCGACATATGTTAATGTGCTGGCAACAACCATTAACAGTGCTAAACATATTAAATTTATAGCTACCCTTAATTGCCTACAGTACTTGAAGCTCCTGTAAAATGTTTTACACTGAAACAAAAAGTGAATCGTAACATAATATAAATATGACTGAAAAAAAGTTAGGCCACAACCCCAAGGTTGGTTGAATCTTCCCGAGGGAGGCATACTAAGTCCTTGTGTCATAGGTAGGACGGCCAGTTCCCAGCTTTAACTAGGAATCCGAATCACAGAACGTCCTTGCGTAGCTCAAATGATGAAACATAACTCTTAAAAATTCCTGGCTTCACGGGGATTTGAATTCGTGACCGTACTGCGAACTTTTGAAACCAAGAGTATTAACCATTGAGCTACCAAACCGCTCCATGAATTAACAGTTTTCAATACATTTACGCCTCATTATGATCCAATAAATTGAATTATACAGAGATAACAGAACAGAACACGTCACACGTTTAAAACTTTTGATAATTAAGACATTGCAGAATAACGTAATTCAACTATAAATCAAATACAAAAGGTATCTATACGATTTATATTTACCAAATGATATTAGGACGCTTAGTTTTCACATGATAGGATCACTTCTAAGTTTTCAGGAATTATTCATGAGTTCCGCTAGAAAATCTTGCAAGAAGCTGGACGATAGTTTCTTGTTGAACGCAGGTAAGAAGAAAGAAGAAGCGCCGTAAAATGGACTGCCTGGATACTGGAAACTTTTTTTTGTTAGTTTTCACATGATAGGATCACTTCTAAGTTTTCAGGAATTATTCATGAGTTCCGCTAGAAAATCTTGCAAGAACCTGGACGATAGTTTCTTGTTGAACGCAGGTAAGAAGAAAGAAGAAGCGCCGTAAAATGAACTGCCTGGATACTGGAAACTTCTTTTGTTTCGCGTGTTGCAACATCGCTGAGGGTCAATTCAGAACAGTTAATACACCTCTGTCTTTACGAGGTGGTGTATAAAATACGTAACAAAACTAGAGGAAATACTTCATATTGGAGCGAACCTAGCGGTGCAGTAACATCATTTACTGGTAGGCCTATGATTTTCGCACACATAACAACTGAGACATCGTTTAGAAGTGTATACGGTTCTCTTTCTGGGCAGCAGTGTAGTAGGTATTATGTCGAAATTAAAATCCCATAAAGCTACATTCCGAACTGGCTATTAGATGCATCAGAAGTGTCAGTTGTCATGATAGGGAGGTAACAGTTTCCTCTTTCCAGTGCAATTAATGTACTTTTTTTGTCCAGTTTTTGTACCCTGGTTAGCGTGCGGAATAAAAGATGTTGCAAGGAGCTAATCTTGAATTAATTCTTTGTGTTCACATAGCAAAGACTTTAGAATGATAATGGAAAACAGCTAAACAGCTAATAAAATGTGTGCGTTTTTTAGTTAAGGGTAAAATCAATATTCCGTGCGCGGTTTGAGGTAAACTACGTATGTATAGTCGCTAGTAATCATTAGATTAATTCTATAAACAATTACAGTCCACAAAAACACTATTAGAGGAAAAATTCTCATAACACATTACAAATTGAAGTAAATAAAGGTAATTACCATTTTTTAATAAATGAGATTTCCACTTTAAAAAAGAAACATTGTAAGATTAATTTTCTTTTAATATATTTTTTACTAAATAGAGAATTCAAACATTTGACATTGTGTGCGTGTAAAGCCTTTTAAATCATTTTAATCAGCCGTTCGTTAATAAGGATGTTGACAGGTTCATTGCAAATTAGAATAATTTATAATTCCCAGGTGGGTATGCCACTCCTAACTTCAATTATCCCTGAATTAGGTGTCTGATTAACCTATTTGCAGGTTTCACACAGCGAAATCACCGCAGAAGAAACCTGTAAATGGGCCGTGCAATTTTGAAGCTTTCATTACTACCCTCGTGGGTCGTGTGAAAGGTTTTGCCGCACTGCAGGAATCAACAGACTCTGAACGCAGGGCAGTAGTGAGCATTAGACACATGGGGCACTGGGAAATTGTTCGTGAATGCAACCTTCCTCGATCAACCTTGTGCCGTCAGTTCGCTCTGAGCCATCGAACAGTACGGATAGTTTCCTTGTTTACGCGCGTGCCGTTCCAAGTGGTGTGAGCAAGCTATTGGATTTCGTGGCAACACAGCTGTAGTGCTACTTCAATCTCAAGTTACCGTTCCGGATTAACAACACAACAGGTGGAAGATAGTGAGTGAACAGTGAAAGAGGCGTAAGCCCTCGGGTTTAAAAAATGCAAGAGGACTCGGAGGGATGTACAACCGAGGAGACGGCCGAAGCTATAGCCTCGGCCCTACAAGCGTGCTATGCGCCGATCGAAGTCGATCCTGTAAGTACGCCGCCCATTGCACATTCAGACCGTGATAAGACAACAACCATCAAGAAATGTAAGCTACTTGCGTATGCCGACCTAGAACAGACTTCTTGCATAAGTACCAGATTTGAAGGAACCCCAACTGGGGAAATGGACCTAAATATGAATATCGATAGAGTTACATCTACCCCTAATAACCCCACAATTTCCACAGGCCTTACAGCAAGTGAAGAGACAGCCCAATCAGAAATGTTAATAACAACTTATACTAGCAATAGGAACCAAAATGCCATAGTTAAGGGGTCCAGAGATCTACCAACAGATGATTCAACATTCGCTCAAGCAGCTACTCTAATGAGACAAGAGAAATTCATGTACAGTATTTAGAACGCGATTCTGGTCCATTCATAGTTTATGCAGAACAGACGAATTCGGAAGACCACCCAAATAGAGGCGCCCTCGGACGTCTACACCCCATGTCCATTGGTAAATTTATTAGGAATTCGATGCCAGAAATGAACATATCAGCTAAGGGAAAGAGCCGTGTCCAGATCGAATTCAACAACTATAAGGCAGCAAACAGCTTGTCATCAATCACCAACCACGCCCAGAATATAAAATTCTTTATACCGCGCTATTGCACCGTTTAAGAGGGGATAATAACAGGGGTAGATACAAGATTAACTGAGATACTAAATGTAATAGATTCAGATATCGAAGTAATAGGAGCCAGAAGACTAAAACGAAAGACCATAATCGACGGAAACTACCAGTGGTTCCCGCGCCAAATGGTATGCATTACTTTCAAACGACAGAGCCTTCCACCACACGTTTTCATCCATTACACTAGATGCCAAGTCGAACCATACGTGCAAAAAATTACTCAGTGTTATAAATGCTTGAGATATGGTCATGTCAACAAGCACTGTCGCAGCAATGCTCGATGTGCCAAATGCGGAGAGTCCCACGAAACATCTGGATGTAACAAAACCGATAACTTTCACTGCGCAATATGTAGAGGAGACCATATAGCCACTTCAAGCTCCTACCCAGAGTTTGTGAAACAAAAGCGCATCAAGACCCTTATGGCCTACAATAACCTCACATTAGAACAAGCCTCAACCCTAGAAAACCCAACCTCTTACGCCAAACAAGCTGCCAGCCCCTCGTTAACTCAGATCCATCCATATTCCCTCCAATGCGCATGCCTAAATCAGGAAGGCTAACAACCACTCCCACACAAGCACGGACAATGGCTAAACCTACCCCTACTCTGCAAGAACGACTCCATAAGCAAGCCAGAGCTGAGCCTTCACCCAAGCAGCAACAAACTAGAGGTCAACATGTAAAGATTCCATCAGAACTGCACTTTGATCACGGACCTTCCACTTCTGCTCTGATAAGCTACAACCCTCACAGGTCCCTGAGCGTCGAAAAGGAAGATCCCCTCATAGACAAAGTGGTCTCCATTGTCTCCTCGTTTTTGAAGATGGTCAGTTCAGGCGTTATGCCAGACATTAGAGATTTTATCAGTAAATTCTTAGTGCCCAACAATAATGGGGAGATGCAATAACTTCATACAGTGGAACATCCGGTTAATCCGGTCTAACAAAGAAAACCAAGTATACCTTCTCCAAGAAAACTCCATTGCAGTTGCTGGACTAATGGAAACATGGTTTAAACCGGAGTGCCAATTCTTTTGTACAGGATACAAAGTGATTCAGTCAGATCGAATAGATGGATACGGAGGGGTGACCCTTTTGATCAAAAACGGAATACAGTACGAGGAAATACAGCTCAACATGCAGGGCTTGAGTCTACAAGCTTGCGTCTACAAGCCTGCGAAGCTAACGTAGAATATGACAGCAGGAACCACAGAAAAAAAGCAGTTGCCTCAATCTGTAGATCCCCTCAAACTCCAGTCTCTAAAAGAGAAATTCGTCAGGTAATAAAGCAATTAACTCCTCCAATGCTAATCATGGAGGATCTTAACGCCCACCACCAACAGTGGGGAAGCGAATCCAAATATGCAGTGGGCAAAGTGGTAATAGAGCTACTGTAAGAAATGAACTTGATCCTACTGAACGACGGATCAGAAACGAGGTACCATAGACCCACAGAACGTAAATCGGCAGAGGATATATCACTCATCTCTCCGGATCTGGCCTTCGACATAGAATGGAAGATCTTCACCGACCCATCGGGATCGGATCATTTTCCCATCATAATGACACCTCCAAATCGGATATTCGAGGGCACACAAACAACAACGCCGATACGATCGCCATACCGCTGGAAGATAACTAACGCGGATTGGTTGAAGTACGATACAGAAATAACAAGAAATCTCGAGGGCTTCGAATTCTCGGATGACGTAGTAGCCGATTACCAATCCCTTATGACAGCCATTGAAAAGGCGGCAATGAAAGCTATCCCCGAGATTAGACCTCGCACCTACCGTAGAAAATCACCCCCTTGGTGGGATAAAGACTGTCACCTAGCGATAAAAGAAAGACAGATGGCCCTCAGGAGATACAAAGACTCGGTGACAGAAGAGAACTACATTTATCTCCGGAAGATAGAAGCAAGGACCAAAAGAGTATTAAAGGAGAAAAAACGTCAAGGTTGGACCGACTTCTCTAATTGTCTCAACAGAACGTCTCCAATAAAAGAGATTTGTAGAAAAATAAAAGGCGTCCAGAATGCGACGGGAACGACACGTAATACTTCTCCACCTATACTGGCTGCGGAGGACATCTTACGCAACATTACCCCAGCCACAGCTTCGGATGAGGTGGTGAACACAGAAGGTGGGAGGCAATATGACACTCTGTTAGCACCCTTCACGGAAGAGGAATTTAATGCGACACTTAAACACAACAGTGCCCTGGCCCAGATACCATCCATTATAGCATGATCTCATTCCTCCCAAGCTAAGCGAAGAACATACTTTTAAGACTGATGAACGCCGTGTGGAGCAAACGCGTGAATGTACCGGAGATGAAGCGCGTAAGAGTAGTGCCAATTTTGAAACATGGCAAAGACCTAACAATCGCCTCGTCGTACAGACCAATATCGCTGTTATCCTGTAGCCTGAAAACTCTTGAACGGGTGGTTAAACACCGGCTGGAGTGGTATCTAGAAAACAACAGCCAACTTCCATGGCAGAAAATGGGCTTCAGGAAAGGCAAGGGTACCATAGAGGTGGTAGCACACCTCATGACAGATATCTACGAATGCTACCGCTCTAACGCGTATCTCATGGCCTTGTATGTGGATCTAACGCATGCTTATGACAATGTGGTGCCATCAGTCCTCTCTAGGAAGCTATTGGACATGGGACTACCTAGCGAATTTGTAGCTAACCTAATCTCATTGCAAACAGGGAGGTCGCTAGAAATTCACATCAATGGTACAATAGTCGGCCCTCGAATAGCAACTCGAGGTCTCCCTCAAGGCTCCAAGCTCTCTCCGTTGCTGTTCAACATCTATACCAGTGACCTCGGAAGACTGGTAATAGGAAAGGTGATGATACTCCAGTACGCAGACGACTTATGCTTGTATGTAATGATTAACGAGTTAGTTGATTGCAAGAAGGCACTAGAAGACGTGGTAGAGCGACTACGGCAATGGCTCAGGAACAACAGCTTAGACATATCACAAACCAAGTCAGCGGTGTCAATTTACAGCAGACGTAGAATCCCTGATATGGACGAGGTACAGCTCGGATCCTTCCGCTTCCCGTATCGACGGGTTGTTAAATACCTGGGCGTCACAATAGATAACAAGCTTAACTGGAAACATCAAATCAAAGACATCTAAAGCAAATGTGAGACGGCACTTAATGTTATGAAAGCAACCACAAAACCTTGGTGGGGTACAGACCCGAAAGTTGCCCTGACTTTATACCGATCACTCATCAGACCACATTTTGACTACGCATGCATGTTCTACGGATCGGCAGCGTATAACACCCTTCGAAGCCTCGAAAGATTGCAGTACAAAGCTCTAAGAATATGCACAGGGGCTATGACGTCAACACTCACTAATGCGCTACTGGTAGAAGCAATAGAGCCACCTCCCTATATAGGACGTATACAACTCTGTAAACAGTTCCTACTTAAACAAAAGAAGATTAATAACAACACCCTCATCCGGAAAATTGAGGCCCTTGGAAACCAACTGACTTGCGGAAGATACTGGTCACGTAAAAAGACCCCAATACTCATAACCGCACTAAAAGAAATCAACAGATACAACAACAACATAATGTCGTCATACCTCCTGCCAGAGTTTGGTATGCCATATGAAGCAACCGTTACACCACTCAACGTGAGAACCGACATCAATCTGGAAGACCCCAGGCATGGCAGTACCGCTAAGATCAGTGGACTGTGCATACTTGGATCTAAAGAGGAAGCGATATGGTATGTTCAAAATATATAAAAATATTTAACATCAATATAGCTTCACATCCTGAACATGATTCAACTGACATTTTTTAAACCAAAATTTTGATTGTATGTTCTTGTAATAAACTGAAAATATGGGCCCATGTTAGATAGAAGGTTCTGGACTATTCTACAACAGAAGACAATAAACAATAAAATAAAATTAAATCACAATCCCCTCGCTGGTCCATGGACTGACGTAGTGGTGTTGGTCACTATATGTCATGCGCCAAATACATGTTCAAACTACGAGGAGGACGAGAAGTAACAACCCCACATTATAGTAGGATTTGCTGTATATTAGCTTTATGATCCAGATGACTAATTATGGTGGCCGAATTGGCGTTAGAGAAAGCATCATTCCAACAATTCTTTTTATCAATGAATTTTTCACAGTGTTTTTCGAGAGAAAAAAACTTCGAATACTTACGACTGATCAGGACGAGTCCTCCATTGGAATTTTTATGGGCCCTTAAACTGATCAGAGCAAAGCAGTGCCTGAGGTGTAGTATACAAGAATGCAGCGTGGTCCTGGTTCTAGGTACGGCTGTCATGCTGAACCTGTTAATGTTCGACACTGGCATTCGCAAGAACGCGGGATCAATCCCTGGCCTCCTATACCGATTTCTTTTTTGATTTTTCGAACTCGCGATTGCCGAAATAGTTCCTTCCCCGGTTTCGTCGCCGAGTAGTTTTAATGGTTATTTGTTTGTATAATAAGAAGGAATCGCATCTAAAAGGTAACCAAGAACCAATGCGTGTTGCGATTCCCTTTAAATCCACGAGTTTTTTGTATACAAGAATAATGATTGTATTGGGTTTAGGAAAAATCGCAGTACAAGGGAAGCAATTCTGTCTTTAAGATTAATACTCGAAGGGCGGATCAAGAAAAACAAAGATACTTTTATGGCATTTGTTGATTTAGAAAAAGCTTTTGATAATCTTAGGTGGGACAAGATGTACAAAATTTTACAGAAGTCAGGTCTAAAGTATCGAGATAGACGAATACTCTATAAACTATATAAGAATCAAGTGGCTGCAATAAAAGTAGAGAATCACGAGAGACATGCATCAGTTATAAAGGGTGTGAGACAAGGTTGTAGTCTATCTCCGTTAATATTCAACTTGTATGTAGAAGAAGCAATGAAGAAAGTCAATGAAAAATTTCCATGTGGCATAAGTTTTCAGGGAGAAAAAAATCAGTATGCTACGATTTGCTGATGTCATTGTCTTGTTAGCAGAGAGGGCTGAGGATATTGAGATGTTGTTGAATAATATGAACAAAATACTGAAGGAAGATTTTGGACTGAATATAAATCAAAGTAAGACAAACGTGATGAAATGTAGCAGAAATGATACCAATACTAGCAGATTAAATATAAAAATAGGATCGGATGCAAAAGGAGAAGTGAGTGAGTTCTGTTACATAGGAAGCAAAATTACAACCGATGGCCGAAGCAGGAATGATGTTAAAAGAAGAATAGCACTGGCAAAATGAGCCTTCATGAAAAAGAGAAACCTTTTAGTTTCAAATATTGATCTAGGAATTAGAAAGAAATTTTTAAAACTCTATGTGTGGAGCACAGCACTTTACGGTAGCGGAACATGGACTTTAGGAATACCGGAAAGAAAGAAACTTGAAGCATTTGAAATGTGGTGCTACAGAAGAATGCTGAAAATTAGGCGGACAGACAAAGTAAGAAATGAACGAGTTTTGGAAATGATGGGTGAGAAAAGAAGTTTATGGAAGAAGCTTACAGGAAGAAGAGACAGGCTGGTAGGTCATATTAAGAGACATGCTGGATTGGTTAATTTGTTAGTGGAGGGAACAGTCGAAGGTAAGAACTGTAGAGGAAGACAGAGATTAGAATATATGAAGCAGACAATTGAGGACGTGGGTTGTAAGGGGTATGTAGAAATGAAGAGGTTAGCACAGGATAGGAAGGGATGGAGGATAGCATCATACCAGTCTAAAGACTGACGACAGCAAAAAAAAAAAAAAAAAGCAAAGTCATAAAACCTGAATAAAATTACTTGAAGAGGTCTCCCCCTGCAGGAAGGTGGGGCTGCGTGGGCGTGAGTGTATCGACACTTGTTATTCGCACACCTGGACATGAGGTGGGGTGGGGTGACCCGCAAGCCGACGTCACGGATCGAAACATGCGTCCCAGCGCTACCGGCGTGCGTGTCAATCTCGCTCCTCACCACGCATTCACGTGCCGGATCCTGACACGAAAAGAGATTTCATCTCAATTAACTATTTTTTTCCGACTTCAATAAACCGAATTTTTCAGAGAGTGATAAGATTTAAGTGTTTCGCGTAATATTTGTTTGTGTGGTTTCTTTGTTTTTTAATTGCCTTTATAATTGCCGAGCTGAAACACTGTTTGGTGAACAAATGCTTTATTTCGAGTAAGAGATTTGCACAGCAACATATCGAGATTGAATTGGCACTAAAAATTTCGGAAAACTCTGAAAATAGAAACCTCTACACTGGAGACGGTAAAGGCGTTAGAAAGCGTATCCGCCATGTGACTCGTCATATAGCCACTCTGAACCTCAAAAAATCCACAGTAGGGCCTATACATAGTACCGTAAAATCAGAGGAGGCATATAGTACGTGAGTACCTTTTTTTGTTACTTTTTGAATAAATAGTAAGTTATAACGTAAACTTCAATCTGATTTATATCTAAACGGAATGAATGCTTACTTGGATCACTATGCAGCATAACGAGATTGTAAAGTCATCTTTCATTGTAATCTGTCCATAGCACAAAATGTACGAGCACGATAACCTCCAGAACCACAGGCCGAAATGATGCGATTTCCACTGTTAGGTAGTAAAGCTTACGAAATAGTAAATATATATTAAACATTCACCTATTACATTTAGGAGCTAAACAGTGACAGTTTTAGTGAATCAAGTCGGCGAAAAGTTGGTGATCAGTTTGGTTTGTTATAGCACTCTGGCTAAACACAGGTCTGTAATGGGGCAAAAAAGATGCCGCCACGCTCAAATGTCTACAAAACTGATGGGGTCTCTAAAATTATGCATGCTATAAGATCATTTTTATCTACGACAAAAATTGAAATAAATAATTACACGGGAAAAATACCGTAAGCTTCATGCTTAATTTTTACTGCAGATTTGAATCTGAAACACGATTAATAAGAGTTAACTGTAATGTATAGATGCATGCTAGAGCCGAAGATTTTGTAGAACTTGTTATGCTCACATTGTGTTATTGTACATCTAATGGTTTAGGCAGGGTGCTTTAAGAAAACGCGATGATACCCAACTCAGTACATCGGCTTAAACAATAAAACCTTTTCTCCAATATATACTTCTTCACTGCTTTATATAAACGAACTGTTATTGTAATCGCCAAGCCTGTACAGAATTACCATGTCTCGTGTCTGTATATAAAACTAATTTAAAAAATAGTGATTTAAATGTACATAACTGATGATGAAGATGTGAAAACAGTAAAATTTGTGTCTGTCGGTCGCACTTTCCACGTAATGCACAAATTTTGACAAATTTTGACGAAAGTGCATTCATATTATTAACATACTTATTAATGATACGAGTGATGTGATAGTTCAGTGGTTAAGGCGCTTGCTTTCAAAAAGTTTCTGCTGCGGTCGTGGGCTCAATTTCCGGTTGAAGCAAGAAATTTTAAGGGTTGTCTTTGATCGTATAAGCAATGCCACGACGTTACGTGGTTCGGATTCTATGTTGAACCGTAGATCCAGAGAAAAGGAACTGGCCCTGATACCTCTTAGTATACCCCCATTGAGAGGATCCCACCAACCTTAGGGTAGTCGATTAGGATAGTTTTCAGTTACCTGTGATACAGAAGCGAAAACCGGAGTTTTTCACCTGTCTGAATCACGCTACAACTAACCCATACAACAATATATTATGTTACCAGTTAATATGTAACATAGTTTCAAACTTAGTAACTTCTTTCCCGATAATATATGAGCAAAAAGGTTAATTTAGGAATTTTTATCTGCTGAGCGCGCTTCCAGCAACAACTTATGATCGAATACAGCGTGAAATCACGTCTTGGATACATTTTACCCCAACAAGCTTCAAAGTTCCCGATCATACAAAGACCAAAACCGTAAATTGTGGTATTTTTGTTCGTCTATGCAATGACTAAGCAAAAACCAACGAACGGTTTTAAATGGTTTATTGTGGTGGTGTTAACGTGATAATAGTCAGATTTCCAGATCAACATCATAGACATCTAAGGGACGTGATAAAGTATCAAAATTGTAACCACATCACTAATAAGGAGCACCTTTGACTTCGAACGCTCGGAACCGCATGAAAACATGCTTAGAATAACAAGCGATCATAAACAATACAGCGGTGTGTGCCATTTCCATGCAAAACGTTGCATTCTACCTCAAGTAACATTTTAATAGGGAGAAACAAAGTAACAAGATATCAATACCATATGAAGGAGATTATAGGTAATTCCATGACGTCAGTGTATTCAATCAAGTGCCAAAAACTCTGTGCTTAAAGTACTTAATATAGCACAAAACACTCATATACCGCAGTACCACACACCCGATAGTGCTTATATTAATCCTCAAAGTGCAAGCACGGAATTTCGATGAAGTAATTAAAGCAAAGTGGAAGAGAACAACGTGCACACCTCACTAAAGCCACGTTATCACATTCCAAATCAATTTCGCATTCACGCAGTCCAAGCCAGGTTATGACATTGACATACCAACAGTATAATTTGAAAATGTAAGTAGTGTGGCTTTTAATATTGGACTGCGTGAAAGCGAAAGTGATTTGGAACGTGATAACGTGGCTTGAGTGAGGTGTCAACATTGTTCTCTTCCACTTTGTTTTAACCACTTCATCGAAATCCCGCATCTGCACTTTGAGGACTAATATAAGCACTATCAGGTGTGTGGTACTGCTGGGTATGCTTGTTTAGCGCTATATTAAGTACTTTAAGCGGACAGTTTTTGGCACTGTTTATTGAAAATATAATGATACACTGATGTCATTGAATTACCTATAATTTACTGCATATGGTGTTAATATCTTGTTAATTTGTTTCTCTCTATTAAAATGTTACTTGAGGTAGAATGCAACGTCTTGCATGGAAATGACACACACCACTGTTTTGTTTATGATCGTTTGTTATTCTAAGCATGTTTTCGTGGGGTTACTAGCGTTCGATGTCAAAGGTGTCCCTTGTAACACCATTGTCGGACTCGGTTGCAAAACACCACGCCAGTGAATGTCTCAATTTCTCTACACGAAAGCACAAGAAGTATACATCTCTCTACTTGAGGTGGGGTGCAACATATCCCCTTTGTTGCCTGTCAGAGAAACAGCATCCAACGTCCACTGATCATGAAAACCATACAATGTTTAACGGTAATGTGATTGCCGTTTATTCATTGGATGTCGGGTCTTGCACGTTGTCCACATACAGTCACGCGATTATAATTGACGGCTTTATTACGGTGACTCCACTATGATCCCTACATTATACGTTATTTCATAACTGCTGTTCTATTCTTCACATGTGTCCAGCGCGGACATTCTCATCTCCAGGGGTTTATTAGCGAGAGACCCATGTCAGCTAACACTAGAGCAGCGGTTCCCAACCTTTATTGGTACACGACCCACTTTTAAGTAAAAAAAAATTTCGGTACCCTCCTAATATGAGAGTCTATCTAATATCAGAATGGGAACTGTTGTATGACCTCGATACGCTATCGACTATCCTATCCTACGATAAGGCGAATTTTAGTACAAAAGATATACTATCAACAAAAACAAGGATTGATAATACATGAAACAAGAAAAATATTATAGACCGGGAGGCGGCACAGACTGAAATTCCACGATTAGAAGTAACTGGTTTGCCAAGTCGCTTTTCGGTGGAAACCAGCTGCAGACCTGATTTTAGTGGTTGATTAGTAGCTTAATCATTGTGTTTTACTGCACCCAAATGTATAAAAATATGGAAGACTTGGAGCAAGAAAACAGAATGGTAAACTTACCAGTCAACCACTGAAATGGGTTTTGTAGGTGTTTTCCACCATGATATGACTTGGTACATCCATGTCATTTTAATTTGCAAATCGAGTTTTAACTAATCCTGGAATTTCAGCCGTCAACTCGATGAGACGATGCTTTGTGCAGACGCCTCCCGCTTCTTTACAAAGATAATGAAAAATACGTTTAATTATTATAAAAACACAACTGTACAATCAGTGAGATTTCTGGCACTGGTGTTTGCTGATGAGGGCATCAATTAATTTAAACCTTAAGTCACTTTTTACATATAGTTTATTTCTGTATTATTTTTGTGGTAAAAACATCGATTCTTCCGCGACCCACCAAAACACACGCCGCGACCCACCAGTGGGTCGCGACCCATTGGTTGGGAACCGCTGCTCTAGAGTACTGTCCCAGCACAGACATCCTAGCGAACACAGGATCTCATTGACATGCTATTGTGAAAATTTAACAATCAGATAAGGGCCTCTCCTTTTGTTCATTTGTTTTGTCACGAAGCATGTATGCGGATTCCCATTGACCATTGAGAATACCCGAGTAACTGACCACACAATCGTTCTGGCGAAACTGGATTGATTGATTCATTCGGCGAGATTAATATTACTGTTGCCAATAAAGTCCGATAACTGTTCACATTTAATCAGGCCATTCCCGATCTCATGTTAAAATGGACGTACATATAATTGACGGAGAAACGAAAATCAAAGGTTTTGTTTTTACTTGTATAGAGATACGTATAGTTCTCATACATACGGAATAGTTAATTTACTTGTCAACAGAAGGAGACAATGTGTTTTTATACATGGTGAAGGTGTGTTTAAATCGTACAGACTGTAACGGATTAAATTTGCGATTCAGTTAAGTATTTTATATGATATACATACAAATGAAGCAAAACCAACCCCAACCACTTCAAGTATTGATGAAAAAGAAGCTGGGTGAACAATACTGAATTATTAATAATGAATTATTTATAACTTTAATATTTTCTGAATTAGTGGTAAGTTAAAGGGGCGGTAAAGATAGACGATGTGCACAAACGTGTTACAACATATCCATACAACAAGTGGATGGTGGAAATCACAGAAAGAGGAAGAAACGGGGTTGCTCGAGAAACCCACGTCCGCCCGCATGCGAAGCCAGAGCGTTATCTCTAATCCACCACGTTCGGTGGGGAAGAGTGGAACAATGGAAAAAAGCAGTGTCAATCCTACAGAGCGCTCTAAATTCCCAGAAGTGATGCAACACTTCTAAACAGCTTTGATGATGGCCCCACGTTGGGCTTCGAAACGTCGGAAATGAAATATCGTTCAAAGCGGCGTGAATGCCGCAAAAGCATGTGAAATGTTTTATTAACATGACGCCTATTAAAAGCGGTAAATATTATTTTTCCTTATCCTGCGACTTCTAATCACCAAATTTTTTGTAATTATATCACGCAACTTATTTTACTTACGTGTAAGCATTAAACAAAGTGAGATTTAATTCTGTTAGTAATTAGAAACTAATTCACTTAATTCTGAAACAATTAGAATTTATTTTTTTGTCAGGTTGTAACTTTCATAAACCGCAACTTTGAATTAAGTGTTAATACAATTTTTGCCAATGGTCTCTAAAGGAACAAGAGGGAACCAAGTAAACACTTCTTTAAAAAGATCTAAAAGTGGACCACATATGACATAATTACAACTGAAAAATAACATCAGCGTACTTTTATCTTCAAAAAATAATAATTTCGTCGCTAACATCGTATTTAAAGTCAGAAGTGGGGAGAATTATAGACAGGCCTACTTCTCAAATACGAAAGTCTATCTATGCCAAGTCAGGACGAGTGTCTCGTTTAGAGATAAACTAAAGTGTTAAAGTATTTGGCACCAACAGAGACAACACCTCATTAATCCCAGCGCCAGAGACCCGAGTCTAATTGGTAACCTTCGGAAACTGGCATGTGACTCATTCTACACCCACATAGATAATTTCATATATATAAAAATCTCCTGTCACGATGTTTGTCCGGAATGAACTCCGAAACTACATAACCGATTTAGATGAAATTTGGCTAACTGTGTGTAATTTAGTTCAACTTAAAAGATAGGATAGTTTTTATCTGGATTATAGACCTCAATATTTATTATTTGTGAATTAAATGTTCATTAAATGTTTGTCATAGGACAATGGTTTGTAATTATTTGTAAGCCACCAAGCTTAAGCGGTCTGCTGGCTCAGTGGTCAGGGCGTCTGACTGGAAATGGAAAGGTCCCCGGTTCGAAACCCTGTCACGGCGGGGACTTTTATAGGAACTTACCTCGACATTAACCTCCGGCCCATCGTGCTGTGTAAGGTGAAATACTCCAGGGCGGTACTGTGGTTCGGATTCGACGTTAAAGTGTAGGTCCCCTGTACCCGGCAGGATTGGCGGGCTAGGTAAAGGCGGCTACGACAGGGGCGGAATGCCCAGCCAGTAGAAACCAGGTCATTACGACCACACAGAATTATTATTATAGTTCCATAAGATTCTAACGGATGGCAAATTGTTAATTTATCGATACAACACTTGGTTATCTAGGTTGGGTAATCATCCAGTAGATCACGTTCTGTTTCAATTTATTTATGCTACAGTTTATTCCTAACAGATGGCGGTGTGTTAATTTATCGAACCATCTAGTAGATGGTGTTACGTTTCGATTTATTTATGCTACAGTCTATTCCACGCCATATGTGTGACTTTCTTGAATTTTAATTGTGCTGTGTATTGTGTTATAATTATACTGTACCGTTGTTCATCGTTTATACCTAACGACAAAGTAATTACACACATGAATATACCATTGAAGAAAACGTTACGATAAATTCGAATTGTGTAAATATTTCTCGCTAGCTTATCATTTTTCTTCTTCTTTTCGTTATGGTCAGCTAGGGACCACGTGTCAATTTCAGTTCCTCTCCTGTTGTTTTTTCTTTGTTCCTCCCCAGTACTCCTTCATTATTGCACTCCTCTCTACCTTGAAATCCTGCCATATTCGAAGTCTGTTTCGAAAATATTTTCTTTCCATACAGATCACTGATATTATTTCGGTTCAAATCTTTCTAAACCTCTTGGAAGCCTGGTGTCATCCATGCTATAAATGTATCGAAAAAATATCATTCTTCTATTTCTGATTGACTCTGTTATTTTTCAATGTTATGATATATTTCCTCATTAGTTCTTAACTTCCAGTTTACTGTATTTTTCAATGGACCCAAAAATTTCCGGTTTCTCCACTGTATTATAGTGGTCTTATTTTAATGATTTCAGAAAGGCAACTTTTTGTTATAATTCAAATTTTTTTCAGCGAAATGTCGCCAAAAAAAAATCTAACCTCGGACAATGCGTTGTAGCAGAGAGGCACGACTCAAACGTGTCAAGAGAGCTCATCAATCAGCAACACAAATCGCGGCAAGTAAGGAAGTTCAAGGAATCAGGACAGCTGAGCGTCGTATGCAACAATCTCAAGAACCAGTGTGATGAACGTCTGTGAGAGAATATATCGAGAACAATAGCGGCACGAGAACATCACATAGCTACATTTAGAGAAAGTGAAGGAGAGAGACAGCAAATCAGCCGTGCTTTAACACGTGTACCATTTGTTCGTTTTGCGTTCGAATATGCACCAGACATTGATTACTCTCCACATTCTAAAATTGCAATCGGTGCATTGGACAAAGTATGCCAATACTGTCAGGCGTTGAAATTCCGCAATGAAGCAGCCGGCATGTGTTGTGCATCAGGAAAAATTGTATTATTACCACTTCCCACTCCCCCAAAACCTTTTTCAATCACTTCTTGCTGGCGAATCAAACGATTCGAAATTGTTTTCTGCGCAAGACACCGCAAATTCAATTCTTGCTTCCAGATGACGTCTTTTGGGGCAGCAAAAATTTGCGATCTCACAATCTGATGGACGTCATTTTGAAACTACATTCAAAACACAAGGCCAGGTGTACCATAAGATTGGGTCGTTGATACCGATACCAAACGATGATCCGAAGTTTCTCCAAATCTATTGGAAATTGTGAGGAACGCGTGAAAACTAGGTGCCAGTATAATTTCACAGAACAATCAGAAGAGAGAGCAATTGTGATATTGTTGGAATAATTTTTTGAAAATAATAATCAACTTATTCAATTGTTTAAAAGAGTGTGGCCCACAATTAAAAAATAACAACTATCAAATTGTCATCAAAGCTGACAAATTACCATCAGGAGAACACGCTGGAAGGTTCCAACGCACCAACCGTAGATGAAGTTGCAGTATATATGGTTGGTGACTCAGTTGATTAAAATCACAAGTCGAAATAACTCGGTTAGCATAATTTCGGATCTACACCGTTCGTATGACGCACTCCAGTATCCACTGATATTCTCGCAAGGGCAGGATGAATATCATATCAACATCAAACAGCGTGATCCAGTTACTGGTAAATTTAATATTCAACTATTTAATTCGTTATTTTATTAGTACAGTAGACCCGCGATATTCCGACCAGGGGCTGAATTACAGCGGGCCCATTACATTGATTTCTTATTCTTTTTTTTACTATTTAATTTATTATTTTTTCAGGTAATGAAACAAATAAATAAGTTACTTCAATGATGTACTAGGCCCTCCCGATTGAAGATTAGACGTAATTAGGATAACTATATCCTTCGATATCGTCAACTGTGCCATCAATACGTCGTGGATATGTACGCCAGGATTGAAAACGAGCATTTGCGATTTATTCGATACAACCAGGCTAAATTATGATCGGAGGAATACATCCACTTACAACATGCTGTTATCGGCAATATTTATGAAAATTTAAACGCCAATGATATCGTAATGCCTTTATTTTACCTTCAAGCTACATCGGCGGTCCACGGAACATGCAGGAATATATACATGATGCGATTACTTACGTACGTCATTATGGTCGTCCAGATTTTTTTGTTACAATTACATGTAATCCGAATTGGGAAGAAATACAAACTTACCAGACCAACAATCAATGTATCGTCATGATGTCACGGCACGTGTGTTCAAACAAAAATTAAAATCATTGATTGATTTAATCGTAAAACATTCGGTTTTAGGTAACACACGTTGCTATCTGTATTTGATTGAATGGCAAAAGCGAGATTTACCTCATTCTCACATTTTGATTTGGCTTGAAGTTAAAATCCGTCCAGAAGAAATTGATCAAATAATTTTCAGCCGAAATTCCGGACCCATTAATTGATCAAGAATTGTTTGATAGTGTTACCAGTCACATGATCCACAGACCGTGAGGTGCTTTTAACATCGCCATGCATGGAAGGTGGAAAATGTAAGAAGCGTTTCCCAAAGAAATATATGAATGATACTATTACGGATATCGACGGTTATCCGTTGTATCGCCACAGAAACGCTGAGAATGGTGGCCAAACATATACAATGCGAATGTCAAATTCTAGAAACCAAGTTGAAATTGACAATCAGTGGGTGGTACCATACTCACCATTGCTTTCAAAAACGTATAAGGCTCATATTAATGCCAAGTTTTAGAGTTCTGTAAAATCCACTAAGTACATTTGTAAAAATGTTAATAAATGCAGTGATTTGGCCATATTTGAAGTTCAAAATTTAAATAAAAATGACGAAATAACACGATACCAAATAGGTAGATACATCAGCAGCAATGAAGCTATCTGGCATATTTTTAGTTTTCGCATCTATGAAAGAGACCCTTCTATCCAGCATCTTGCGATACATCTTGAAAACGGTCAACGTGTATATTTCACCGAAGGAAATATTTTCTAATGAGTACTTGAACCACCAAAAACGGCAAACAACAAACTGAATTTTTCACATTGTATCAAAAATCTGATGTGTTCCGCCAATTCGCAAAAACGTTATTATATACCAATGTTCCAAGCTATTTTTCATGGAACAAATTAGGTAAAAAATGGTAGCCACGTAAACAAGGAGAACCACATCCTTCGATCGCAGGTATATTCAAAGCAAAGACTTTGCCTCCAAAACAACGTGAATGTTTCTTTCAGCGTCTGTTATTGGTGAATGTTCCTGTACCAGCTTCTTTCGAATTTTTACGAACAGTTAATGGTCAAGTGTTCAATACATGTCAAGATGCATGTCGCGAGTTGCAGTTGCTGGTGGACGACAATTATTGGGACCTGACACTTGCTGATGCAGCGTTAACATCCACGCCGAATAGTATTCGTCAAACTGTTTGCAATTATTCTAACAACATGTTATCCAACACAATCATCGACTTTGTGGGAGAAATGTAAAAATAGTATGACTGGAGATGTACTACACCGAGTTAAACAAACAAACCAATGCCAAAATCTAAATTTCACACCAGAGATGTATAATGATTAATAAAGCATTAGTGTTAATCGAAGATTTATGTATTTTAATTTCAGCTTTGCCACTTAATCATTATGGTATGCCATCACCTGATCGACCAACAATTATTGCGAATAATGAGCCATTACTGACAGCAGAACAAAAAAATATTTATAATCCGATTATGCTGACTGTTGATGCTGAACAAGGTGATTTTTTTTTCTTGGAACGCACCAAGTGGAACCGGTAAGACATTTTTAATATCGGTGATCCTTGCGAAGGTACGGTCGCAACAGAAAATTGCATTGGCAATTGCATCGTCAGGCGTTGCTGTCACTTTGTTAGATGGTGGGCGAACCGCACTTTCAGCATTTAAGCAGCCACTAGACATTCATAACAAACCAAACGCAATGTGTACACATCAAAAAGAAAAGTGGAATGGCTGCAGTATTGCAAAAGAGTTAAATTATAATTTGGGATGAGTGTGCTATGGCTCATAAACATTCACTCGATGCATTTCATAGAACTGTGCAAGATTTGAAAGGCAACGATAAACTTTTCTGTGGTACTGTCCTACTACTGTCTGGTGACTTCCGACAGACATTACCAGTGATTCCTCGCTCTACCTTTGCCGATGAGATTAACGTATGTTTAAAACAGTCGTTTTTATGGCGGAATGTCGAAACACTTCGATTGACCATGAACATGCGAGTACAGTTGCAAACTGATCCATTGGCAAAAGTATTTTGTAAGCAATTGCTAGATATAGGAAAAGGTGAAATATAACTGCATCGAAATACACAATACATCAAATTGCCAGACAAATTCTGCACTGTTGTTCACTCAAAAATGAACTAACTCAGCGTGTGTTCCTGGATATATCAAATAATTACTTAGATCATAATTGGATCAGTAATTGTGCTATTTTGGCAGCAAAATATGTTGATGTCAACGAAATTAACTTCCAGATACAACAGTTGTTGCCAGGTGATTTGATGTCTTTTAAATCAATAGACACTATTATAGATGAAAATGAAGCCGTAAATTTTCCAAATGAGTTTTTAAACTCTTTGGATACAACAGGAACGCCAACACACAATCTCCGGTTAAAGATTGGTTCACCGATTATTCTTCTTCGTAATTTGAATCCACCTATATTATGCAACGGTACACGTTTGGTCATCAAAAGTATGACTGGAAATGTTCTTGAAGCAACTATTTTGACTGGAATGTTTAAAGGAGAAATCGTCCTGTTGCCACGTATTCCAATGATACCGTTAGAATCTCCAATACCATTTAAAAGGTTTTAATTTCCGATTCGTTTGGCTTTCGCTATGACAATAAATAAGTCACAAGGCCAAACAATGTCCGTTGCGGTTTGTATTTGGAAAATACGTGTTTCTCCCATAGGCAGCTATATGTCGCCTGCTCACGTGTGGGGACACCATCAAATCTATTTGTATTAGCTAAAGACAGGATAACCAAAAATATTGTACACCAATTAGCGATTAGATAAATTAAAATTATAAATTTGAATTTCCAAATCGACTAAAATGTTTTTGTTTTTATTAGTGAATATGAATATTTAGGAAGTTTAGAATAACATTAATCCAACATACTATAATTACTAAGTCACAGCAACGCGTGACCGGGTCAGCTAGTTTCATATATAATTTTAGTTTTTGAGCTTGTATTGGCTATAATATAAACAGGACTTTGGGCTTTGCTATGCGTGGTGAATCAGCACAACAGCTCCATCGAAAGGGAAAGCGCGGAAACTGAATGATATGCGAAGCACTGTTAACAATTTCATATGCATCACGGAAACTTTTTTTTTTACTTAAACCAGGATTTTTGCTGACAGTCAGGTTACCACCGCCTCTTCTATCCTGTTGGCCAAGAATCTGAAGGTGAAAATTCCTTGGCTCCGAACAACAAGCCTCACGTCTATTTCCAATCACAGGAACTGCACCTTCGAGACTTCGGCGAAGAAGCGGGTTCATGGTTCCCGTATTAAATCTGTCGCATTCCTGATTTTTGTCCCGTGTGCTACAATAAGTTATTCAAGGTCTCAGATGAAGCCATGGTCAGATCCCAGTTCACCTTGTTCTTTATGAAACCTCAATTATTTAATTAATCGTTATGGTGCTTGCTTAATACTAACATGCGTATCCAACACTTCTTTCGGAATACTTTGCTTTTAAACAACAGTTAACTTTTTCTTAATAGTATATACACTTTGATAAAATGATGATACGTTAGTAATGGAACCCTACTGTACATTACAATTAAGACAAATACGGCTTTTAAATTTCCTTTTTTAAATTTTGTATATTATAACTAGATACCGGATTATATGCAACAAAAAAAGCTAGAAATATGCAAGAAAAATGCTTAAAATATGCATGAAAAGTGTCAAAATATGCAACATTATATAATATAAAAATAGTAATTTTTAGATTTTTATTTCAAAATCAGCATGCAATTAGTAAACAGATGAATAACATATTTATAAAATCGATAATTAACAGTTATTTAACTTTTTTTTTTACTTTTGTAAACGTAAACAATCGGGTACTGTTCCAAATATTCAATAGTAAGTTTGTTTCTTTCATCTCTCAAAATATTTTTATAAGTGTATATAGACTGTTCCACATTCACTAATGTAACTGGGCAGTATTTGAAATTGATTGATGTTTAACAGTAATTGTTTCTGGAAAAAGTTCACCCATCCCATTACTAAATCTATCAATTTGAAACAAAAGTTCAAAACCTGAGTTATTGTTCGAAATATTTTCAAACTTTTTTAAGTTTAGACAGGAATACCCCTGGCAATGCGAATTTTATTCATTAACTGAATGGATTCATTCAACGTCAAACCTTGACTTTCAAACTTTTTAATACTCGCAGGTATGTGGGAAAAACGAATGTAATTCGCAACTATGGTTTTAATAATAAATTGTTAAATGCTTCCTTGTACTGAAAAACTGTCATAGCCTCTCCAGTAGCAGAGTCGTTTACTACACATTTAATGGCCTCGAAATGTTCATTGTAAAACAGTACAGCTTCAACCCACGTCGCCCATTGAGTTACCACTGGTTCTGGAAGTAAAGGCACATTTGGCTTTTTTTTGCATTATTACGAGAACGTGACTTAATAAACGCTTTCTTTGTTGATGAAATCAGTTTACTTACATTCCCAAATGTGGGTCGTAGTTCTTCAGCCAGGCGTCCTAGACTAAGAGCAGTGCTGCTAGTAGGTTTTGTTTCCTACAACGTAAGATTTTATTTATTAACTAGGTACACTACCGAAAAATATTGTAAATATAACGAAAATATGCATCATCACTTGGTTTTAGGTGAAATATGCAGTAACCGGTGAAAATGTGGTTTATTATGCAAATGCATATGCAAACATGCAAATGCATATAATGCGGTCTCTAATTATAACACACCGAACTTTTCAGTATCTATTGCATGTACAAATGTTGGGAAACATTCTGGAACGTCAATTTTCCTGCCGATATCAAGTAGGCCTACTGACCACTAAATGTAAAAGTAAGCTACTGATTTTCGTAGGAACGTCTGAGAATTCCATATCATTGCTGATCCTCCGAGAAACAAGTACCTCAAACACAAAATACTGCATGACATAAACATGGCGACTGCCTCTGCTTAAATCAACCTCGGCCCAATGATTAATTTTCTTTGGGGTGTGGTGGAAAGTGCTGTTCCTTGTAGTCTACGTGATACGCTGATTACATCCTGTGGTTACTTATCAAGTGGTTGAGGATATCCTAGAAGTTTTAAGTGCATAAATGATGGAATTCTGGTTTTATATCGATATGATGAAGCAAAATGGTGAAACGAGTATTATCGGCTATCTGTCTAACCAGTTTAAATAATTAATCAGTTTTCACAGAAATTACTAAATCTTTAGCTTCTTTTTCATTAAAAATACGAAGGTATTAATGACAGTCTGTATCAGGATATCGCCAAGGAATTATTTGCCAGTGATAGATAGATATGTTGATTTTGATCCTCTATTAGAACAGTCTCGGGGATGAGTAATTTATCAGTGATATTACCAGCAACTGATAACCGGTTAGCTATTTAAAAACCCGTTAGTATGATAAATTGCTATTGTAATCTACAGATACATACTGTCCCACGTTAGTTACTATATATGAGTGAAATTTCGAGATAAAAGATTTCAACAAAAAAAAAAAAATTAGTCACCTATCACTCCATCGTCACCTTATTAAAACTAAATCCCTTGATAGGCAGAATGCTAACGCTTCACTCTCAGTTCATGTGAATAAACCATATCGATTCTGGTCGAAGTTTCAACTGTTTAGCTTCGCGTCTTTCCCCTAGCGAGAGCGGACTATATCACAGATGGTCGTTGTGAGAAACTCGGGCTAAGCCGACGAAAGTTTCCTGTTATATAGTTGGTCGATAGGCTAGCCATTACGTAACTTTTATGGGACAATTGTGAAGAACAAACTGCTTAAATTCGAATAACTGAGAAGGAAACACGGATTCTGGATTAAACAGTTAAAGAGAATGAAGTGATATTCGTAAATTGAAACTACGTTAATACGAAAGTATAAGGAAACTAAGAAATATTGGACGGCTTTTTTCAATTCTTCCCTTGACAGGAAGAAAAGTGGAAAATTTGAGCGTTTAGCACAGGATGTGTATGATTTTAAGTTAAAAAACAAAGAAAACAGTTACGTTGGATCTATGGAGTGAAATGTAATTTTATCTGTGCCCTGATTAACGCGTAACAAATTATTATTACTCAATATTTGTATCTGTTACTTGAAGACAAATCCCTTATCACGGGAAATTTCTCTTTTACCCTTGTCTTGGTATTTCAAACGTAATAAAATAATGTTAAGAACTTAACAGGCTATACTTCTTTTACCGACCATCGTTTATTTTTCTTCTGTGTTAATTAGCATTTCAAAGCGTAATAAAGATTTCAGTTTTAAATAATGAGCTAAAAGGAGTAGCAAAATGGACAATCTCAAAGCTGCCAGAGAAAGCATTCTCCAAAGCAATCAATTCGTTCCGGACCACAGCTTTTAACATCGTATAGTGGAAATTTTGTTCAATGGACCTAAGCGAATACAATGAGGGAACAGAGGAGCTAGTGGTAGGAAATATGCCAGAAGCAATCATCTGCTTCAGTCGTTTTAGGTGCTTCTGATGTCACGCGTGATGGAATATTGGGGTCATTTCAAACTGTGGGGCTGTACACAGGTGCGACCTGTTTGTGCAGGTGGCTTGCTGTATGTCGTACATGGCTACACACACATTTTGAAATATTCTTTCTTCTCTAAACTTTCTTACTTTTGCTCATCAAAGATATGTAAATAACATTTTAAAAACCTTAAAACATTATACATAGTGAGCGAATCATTGATTTCTGTAGGGAGAAAAGGATATCGCTGCGATTTCCTTGATATATTCTGCTTATATTCTGTCAGAAGATTTATAGAATCTACTGGAAAGCTGTGAGTTAAGCCAGTTCGCACTCTGGTCTCTACGCTTTACATTTTCTTTTAAATTAATAAGTTTAGTTGCTAAAATAGATTTGATGGAGAGGATCAAAAGCAGCATTTCATTACAATTCTAAATGAGTTATTTGAAACTCCGAATTTCCCCTGAAATGAAGGCCAAGGTATTATTAAGTCTACTCACTGTTTCTGCCACCAACAAAACGTATTCTTCCTCTACTTTATCCTTACTATCAACGCAATCCGGTATAACAGTTTTATGTACCCTTATCATTTATTATACTTTAATCTTTCTCAATTTGTTGATTGATTCATGGTACCGCAGTTTAAATTGAAACGTATTGGTTAATGCGAAGTTCGCCTGTGGCATGGAAATATTAATTGAGATTTTTATAACGCATTTTTTGTCAAGAACACTCAAAACTGAACATAACTATTTGCTTCACACAAAGGAAAATATTCTTTTTGTGCATACAATAATAATTAATTTTCAATTTTTCCAGCTACTTTAAATACACTTGCTCGCGTTGTATGGAACCAATACAAAATTGGTGGTGTCTTCATTGGGCAGACTACTGGAAGAAAAATACCTTTTAGTTATATTATGGAAGGGATCGTCTTTTTGAGAATTGCTAACCATACCAGGTAATCCTACCGGGTACAGAGGACTTACAGTTTAACTTGGAATTCGAACCACGGAAACGTTCTGGTGTACTTCGCATTATGCAATAAGCTATAGCAGAGGTGAAGCTCCGTTTCAAAAACCCAACCGAGACAGGGATTTGAAGCCGGCGACTTTTCGATCTCAAGTCAGACGGCTTAACCACTGAGCCACCAGACCAGCTCAGCGTTACAGAGTATTTTATGAACATAGTATGATCCATGAAATGATTGCCAGCAGGTAAACAATAAAAAGCTTTTTTTTTTTTTTAAAAAAAAAAAAAAAACCTGCACCTGTCCATTAAAAAGCTTATAACCTGACAACCACTGATCAAAATTAAATGCAGATTAATTTTTAATTTGTAGGTGATATACAGCCATGTTTAATTTTCGCCCTGAATAAAGGTGGGAGATGACAGTACCGAGGCTATTAAAGTATAATAGAAGCTGTTTTGGAATAAGCTGCCTAAACGTTGAGGTATATATTGAAGCAGTTTAGATATCATAAAACTCCATGAAAATTGAATTAACCGATCAAAATGATCGAATTGTCCGCAAGTATGCTGCACAGATAAATATTTTTGAATTAATATACCATTTAAATTCTCTCTTACGTTCATCGTAATGCTCTTCAGAACTGCGTTAGTGAATTAATTGTTTTAAATATAGGAAACTGTCAGTTTTAGCGTCCTTTATACTCACCAGGCATTTTTACCGAGCGTGTTGGTGTAACGGATAGCGTTCTGGCCTCGCATTCGGGAGGACGGCGGTTCGAATCCCCGTCCGGGCATCCAGATTTGGAATTTCCATGGTTTCCCAAATCACTCCAGGCAAATGCCGGGATGCTTCCTTCAAAAGGCCATGGCCGAATTCCTTCCCATTCCTTGCCCCCATCCTTTCCCGTCTCTAAAGACCTCGCTGTTGAGAGACGTAAGCAGTTAAAAAAAAAAAAAAAAAAAAAAAAACAGGCATTTATGACTATTGTGCATTTCTGTATTCCACTGTCCCATACATATTCCCTTTTTACTGAATTTCTTGCCTATGAACGCCAAATTCCCACCTAGCTGTCAAGATACAGTAATCTGATCTCTTGTATTCCTTTGTGCCCCAAACCTGTGTTTTTCATCACTGTTATCTCTCCGTCATTTGACAACTAAATTAAGATCCTCGACAAAACTGTTTTAAGCATCCTGCTTTTGGGGCTATTGTCTCACGGTTCGATGACATGCCAGATTTTTGTTTCGGGTCAGCTAAAAGGTTTCATGTAACATCTTAACGTGGATAACAGGCGCTGAAATCGTTAGTTTTTCTAGTTTTGATTCACTCGTGGTACAACCCGATAGGGGACTAGAAGAGCCTCTTGAAGGAAGCTTTGGCTGTATTAAATGCACCTGACGTGTTTAAAGTTAAATAATAATTCTGATCAGATATAATGAGAAAGAGGCCTTATTTATAATCTACATAACAATCTCATAGAAGTATAGACTCTTGAACAATTAAGCGTGAGTTTTAAACGGGGGTTAGGTTTAGCTGTAGGTGTGTAAAAGACTAATAGGAAAATGTCTAATGTGTCGTGGAGGTTCAAGGAAAATAATAAGTAACGTGGAATATAAACCAAGGAACGTTTTGGCGTAGCTGTATGACTAAGCCAAACTCTTAAAACCCCGGTCCCTTATTTTTCAGAGAGGCGCCTTCCCGATTGAGCTACCAGACAGGCGGGAGGGCAGGATGATGTAGAAGCATTATTGAATTGCATTAAGAGCGTCGAGGGTTATGAATCTGTACCTATGTAAACAAAAGCAATATAAAGTGCAGCATATTTACCAACAGTAAACAAAATAGAAAAATAAAAAATCTAAATTACAACCAATGACAGAAGAAAATTGTATATCATTACAAGATTAACACTGCCAGTAAAATTTCATATGGAAATGACACATATTTCAGTGTAAAATACTGAATTTGTGCTCGAAAAGAAAATACTAAAGTATTGCCACCGTATTACTTTACAAAGTACGACGAAATAAATTGTTTTCATCCGATCATCAACTGTCTTTTTCAGCATTTTAGAGCTTGTCACTATCCAATTAATATCGTGATTTTTGTTTGTTCAAATGAGAATTGTGGCACTAAATTTGTGGGTGTCTTAGTTCCAATTTTGATAGGTTTAATCAGATTACGTCAAGAGATTAAATTAAAGCAATTAGTTGTCACATCCTTAATGAAGCAATTGAAATAGCTTTGTAGTTACTTAGAAACAACAGCTTAAGCTTTATAAGAAAACATGTTAGATTAGTGACAAGATGCGCTGCACTATCTTAGAGAGAAAACCACGAGGTATATTAAATTAACACTGTGTTAGTGAATGTAAGGAGAGTTACTTGACGGTGTAGGCCATTATATAAATGGCTGGAACAAATTACGAACTTGAGATTGCGAGGAAGGGCGCAATCATATTACAAGTTTCGCTTCAGTTAGTCTACCAACAACTGCACCAAATGAATAAATGATTTGTGAGAAAGTACGTACACCAAAACGTGTTACTGTAATTCTCTGATGTAGAGTTGCTCCTGTACGAATAAACTTTTTAACACACATCTCCAAGAAAAATCTATTAACATACCATCTTAAACGATGAATGTATTATATGTCATTTATAAACTACAGAAGATGATACGAGATTTTGACAACGCTCACGCTTTTAAAAAAAATATTAATGTGTTTCGTGACGAAAGATTACAGCTTTTCAAGTTAAAGCAACTGATCTATCTAATTCTCGGAGTGCACATAAAAGACTACTATCAGTTATCTTTATCGTTTCATTCATACGAAGGTCTTGTTTCGGTAATAATTTCGTGGCGTATTAGGCTAGTATCCTTGAATCCAAAAGCAGTGTTTTAGGGAAACCGTGGGGAAAGGGAAATCTCTGCAACAGGTTTTGAACCTTAGCTGCATTTATTAGATTTTACGGTAAATATGGAAACGATTTATGCAACAGTATGTTGGTAAATATCAGTTGTTCGTTAATTTAAAAAAATAAATATATTGTCACTCGCGTTTATTTTGTTTTTGATTTGGCTCTTAAGTTTAACGAATAGAAAGCTTCATCTCCAAAGCGTATTAATAACATCTAATTCGAGTGGTTTACTTATAATATATACGTTCATACCGGCACAAAGAATGTGTATAAATTATATTTCATGGTGCAAATAGTAGATCGAAATCTTTTACTGCTCTCCTTTATTCACGTTTCAATATGGCTTACGTGAGCGGATTTGCACCCTTCTCTGCACCACACTGAAATCAATACATGGGATGACATTCAGGCCATAAGACCACTCCAGCGCCCGTAAGGAGGCAGCATCAATAGACCATTAATGGATAGATTAACTGATATCCCTTGAATGCTTTTAATGAGCCGGGAGAAATTTAAAGCCTTCCCAAGAAATAAGTCTTTAGATTGCAGCAACGTTGCTAGTACATTTATACCGTCTCAAAGACAGTAAACAAGTATAGGATAATGAACTCGAAAGTAGCATAACCAACTGATATACATCAGAATACAATGTTAGAAGATACATATGTAAAATTTAATGGATACGCTAACAATTTTCGATTTGTTTAATACCTTCTGTATGTAACAAGTTGTGACCCTGTTCATATCTGCCACGAACTATTTTATTCTTTCGCCTATCATTGTTCTCTGTTTTTCGCATATTATAATTTTGGCTTTACTTTTTAGCTGCTTCTCCTGGAATTTTCTGACGATGTCTTGGATTCGTAAGCTATTTGTGTTGTGAATCATGTCTATCATGATTCCTGTATACTAGGTCACTCTTGATCTCCTCCAACTACTTCATGGGCGCTTTTAATCCTGCAATGATTTGAAAATCTTTCTAGCCCATCGGTTTTTGCGTAGAATTTTAGCCTTTGTTTTCGAATTGGGTCCGTGATGTTTACAGCTTATTTATATATATAAACGTTCCATTTTTATTCCGTATCACTGCCTTGGAATATTTCTCAGTATTTTCCTATCCTTCGCGATCTTCGTTCCTTCTTCGTTCTAAAACTTTCCGAATAATGCATTCCTGCCAGACAGTTTTAAGTGTCTAGTTTCTGCCTTGCCGTATATCTACCTCCAGTTTATTGAAACTGTTCCGCGTAGTACAGTGTTTGTGTTTTTACCACTAGGTTTTTTTATGGTTTTAGACCTCGTCGACGTCGAGGTCATTAGAGGCGGGAAAGGTAGGTGGGCAAGGAACGGGAATGAATTCGGCCATCAAAAGGAAGCATCCAGGCATTTGCTTGGAGTGATTTGAGGAAACCATGGAAAACCCAAATCTGGATGCCCGGATGGATTCGAACCCGTGTCCTCCCGAATGGGAGACCAGAGCGTTACCACTCATTCACCACGCTCAGTTTCTGCACTTGAAAATACCAGTATATCCTAAACCACTTGATAAGTCACCACAGGCTGAAAACACTCAGCAAGTGGCGTATCATGAAGATTTACACTGATATTACATTATTTTTAATACGATTTTTCGCTGAAAATTTCTGTTCGTTCAGCTTCAAAGCCTATTAATAACAATGCAAACGCGAGTGATAGTACACAAAATTACAAAAATAGCTGCTTTGGAGTAGCCATTATAATCTGATTTAACAAACAACTGAACATTTTTAATTTTTTATATATATATAAATATATACACACGTGTGGCTGTGGTTGTTGAACACGTATTGCAAAAATTCCAAACTTTTCTCTGAATACCCCTTTTCAGTACAAATAAAGATCATAAGTTTCATTTTTCAACACTGGATCTACCAGACAGTTGCCGATAGTTGATGTCATAAGCATAATGAGAGAGTATATGAATAGAATTAAAATAGGACTATAGAAGTGACGAGAGTTAATCAGTCGTGGAAACGATTAATACTTAGCTACCGAACGTGGTGGCTGAGTGGTTAACGTCTAGCCTCGCATTCGGGAGGACGCGGGTTCAAATCCTCGTTCGGGCATTCAGATTTGGGTTTTCCGTAGTTTCCGCAAATCACTCCAGGCGTATGCCGGTATGCTTCCTACAAAAGACCATGGCCGAATTCCTTCCCGTTTCTTGTCCTTCATCCTTTCCCGCCTCTAATGACGTCAACGAGGCGTAAATACATTGTAAAATAATAATAATAATAATAATAATAATACTTGGCTGCAATGGCATTCATACAGGAATAAACATTAACAAACGACGGTTCGAATTTCTTTCATATACTGCTGATTGAGGCATATGTTTGTGTTCCATATCCCCTTTATCATTAAACTCAACTGGCAGAACATTTTTTAAGTGGATAACATCATTTACTGCGAGTAGACTTCAATTAGAAAATTGTCGTTGACGAAAAATACTTGTGACATTTTCCAAGGTGTATAGAGGTGAGTGCCTTTAGAAGTAAGGTTCGATTCTCAAGTAAGACGACAGATAACAATCAGTAAAAAATATAATAATCTAGCGCTAACAAGAAAAGACAAACGCCAATTAATAGTAAATCACTCCCGCAGTTTGTTTCGTTCCAATACGCCAGCGAGCCATAAGTTCAACACGTAATGTATCAGGCTGTAAGAAATTATAATTATTTTCATTCCAGAATTTTACGTTTACAGCCGCGAAAACAAAATTCTTGGACAGCCGATTTAGTTATAAGATTAATTTTCCAGTGGATTTAAATAACTTCTAATTTGTTAATCGAGTGGTTAATTTAGAAATTTGTATCGTACAATCATGTTTGTTATTCGAGAACTAAACGATTCCATAGAAAGCAGCTATTAACGTGCATGCCACTTCTAGCCTTTCTGGATCAAAAACAGCTGATAATAACAACAGTTTCTTGGTTTTTATTGTTTATATTAACATGGTCGACAAACATTATTATGATCTTTACAATAACACTTTTTTAATGATCTTGCTGCGACAACGCATTAGTTTAATTTTTTATTTACGTGACATTTCGCTAGAATTAAAATGATCAAAAATTAAAGCAGTGGGTATGTGATAAGTGACAGCAGTATCCGCATTCAAGTTAATCTGCAGACCCTGTAATATCCTCCACATTGTTTCTATGCTTAGAGCTAAAGAAATAATAAAAACGAACTATGTGTAAACACTCAGCAACGTTTTGTTAGAAAGGAGATTAATATTAGTCGTTGTCTGAGGCAGTGAAAGAGCCAACAACACAGGGTCATACGCTGGTACCAGTTCCAGCTTGTGTTTAATTAAATTTTGAGCTTATATTATGTTGGTTTATTTATTAATCACAACGAAGATTGCGTCAGTTGTTAATCCGATAAACGCACATGACACGGTCTGAATGACTTTTTAAAATAATTATATAATTAAATAAGGGATTAATTCCTGACGTTTGAAAGAATTAAAGTAATACTGGCGAGTTATATTGAGTTAGGAATGTGTATCCACCAATCAAACCCGATCATCCAGTGTTGCTATACGCTTCGTCATGCAAACTGCCTATATGGCTTTTTCTCGTGAAGGATGTAATCATCGTCTTCTAGAATAATGGATATTGACTCGAGTACGTTAGGTCATGGATAGCCAGCTGAAAGCCTACTGGCGTGGTTATTGATTTTAATTAAAAGTCTCTTATCTAAACACAAACAATTGTTAATTAAATAAAAGGTTCTTTAAGCCGCGGTCGCCAGGTTTAGGTACTGTTGTCCATCGGGATAATTAAATGAGTCACACAGTTTAGGGTGAACATCTACTCAAGAAACTTTATTCTAGTTCATTAACCTCTGCCACTACACCGACGGAAAGTACCACAATCAAACAATATATCAACAAGGAATCGGACTTCTTCTTCGAAAACCACAGGTTCGTGGGATAAGAGAGGTTGACTTACAAAACAGTCTCCCACATTCACTATCGTCCTCTTAACGCTATACAGTCACTTGAAAACACAGCATTCCATTTAAAACAGTGAGTTCCACATAGTAAAAGTCTCCATCATCCACTTCACCGAAGTTTTCACAATTTCAACTATTAGACCGAAAAATGTTCCTGCGTCAGACCTTCACCTGACGGAGGTCAAAGAGTCACTACTATACCAAGACAACATAGCGTTAACACACGACGTCTGCCACAGATACTATTGCAGGGCACAGACGTTTGTTACGTTACACAGCGTTTAGCTAAAGATTGTCCTGTCCCAATAGCGTGCATTAGTAATTGACTTTTCCATGGCCTTAGACCGTAACACAGGTTTTTCATTTTATCTAGGTCAATCGCTGTGGTAGATCTCTCAGAAAGAAAGATGTAGACATCTAACTAATGGAAACAAGGGGAATAGTAGTCGAAGTAGAAGGCAAGTGGACAGAGAAAATACACAAAATAGCTCTGAGATATGCGATCAGCACAGAATAACGCAATTACCTACTTGAAATCCTACTCGACCCGCTGTTCATGCAGGTAATAAAAAAATGATTGTAGAGATGCCATAATAATTCATTCGAACGTTAAACACCGCTGGTTTCGAAACTGTACGTTTGATAAGTGAATGCACTTTGCTTCACCCAGTAAAGCTGCCTGTGGAAACAGAGCAGCCAGAAGAAGACTCTTCTAAGGCCAGGACCGAAAACAGGCCCTTAAAGGGATTGGGATTCTCGCATAATGGCACAACATTTTGATACCATGCAGAGTCAACTACAACGCCAACACATTCGGTGATATAAGTTCCAGTTATTCAAAGATTAATGCCGGTAAGGGTATTCATCTTAATATTAGGGGACATAGAAAGTACCAGTATGTACAAAGAAATACAGGAGATAAAATGAGAATATGTGAGTGTTTACTTATTGAAATGGTCCGGTTTGAGTTTTCCTGCGCTCTGATTTCGTTCCGATTCCGGCTAACAAAGAAATTCATTGCAAAGTGAGATTAACTAATCTAATGAAATAATATATCCAGAAACGTTACTTCCCGTCGCTGTGATGGTATGCGGTTATTTCTCTGTGTTTTTTAGCTTCTTTTATTTGTAGAATTGGTAAAGAACATTGGTCACTGGAACCTACGAAATGATATTACTGGTCTCTTAATGTGATTTCTACGTTAATAAATCAAAGTTATTTATATTAACCACAGTTAATATTATTTTATTTGATATTCTCTGTGAAAAACTGGCAACATCTGAATATTTATGCGATTTTAAACTCAAAATATCAAATATGCTAGAAAATTTTGAGCTTAAATCCTATAATAAAAGAAATGTTCGCTTTTACCTTATATCGTGCTAGGTCAAAAAAGTTTTCCATTTTATCCAATAATTTTCCCCTCCCTACGCAAAAAAAAATTAAGAAATCCCGCACTGTGAAACCGCCAAATATCTGGAACGTCTTCGCCAACGAAACACTAAAAAAAAAAAAGGTGGGTTGTAATTCGTGGTCGACAGGAAAACAAAAATTTGAGAAAAATGAAACCTAGCGCAACAAATATATTTCGAAACTCCTTCACTTCGGCTGTTCTAGTTTTGGTGGAATGAAGTCAAGTACTCTGAACTTTCTGAAAGCGGAGAAACAATTGTCTCTGAAAGAAGGAAATGTTTTAGCAGACACAAAGCATTTTGACGACGAGGCAATGGACAGCTAGTCACTCTAATAGTCAGGTTACATCCCAGGTCCGTCTATCCAGGTTTGGGTTCCGTTTCTTGCCCGCAAAATTCCAATTTTTGGAACTCTTTTTATAAAATCTTCTTCAGTGCTCGATGTGCCACTGATATATTTCATCTACGGAAGAACACAACAGACTGGCTCTTCCTTCTTGACTAAAGATCGTATTTAACGTCCTCCCATGCCAACGAAAAGTTAAGTATACTTCTGCTAATTTGAAGGACTACACTAATGCGTGGATTGTACTTCAATTAAAACATTTCTGCATGACCGAGCGTGGTAGGTGAGCAGTAACGCTCACGTAAGGTATTTTGGAGGACGCGGGTTCGAGTCAACGTCTGATAACGATATTTCGGTTTTCGATGGTTTCGCGAAATCACTCGAGGCGAATGAAGGGATAGTTCCTTTAAAAGGCAATGACGGAATTCTTTCCAATTCATCGACCACAATCCTCTCCCGCTTCTAATAACCTCGATGTAGCGCAGGCCTAAAGCCCTAAGCAACAGAAAAAAATTCCAGTAATCACCAATGCAAGATTATTAATTGTATTAGTTGAAATACGTATTCTTATGCTCTGTGATATTAGATAGCAATGCAGTATTAGTATCTGCCGGTGGATATCGAATTTAAATGCTCTGATATTATCAGCGATTCTTTCCGTTATAGATTTTATGGTTTATTTCATTGGCTGAATGAATCGTCCATTGAAGGGCAGTCTTTGCCATATAACAAAAAGGAAATTCTCCAATGACCTGCCCAGTGACTGTCGTTACATAACTTGTTACAAATGTAATATATTCTTCTTCTTTCTATAATGGCATAACCGATTCCGGGCGAAGCGGTTCCCATGAAGGATGCACCCCTCCATCCTCAGGTCACGTGTCGCCCCCCACCAGACCGCGCCGCGCCCCACCAGGGCAACGAAACACGTGACGGTTCAGACCTTCTATTGGCCGGGTAAACCGAACTCTCTAGACGTGTCACGGGCCACGATTATATTACAGAACAACACACCGATTGAGAGCAGTTCTGCCCTAGAAGAAGACCGCAGAAGGATGGTCGAAACGTTGGCTGCACACAGACGCCATCACCCTGCAGCCAAGAATCAATATAGGGTGTTGTTTGCATTGTATGAAATGAAGAAGGTAGAGGGTCAACCCAGGTTTCGACCCATTCTGACCTACTCTTCCGAAATAAACCATGGGTTGCGAAGATCGACCCCATCCAACGGACGAATCACTATCAACGGTGTCGCATGTCCACACTTCATACGCACTGCAAAGAGATGTAGGATTTAATTCATGCCTTTGGCGCACAATCTGGTGATTAAGAATTGTGCATCACCTCTCCCACTATGTCGGCTAAGTCCTGCTGGTGAAAATTTCTTCCACCACCAGGACTCCCGTGCCAGCGCCGAACACCATCACGGTTCCACAACCAACGGAGCCAACGGGGTGAACCACGTTATATCATCTGCACTTAATCAACTATTCTCGCCGCCTTGTTTAGCATGCTATTATGATTGCTCTGTCGATTTTCTACTTTAATCATAAATAATTATGACGATTGTAACACATATTTTTAAATCTGTGCTGGTTACTTTCCACTCTATGCTGCATATATCCGTTCAACACATTAATATTTATTTGGTACTAAAACAAGTATTAAATATAAATGACAGGTGTTGTCTGTGTGAAGCACTTTGCATTTATAATGATGTTTAATTTTAATGATGACGTCACATCTCACATTCATTTAATCATGGAGTACTGATTGTAGAATCTGTTTTATCTTCCCGAGTTTTGCAGTATTGCTCGTACAAGCTGTGCTTCATTAAAATTCAGTGTAGCAATCCAGTATACATTATTCTCTTTTACTGATAATGTATCTTCTTGGAATAGCAATGATGCATAAACCGCTGCGAATTATTCGAGACTATCAAATGATATTACATTGTGAGCAGTTCTTACGAAACCATTAGTTACCAAAAGTACTAAACACAACATTTAGTCTGCGGCCTTAACGTGAGGAAAGATCATAGATTTAATTTTCATATATACCATTCTTGTCAGTAAAATTCCTGAGATCGGACTCCTTCAGTCACATTATAAGGTTCCCGTAGATTGATTTTCAGTCGGGAAGGACAAATTTCGACTTCTCTTCGTGTAAACTATCAGGAAGTGTATAAGATACTAGCTGTTACCCGTGACTTCGTACGCGTGGACTTAGAATTTCATTAGTAGAACTGAATATAGAAAGCTGCAAGTTACGTAAGATTTGTCGCAAACAACACCGAATCGGCATAATATGACGGAACGCCATCACTATACCATTCTACAGTCGAACCTGTCTCATGAAGAGAATCAGTTTCAACATGTTTAAAAACAGAAAAAAACGAAGGTGCGGGGAGGTAGGAAGGGGTGGGGGGGGGGATTGACTGAGGGAAGCTTAAATTTCAGCTTTGTCTTCTCTTCTTTCTTCAGCATGAGCATCAGATTCTTGGGTTACTAATAATTGGCTGCTCGTGCTCTGCTAGAGATACACCTGCGAGGCATGTCGAAAAAGAAGACAAAATAAACTGAAGCCAGAAACATTTAGGCATACACAAAGTAATAGTTACAGTGCAGCGCAAATCGACATCTATACTAAATAATGAAATTTTGTGTGTAAATTTAATTTATTAACAGATAATACACTAACTGACTGCGAGAGAAGCACAGCCTGAGAAACCGATTTATCATTACAGACTAACACACGCATCGTCTGCCTGTCACCATTCGATAAGTTTTCAAAACTTCATGACTACATATCGGAAACAATGTATTCTGTGTCCTTCGTAAAGATACAAAGTATTTCCTTCGTCAAATTTCATCAATATCGAAATAGGCATTTAGTCGTCAAATGTAGCAAAAAGACAAAGACTTTCATTCGCATTTATAAAATTATTATTGTAGATCATTCACAAACTGCCTGGGAGAGAAACAACGCGTGAGGGACCAGTATAGTGTAAGTAAAGTAAACGCTTACGGCACTGTTCGGCCGCCTATGATTTTCCACGCATTCCACCCCTGAATTCACGGGACCTACATTTTAAAATGGACTCCTTACGACGGAACTTCACGGTTTGGCTCGTATGATGAAAAACAATTCTTAAAAATTATTGCGCCCAGCGGGATTTGAACCAGATACCAAGCACCCCATCCACTACGCTACCAGACCACTCTGTTGGGAGGCGTTACAGAGATGTATACATGATATGCGTCTGTCTTTCGCGGTTCAGTTAGTTTTGCATAATTCCATAACAATATGAATTATCTAAACAGAAAATAAAGTATCCTGTGTCCTTCCTAAACGCTAATAGCATTTCCTTGTCAAGTTTCATCACGATTGGATTAGCCGTTCCCCTGAAAACGTAACAAAGAGACAGATTAGACAGGGTTAGTTTCACATTTATAATATTAGTATAGATATGAAGACGTATAAATTAACGATTTTTTGAATATTTAATGTAGAATACAATATATATATATATTTTGCTTGTTGTATGTTAGTAACTGTCCGCACTGAAAACACTTTATTTCTGCTGTATGTGTATATATCTAAACAGGTGTACAGCCCAGTAACTGTTCCAAGAGAACCTTGGCTAGCTTTCAGGCCTATATTTAAGCTTCTAAAACACAACTAATGTTTTGGTCTTTTAACGCTTGCGTAAGACAGCACGTGAGGTGAAACCATTGTTATGCTACTTGCAAAACGGGACGTTTTTCAATGTCACCTCTAATAAATTTATCGTTTATTTCAGGGACAAAAGAATAAAAGTGCTGCTAGATTATTTGGATGCCTTTTTGGATATGTGCTTGATAGAACAAGGTTGATAAATGAATGTGATATGGACATTGACAAAGGAATAAGACGCAAAATTTAAATTTCTAAAACAATGTTGAGATTCAGTCCTTTTTCCTTAGCTGCTTTAATAATAAGGTTTCTGTGACTTATCCGTCTAGTGCAGGTAAATAAAAAACTTCGGGACACACAAAAGCACTGAAATGGAACTTCCCCTGACTTCAATGTAAAAATAAGAAACAAAAAACTGTAAGTAGAATGTAATATTCATTGCACATATTAACAGATTAGAATTATAAACATATTTTAAACAAGATCAAAGAATGTAAATAAAACTGTTCTAGGGCACCGAAGATGATTGACTAAATCGAAACGCGTCTGCCAAAAAACGAAGTTTTTTATTTAGCTGCACTAGACGGATAAGTCACAGAAATCTTATTCTAAAACAATGTTTTCAGTTACTATCTCTTTACAATATTTTATGTAATAATAAGTCTTAATGACAGTTTATTGTTCACAGAACTGATGTATTTTCATATTTTAAATTTTAGTAATCGAAACTTCAAACTAACCCGAAACGATGCATTTTTCGCTGAACGTTGAGCAATGCATCTTTTTCATCAACGAAAATAAATTCCAATGGTTTAAATGAAACAAATTAAAGAGGAATTAATGTAGTATCCTTTTTCTTTTTTTAAAAAAATATGGCATTTGGCTACGAGGCCATACAGCCAGCACTATGTAATTTTGTAGTTTACAAGTATGTATTGGATCACTCAATGTATTACAGATTCTCCATGGTATAGACGACACAAGACAAACACAACACTTAATTAAAACCACCCATGCCCGGGGCCGGACTCGAACCGGCGACCCTTGCAACGCGAGGCTAGCACGCTATCCCCTACGCTGCCAGGGTCGGCAATGTAGTATCCTGAGTGCTTAAACTGATTGTAGGTATTGCGCAGATAACTCATAACGTTGTTCAAATATACTTAAATGCAGTAAAGGCAATTGTTATAATGGCGTACTACAATAATTGCGAACGAATAAGAGAAAATATTGTGCTGACCACCCGGCCTTGGGGTATTGTGATGTGAGGTGGATAGTCGACTCGAAGCCGTGGGGATACAGCAGAGGGGGAAATTCACTCAAACTCCCTTGCAACGAGTACAGCTAATAACAACACTGACAAATGATCAAATTGGCCGGAGAAACATGGTTCGTTTAGTAGGAAGGGAGACTGATGGATATGTCGGGATGAGACAGCGAGGAGAACAGATGATACACTTTGCGAAAGGATGGACAAGAGTATAGACGAGTTGATGTACGGATGGATGAAATACTTGATGTACAGAGAGAGGAACAGATGTCTGCTAGGGTGACTTAAAGAGAACTTGCAGAAAAGTCGTAACGTGTGCTAAGAATAATTATTACGCGAGTTGTCTATCATAATTATTAATTAGCGGACTAGAGGCTAAGTGGTTAAGGTATCAGACTGGGGATCCAAAGCTCCCCTGTTCGAATCCCTGTCTCGGCGGGGATTTCACAGGCCCCTAACCAGACCTTCCCCTCTGGCACAGCTTGCTGAGTAATGTGAAATACGCCAGAATGCTTCCCTGCTTTGGATTTACCGATAAGCTGTAGGTCCCCTGTGCCTGGTAGTACTACCGCATTAGTTTAAGGCGGCTACAAAGGGGCGAAATGCGAATTCAATAGAAACCCTGTGACCAGGTCATTACGACCACACGGAATTATTATTATCATAATTGTTAATGACCTTTCAACGCACGTAAGATTCACCGTCTCAATGCTTATGTTACGCGCACTTAATTTTAACAATTTAGCTAGCCAGAATTTAAAATAAATGTAAATTTAGGTATATGTTTTGACGGCCATCGAGATTTGGGTTTTCCGTGGTTTCCCCAAATCACTCCAGGCAAATACCGGGATGATTCCTTCAAAAGATCATTTCAGAATTCCTTCCCATTCCTTGCTTCCGGTTCTTTCCTGTTTTTAATTACCTGACATAAAAAAATATGTGTGGATTATGGTTTAATTTCAATGTTTTATGATATTTGGTAATTGGCTTCAGTTTCACATTCCATTTTAGTGAGCCGTTTTAACGCCAATAATTCCACGTTATATACTTATTCGGGCATAAATATACGACCCACATCGAAAAATGAGGTGCCCATAAATATTATTTTAAATGAGTATAAAAATTAAGGTTATCACTATTAACGATTTTGATAGAAGTTACATATTTCATTTCCTTATGCGGGCGAAATAAAATATATCATTCAGTTGTGAAAAAATCTTTCATTTGAATGATCTCAGTCACTGATTAAATATTTTATTAAAGCAATATTAAAAGAATATTAATCATAATTGTTTCTACTAGCGAGGGTTACGTTCTATTTGTTTACCAGCGTAGGGCACATTTATTAAGTAACCAAGATATTTTTTTCAAATTGGAGGCCGACATGAAGACAATTATGCGTTTATTTCATGTGTTAAGGGGTTCACCAGGTAAACCTGAACTTTGGGGCATCTCCAGAAAGTAGTTTGAATGGAGGCCTGGAAAAGCCAGTAATATGTTCAGATAAGGTGCATGGAAACATGGCTGTACCTGTGGATGGTACTGAAAAGAACCTCCAACTTGTTGGAAATAAAACTCTGCAGTACGTGGGAGAATGTTTTGAAGGTTTCCTATAAATCTGATTACCAACATTTATCGTTCAGTGTGGGCTACAACCGCCTCTAATGTACGAATGGTGTATAGTTATTATCAGAGCATTGTCGCACTTAAGGTATAGACGAAACTCTTTATTCGGAATCATGTTTCAATTTTTCTCGGCATATCACCACGAATAATACATTTCTAATAATGTGTTTTGTCAAATAATTCATTCCATGTCTTCTAAGACTTGCGAATAATGCAGTTTCTTTCCTCAAAACGCACATAGCTATGGAACACGAACTATATCAGGCGAACTGGAACCGTGAATTGTTGTTTCATATATATGTCACTAAATAGTCAACGACTTCTTGCGCGGTTATCGTAACTTTAATTTTCACGCAGCAATATTACCGGATGTTGCAGTTGGGTTGTATAGCACCCTAGACAGTATAAGGCAAAATAATTTTATTATTTCTTTATTTATTTTGTTTTGATGAGCCCAACTTTTCTGATGTCGCTAGATCATGCACGTGTATCGTTATCTAGGAAAAGAATAGCAGCAGGCATTGCGCAGTTCAGCACGGGTTACAAGGGTCATAATATCAGCGTCAACATTTTTTATTTTTTTATTTTTAGCACTCTTATTCTGTCGAGATTGCAGCTATGTAAGCTACAGTAGGCGTATATTGTGAGGTTGTTTAAACAATATAATCGAAATAAATCTACAGTCATTCTTCTAAAGACAGATAAGTATGAAACCTCTGGAATGACATCAGTCTTCTGATTTCAATCAAAAATACTGACGCATTGAAATCTTTTTTTTTAATTTCCTTCGGGTTTCTCCCGTCGTTAACGTCAAGGTAACTAGAGTCGGGAAAGAAGTAGGAATAAGGAAAGGGGGAGAATTGTAAGGAACCATTCCGGGATTCATCTGGAGTGATGTGAGTAGCCGAAAGGCGATTTGAACCAGCGTCCTCCCGAATGCGAGGCCCCGGCGTTACCACACACACACACAAGGCTCAGTGAAAATCTTCTATGATTTATAAACCGCATAGTTGTCAGTGTATACTGACCCGTATCCCATGACCAGAATCCGTTATGAACCTTACGTGTGACAAGACATTCACAACAGTATAATTATTGGAACGGAATTAGATCAAATATGCGAAGCAGAAAATTTCATTCAGAATTTTAGTTTCAGCTTCTGTAGCAAATGAACTTTTTTTGCTTATGGCTTTACACCTCGTCGACGTCGAGGTAATTAGAGGCGGGAAAGGACTAGGGGCAGTGAACGGGAAGGAATTCGGCCATGGCCTTTTAAAGGAAACATCCCGGCATTCGCCTGGAGTGATTTGGAGAAACCATGGAAAACCGAAATCTCGATGGCCAGACGGGGATTCGAACTCACGTCCTCTCGAATGTGAGGCCAGAGCGTTTTCCGTTCACCATCACGCTCTGTAGTAAATGAACTAATAATGTGGTTCTGAACAATGTTCCCTGTCACAACAAATAAAACTTTCCCTTTCCTTCGTACTGCTGTGGTCCAGTGTGGTTTTCAACAAATTTATTTTTTATGCTCCACAAGCAGTTTTTCTGAAATTTATACTGGTGCACCACATGTGACTGTAATGATACATTGCATATAAAGAATGAAATAATGTGTCTAATCCCCCAAAATTTCTTTAAAATAAATAAAATACAATACGAAAATACTGGCCACGATTGGTATTTCACAACGCGCTAGTAAAATAAAAATAACTGTAACACTATTTTTTTCTTCCCACAATGAAACTGATAAGTGTGATAAATGTGAAGACTTTAATTCACTGTATATTGTGATAAATAAAATTAATTTGTTACGTAATGCAACACGCAGTGGGTTCATTCTATTGTAGGGTATTGTGAGGACTAACTATGAATAGAAACATTATGACGTGTTTTGAGATTGTATTGGTGAACTTCGATCGTAAATAATTAGGTCGGAATAACAGACATAATATTTATCCACTTAGCGTTTACTACCTTCAATGACCAGTTTACATCGAAGAAACTTAGTCCATTATTCAGGGATATTGTTACATGTATAGAAGATTTTAATCCCTCCCGCTGTTTGAGATCTAACTACCATTTTATTTCATATAAAAATCTAGTATTTCTAGGCGTTGGATATTACTGTAATGTTCTCGGGTAATTAACCGAGTAAACATGGTACTTTACACGATATTTCAGCGATCAAACCGTCTGAAAATGAACTACTGACGAGGTCGGAAGACCGGAACTTCATAGCGCGCGCTTTGATGGATTAACAAGGCAAGAGCTGGAAGCTAAATTGCTGACATGGTAAAAGTTGAGCACCGCCTCCTAATAGTAGTCAAACGTCGTGTGGTGCACAACTCGTAACGCTGACGTTCAACATCCGGCATCCTGGCTTCACTGACAAGGGACACCTTTGACCTCGAATGCTCGAACCGCACGAAAACAAGCTTAGAATAACAGGCGATCATAAACTAAATAGTGGTGTGTGTCATTTCCATGTGGAATATAAGCTCTGTATCAGAAGGATTAATGATTATGTAAGACTACAATGTGCCAAACCACAAGTGAAGATACATGATCGTTATTTCATCATGAAACTTCACTCTGTGATATACAATCAATTTGCTGCACCTACTGTCAAATCACAAGCAATTAGACGCTACTTTGAGTTGAACTAATTTATATATTTTAATATTTTTAGGTTGGGAAAATTATTATAAGAGCATTAGAGAAAAAGCATACTGTAGGAGTTATCTGAGGAGTAGTAAAAGGTGAAGGGATAACAATAGAGTTATCCTGTTACGGTGTAATTTGATTATAGCATAATGTTCGATTGCTGGTCAGTAGTAATTAATTTATTTGTGTATAGTTCAAATAAAGGAAGTTTGGAATTAATACAAGGCTTGACGTTATTAAGTGATTTATATTAAGTGCACGAACAGTGTAATGCAACGAGGCTTCAGTTATTGAACATTCGAATTACGCATATTAAAGCAAAAACTACAATAAATTTCATATTCTGACACTACGTATAAGCCTATGTTGCAACATGCTTGACGAAAGCCAGGTAATGACACTGACATACCAACAACATCATTTGGAAATGTAATTAGTGTGGCTTATATATTGGAATGCGCGAATGCGAAAGTGATTTGGAATGTGATAACGTGGCTTTAGTGAGGTGTGCACATTGTTCTCTTCCAGTTCATAGAAATCCAGCATCTGCACTTTGAGGACTAATATAAGCGCTATCAGGTGTGTGGTACTGCTGTATATGCGTGTTTTGCCGTACTTTAAGCAGAGAGTTTTTGGCACTGTTGATTGAAAATGTAATGATTCACTGACGTAGTTGAATTACGTATAATTTCCTTAATATGGTATTGATATCTTGTTACTTTATTTCTCTCTAATCAAACGTTACTTGAGGCAGAATGCAACGTTTTGAATGGAAAGACACACACCACAGTTTTGTTTATGATCGCTTGTTATTCTAAGCATATTTTCGTGCGGTTCAGAGCGTTCGAGGTCAAAGGTGTCCCTTGTCAGTTGATAATCATAATCCCGATTGATAAGACAGGATCCGAGGTGAATTTCAACCGCTTCAAGGGAAACACTGTCCTGGAAGCTTCTGGCATACACCAGAAATTTGTGGAAGCCATTTCCCGGTTCAGGACTACGTTCTGTCCCTGCAGATTTCTTTCCCAGACGAAAGTGTCGGGTATATTCCGAACAGCATTGGGTAATGTAACATACCGTCTGGCTAATGCATTTCTTCCGCATTCGCAAGGAATACTGCAAACATCGTTATCTGATACAGTGCACAATACTAGTGCTAAGGGTATGAGCCTTATGTGATAAGGACAGACTACAGGGTGAATAAAAACATTTACCTTAAAGCTTCAGACGAAACTAGTTTTCGTAACACCAGATAAGAGCGGTATTTCGGAAACCAAAACGCAGGCTCCATAACAGCAATAATAAGCCACAGAACCACTTTGCCTCCTTGGCGTACAATGGTGACTAAACGTAGAGGGTTGGAAGGTTTTTGCCACAATGATGGGATTGAAACTATCTTTCTACAACCACGAAAACTAAAAAACAATCTTCGCTTCCTGATAATTGTTGTTCAGTTTATTAATCTCATCGGAGTTGAGTAGATCCATCTTGGATCACATCTTTGTAGGTTTTTTTATTTTGCAAAGAAACCGATCAATGATTAGTATTGATTCACTGATCATCATATTTCAGATTTTTTTTTTTTTTTGCAATATTATACATGACAAGTTTTCCATTACTAAAATGACACGGAACCTAAAATGACAGCTACAGGTAGTTTTGAGTGATACCAGTTTCTTATAGTTACATAGAAAGTCAGCACTTACCTAATTTTATTATTATTATTATTAATAATACGCGATAAACTAAAAATGGGTGGCGGAGGGTGCATTGCATAGGAATGGATATACGCGATATGGCAGGAGGTGCCCATGGGCTATTTTTATTCGCCTTGAGTGTTCTGGGAAAACCATGGAAAACCCAGATCAAGATGGCCGAAGTGATTTATCGAGAACTACTCCTGACAGATTTTAAGTTTTCTCACCCGGTAAATCCTTCCTATTCCATTCCCTGATCGCTCGTGGAAAAAATGAGTATAGAAATAAATCAGTTCTGGCCCTGATTTCTCCTATCTTATTTTCGCGGTCATTCCTAGATATGAATGTTGCTGGTAGTAATATTTGTTTGCTGTCATTCGGAAACAAGTCATGAATTTTTCTATTAGATTCTGTCGAAGGCAACGCCTTCGGTGTTTCAGGTCTTCCCAACCTAACTCCTTCAACATCGCACTTACGCTTCCGCTCCCACTATATATACAGACAAAGTAAGAAATGAACGAGTTTTGGAAATGATGGGTGAGAAAAGAAGTTTATGGAAGAAGCTTACAGAAAGAAGACAGGCTGGTAGGTCAAATTTTGGGACATACTGGATTGGTTAATTTGTTAGTGGAGGGAACCGTCGAAGGTAAGAGCTGTAGAGGAAGAGATTAGAATATATGAAACAGATAATTGAGGACGTGGGTCGTAAGGGGAATTTAGAAATGAAGAGGTTAGCTCAGGACAGGAAGGGGTGGAGGATTGCATCAAACCAGTCAAAAGACTGACGACAGCAAATATATATATATATATATATATATATATATATATACCTGTCAAGAATCGGGCGGCTGTTCTTTGGACCTTTTCCAAAGCCTCCATTATCCCTTTTGACAGGGACCCCATACAGAATAACAATATTTTAAGTGGAGACGCACTAGTGACTTATATGTAATCAATTTAACTTCTGGTGTGCACTGTTTTAAATTACGACCTAGAAATCGGAGCACATGATTTGCTTTCCCAATTACCTTCTCGATATGCTCATTCCCCGACGAGTTTTTACGAACTGTTTTTATCGAGCGTGGTGGGTGAGCGGTTAACGCTATGGCCTCGCTTTCGGGAGGACGCCGATTCGAATCCCCGTCCGGGTATCCAAATTTGGGTTTTCCAGGTCTCCCCAAATCACTCTAGGTGAATGTCGGTGATGCTTCCTTCAAAAGGCCGTGACAGAATTCCTTCCCGTTCCTTGTCCCCTCTCCCATTCCGCCTCTAATGACCTCGATGTCGACGAGGCGTAAAGCCATAAGTTAAAAGAAAAAGGTACGAATTGTTACCCCTAGGTATTTAGTGGAGTCTACTGTTCTAAGGACAGTGGCATTTACTGTATATTCAGAACTAAATAGTGTCATCTTCTTACTTATACGCATGACTTGACACTTTGTAGCGTTTAACTCCAACACACCACGCAATTATTTTCGTAATATCGTCTTGTAACAAATCGCAGTCGTCCTGGGTTTTGATTTCATGATAAATAATAGCATCATCAAGTCTTTTCTTCCCACTTATTAAGTCGCACAAATCATTAATGTATATGAGAAACAACAGAGGCCCTATCACGCTTCCCTGGGGAACTTCGGACCTCACTTCGGTAAGTCACCGTCGAGAACCACACACTGTGTTCTGCAACCCAGTCTCATATTTGCCTGGATATGCCATAACCACGAAGTTTCTTAAGGAACCTAGTGTGAGGCACAGTGTCGAAAGCTTTTTTTAAAATCTAATAGAACTAGATCAACCTGGGATTGATCATTTAGAATACGGCACAAGTCGTGAATTAGAAGTGCAAGTTGTGTTTCGTAGCATCGGCCTTTTCTGAATCCTTGTTGATTACGGTTTATAAGCTCTCCATCATCCAAAAACTTTATGAAATCCTAAAATTGATGTTAACGAGATCGGCGTATAATTTTGAGGATCATTAATATTCCCATTTTTAAACACTGGATTTTATAACCGAATTTATTATTGATGAAATTATGCTAACAATCAGTAAAGATAAATAGCCAATGATTATATTAATGGACCCATAAAGTCATTAATTTTGATGCCCCAAATGTGTTAATGACACTTGTCCGAAGAAGACGTACAGCCAGAGTACAATTTTTTAAAATCGAATTATCAGCATTGTCTCTATCATTCATTCCAAGCACTTTGTTACTTTCAAATACAAGGCGCACAGAACAAACGCTTGATTCCTACCACTAGTGCCCTTATTATACTGATGCCAGCTTTGCAATATCAAAATTACTTAAGCCAGAGCCAGAAAACGGCTACTATCAACATGTCGGATAGATCGGCTGTAGTGGAATACTGTAAATACTCCGCGTCTGCCGGTGAAAACTATTTTGAACGTATTCGAGGCTTAGTGACTTGTAGACGAGTCAGTTGTGTTTGAGTATAATATTTATGTCGGCAAAAGAGACGAGAGAGAATAATGATATAGCAGACTTTTGGGATAGTGAAAATGATTGTTTGTAGCTTAGGGGAACCGAGCGCGCTGGGTGATTGCTACGGTCATGCAGATTCCGCTTATCCCTGGATTCCCAAAATCACTCCAGGCGAGTGGTATGGTTCCTCCAAAAGGACATGGCCCAATTCCTAGCCTTCAGTCCAGGACATCGACGAAACACACAATAAAACTTTGGGGTTGATTGGTGCAAATAGATCGACTCTATACGAAACATAAATATTTTGGGATTATTCGTTCTAAGCACCACTACTTTCTATTTTCTTAGTTCATTCACTAAATGGATAAGTTTTTAAAAGAGAAGAACGTTGAGAACAAGATATCGATACTTTAGTGTATTCTTACTTAATTGAACTCGCATACAAGAATACTAATTTTCATTCTCATTTTCTAATTTCTTCCCTCTATTTAGTATGTGTTTATTTTTAAAATAAAATCCCGGAGAACCGTACAGCACTGCTGCCATGGACTAAAAGCTCTGTTCTCATTTACTTACTGAATTAGCGAAAGCTGCACAGTATCAGTGTGCAGCCAGCAGATAATTCACTTCCTTTGTTCATCCGAAATCTGCTCCCTGCAGTTCTAAATTCAATTTCATGTTTAAACTGAAATAAAAGCAATATCTTAAACAGGAACGAAATGTTAAGATCCGTTTGCTTTGCTCTCGAGCACACGCAATGCAGAATGAGTCTGGTTCTTTAATTCTACTAGCAAAAAGTGATCGCAGTTGTCTTTTTTTCTTTATGGACATAGAGTTTTAACTTAGTTTTTCTATATTATCTGCAGATAATTTAGAGACTGCAGCTGTACTTTACAACAAATAGCTGCTTCAATTAATCTGAATGTATAAAACCAAATTGCTTATTTCTGATTTGGCGCAATCACAGAAACACTTTTGAATGTGAAATAATATTCGGCATAGGAAGCACCAAATTCCAAATAATCGTGTGCGATCATCAGCTTGCAGGAATAATACAAAAGCTGTACGCAATATGGCTAAACTGACATTGGTATCTTGTGTGTATGTAATGACAAACGTGAGTGAAACTTTCATGTTAATAAAACGTGTTGCAACAGCTTACAAACACTTTACAGTTCATAATAATTATAGATTTGGTTAGTCAGTTACGTAAATAACAAATTATTTGGATGTGAGAGAGCTGTAGGAGTGGAGAGATGCCATGTCAGATGCTTGACAAAATAGTGCCGATTAAACTTTCAGAAGGAACTTCAGGGCATAAAGACCTGTAGGTGAGATCCCAAAAATTCAATGCTGCCTGCTTCTCAAAAATTAGGACTTCAGTATTTACAACATACATATACAGGGAAAAACTGATATAATCGGATAAAGAAAGTTGTCATGTATATCATTGTAAAGAGGTTTTTCAAACTCTCGAAACTGTTGAAGTGATATGTGCAAATTAAAGCAGGAAGCTCGTGGGAATAATTAATGACACTAATTCTGGCTCTCCATCCATGATCTGCAATTCACAAGTATTGTGTGTGGCAACAAACATAAAATTTACTCTGTGCATTTCAACCTCGAATAGTACAAGCAAAGAAAGAATATGTATAATCGTCAGTGCGGCATCTTATTTCTTTAATCTTATCTCTCCTGTCATTGCGACCTAACTGGATTCGTGGACGAGGTATTACATCGCACTTGTAAATGAAAGATATTCCCATGTTCGTCAATAAATTCAAACAAAACCTACGTCGTCAGTCTGCCAGATATTCCAAGCCCCAATCTATGTAAAAATTCTGTGACTCTCTCGTAAGCACTACAAATAAAAAAGAAAGCAAAAAAATTCTGTCAGATTGAAGTGAAACAGTCCTGAATCAGCAACCAGCCAGTCGAATACACGTCAAGAGAAAAATAATAAAGATGTGGTATTTCAAAGTTACCTCTCACTTGCAACTATTTAAAATAAAAAAAAACCTTTTCTCCAAATGTGAGGGTATTTCTAGAGTGATTAAAATATTGTGTTTCAGTTCTTATTGAAACAAACCAGTTTATGATTTTTTTTTTTTTTTTTTTTTTTTTTTTTTTTTCTTTTTTTTTTTTTTTTTGGCCTCCTCCACCCCTTACAGCCGTCCTTTCGCTCTCCATTACTGCCTTCTTCGGCTTGGCTTCTCCGCCATTTAATTTATAACTTAAATATTTTTCTGTTTCCCAAGCTTTGGGTTTGCAGTTACCGTTTTTTTTTTTTTTTTTTTTGCCAGAAGTCTCAAGTTCTGGCGTTTTTACTTTTTAATTTGTCAGTCTTTTTATTTTTGGTATTTCGTCCAGATAGCTTCCAAATTTAGTTTTGTATTTCGTCGTTTTCTTTAAACTCCAAACTTTAATTTTCAAGGTTGATACATACTCTTCTAAGTTCTGGGATGACTTCTGCAGTATATCCTGCATTGCATGTCCTAAAATCCATATTAGACTGTTATGTTTCTCTACAGGTATAAGCTTGAAATCCGGCTTTGTTAGGATATTGGTGAGTATTTTCCTGGGCGGTTTTTGCATCATGTGTGCCACTAAATGTTTTGTCCACGTCCAGATTGTTTGCGCTCTTCCGCAAGAGATTCGGTGTACTAGCGTATCTGTGTTGCCGCAAGTGTCACATCTATCTGTTGGCTTGAGGTGAATGCGATGTAGCTTCTCATTGGTGGCCAGGGTCTCGTTGGCTACTTTGTACCATAGAGCTTGAGTCTCGGACGGAATTGTTTTGTTGAAAATGTTTGCCCACACGTTTTTCCAGTTGATTTCCGGGTATTTAGTTTCTATTATATTTCCCCGTTATGGGCCATCATACATGCGTAAATCTCTTTTGTTGTCTTGGGAAAGTTGTTCTTTCTTGTCTCCATGATATAGCTGCTTTCGATGAAGTACAGCCTGAAATGGTAAAGGGAGTTATTGATGTGGGAAATCCCTACCGGTGCTGTTGTACTCGCCGGTTTGTAGTGTTCCAATAATTGTGCCGTTATGGTTTCTTTGTTTTCAGATACTTTCCTCATTGCCTGTATGAAGATCGCATTTGCTTTGGTTCTTGCATCCATTAAACCTAATCCTCCTCTTGCTTTTGGCAGGGTTAGCGTCTGGAAGTTGACTTTGAATATGTCACCTTGGCTCAGGAACCAGGATACTGCCCTCTGAACGCTTTGTATTATCCCTTTCGGTGCAGGGAGCACTTGGGCAACATAGTTTAATTTGCCAAGGACCGCCAGATTTATTAAATTTGCTTTCTGTATTTTATTGATCCGTCTGGTTTTGTGCAGTTGCAGAGTGGCCCTTGTGTTGTTTAAAACTTCTCGCCAGTTGATTACACTCATTTTGAGTGGATTGGTTTCTAGCCACACACCTAAGGCCTTGTGTTTGTTCATTTGTTTGAATCCATAAGTATTTGCAAGATTTTGAACTCCTGATCCAATGTAAAGTATGCCTGATTTGTCCATGTTGACTGTGGCGCCACTTTCCGGGCCATAAATCTTTAACTGGTTATTAATTGTTACTAGGTCGTCATTGTCGGTTACGTAGAATCCAATATCGTCTGCATAAGCTCTTGTAGTATATCTTCTACCTTGGAACGTTATACCCTTTGTCAAGGAGTGGATGCTCCGTAGTAAGGGTTCCGTATATATGGCGAACAAGACCATTGAGAGGGGGCAGCCTTTTCTCAGCCCTCGGCCCATACGAAAGTTTTTTGAGATGAATCCGTTTACTAATATTCTTGTGGTAGCACCGTTGGTTAGTTTCTTGATTACTGATACGAAGCTTGTTCCCATGCCCATTCTCCTCATGGTATTGTATAAAAACTGGTGTTCGACACGATCGTATGCTTTATCGAAATCTAGAAAGAGAATTCCCGCTTTTAGCTTCAAGTTGTCTGCCAAGGAGATGATATCTCTGTGTTCCAAGATTGCATGTTGGATCCCGCGATTAGGGATCGGACCTGCTTGGTACGGGCCAAGAATTTTGGTGAGTAATGGAGTTATTCTTCGTTTCAGGATACGAGTCAAAATCTTGAAGTCGGAGTTCAGTAGCGTTATGGGTCTTAACTTTCTGATATTCTTCGTGTGTGGTGCTTTTGGGATGAGAATTATTATGCCTTCCGTGAAGGCTTCAGGCAATCGTTCAATCTGCCATATTTCATTGAATATTTCGACCATCTTGTGGGATATGATGTTCCAGAAAACTCTATAAAATTCCAGGGGGAGACCGTCGTTGCCAGGAGATTTTCTAGTTTTCCCAGCCATGAGGGACAACTCTGCTTCTTCTAGTGTGATGTTTCTGGTAATCTCTCTTCGCTCGTTGTCGTCCATGTATTCATTTATGTGGTTTAGGGTGGAGTCCCTGTTATCTCCGGTTGTGGTGGAGGCTCTGTAAAAGGATGAAAAATGGTTCCAGATCATTGCGGGAATTTCCTTTTGGTTGGTTGTTCTGACTCCATCTTCCGCAGTTATGTTTGATAAGTACTGGGAGTTTCTTCTTTTTGTCGCCCTTATCAGATGGTATAGCGATGCCTTCTCTTTCTCTACTAAGTCCACGCTGTCGGTGTTGACTAGGAGGGATTCCATTCTTGATGCTTGTAGTTTGTTGATTTTGGCTTTATACTTTTTAATCAGTACGTGGTCATGAATGGTGTGCACGTCTTTTTCGTACAGGTCCTTCAGACATCTGTAGTAAAATTCCATGGTATTGTTTGTCCAGTGATGTTTTACGTGTGAGTAGGCGATAATAGCTTTTCTTATTCTTGGTTTCGCATGGGTTATCCACCAGCTTAAATTAGAGCTGTACTTGTGGCAGTTTCTGACACTTGAAAGCCAGGTGGTGATGACGCTTTCCTTACATTCAGCATCGCGAAGAAGCGAAACGTTCATCTTCCAGTATCCTTTACCTCTCTGAGTATTAATTGTGTCGCTCTTAATTCTGCATATGTACGCGCAGTGATCGGAGAAACTTAAGGGTATTATTTCATCGCTACTAACTGCTGGGTCTAGAGTGTTAGATACGTAAATTCTATCAAGTCTGCTTTTTGATGTCGAGGTCATGTGTGTGTGACTAGTTTGGTTTCCGTGCAATGTCCGAAACGTGTCCTTGAGGCCTAGTCCTTCGACCATTTTTGCTAATTCTTGACAGATATTAGGGTTTGGTCTTTGGTCGCTTCGGTCAATTACGCAGTTAAAGTCACCGCCTATTACAAGTCTGGTCGGTTTCTTGCGTAATAAGTAAGGTATATCACTTTTGAAGAAATCCGCTCTCTCCTGTTTTTTATTAGTGCCTGAGGGTGCATATAAGTTGACGATGCATATGTCCTTGATGTATACTGCTATACCCCTTCCGGACGTTAAAATTTCCGGGTTTGTGTAGGACAGTCCTTCCTTGATTAGTATTGCAGTTCCGGTTTTGCAGTGGGAGTCTAAATTGGTTATGATTTCGTAACCGAAGAGTTCAAACTCCCTGATTATCACTTCTTGCATGAGTGCGACGTCTATTTGATTTTGGATAAGAAATTGTTGCAAGGCATAAAACTTAGTTTTAGCAGTTATGCGATTGATGTTAATCGTTGTTAATGTCAAGACTTGATTCATTGTGATGGTGCTTGGGCTAGGTTGTCCGCCAATCCATTAGTGTCCAACAGCAGCTGTTCCTTACGTCAAGTCTGTTCTATACCGTTAAGTTTCCTGTTTACGGTCTCCAGGTGTTTGTTTCCTTGTGAGTTCGTCGCTGTGATTTGTATTCAGGAAGTCTGCCTGACATCTTCTATGTCTTCGTTCTGATCTTTGTCTGCCCAGCTAAAGGGCATATCTGCTGTCTCCGTACCTGTTTCTCGGTGTCTGACTGGGTTTGGATTTAACTCTGCATTAAATGTTGGGTGGTTCTTCCCGATTTGTTGCTTTTTGAGCTTTTTTCCAGTGCCTTTAGCATCGTCTGTATTTTCTCTTTCAGTAGATGTTTCCCTAGTTTGTTTACTTTTAGTCTCCGGTTGTTTTCTTGCACGACGTTTCTTACTGGGTTTGGGCTTCGCTGGTTTCGTCCACTCGGTTTCTTCTGCTGTCGACGCGACTTCAGTTGTCAAATTCGTTTCATCCTTCTCGTCGGCCGACTCCATGTTATCGTCGGTTTCTGCCGTATTTTTCAACGATTCAACTTTCCTCTTCTGTTTTGTCTCTTCCATGATTGTTATTGCCTTTTCTATCAAGTCTCCTTCTTGTTTTCTTGATAAGTTTTTCGCTTTTATGTTCATGGTTTTGGATACTTCGTCGCACCTTGATTCTTCGTTGTTCCTTATGTCGTCATCTTGTTGTTCCCTCGTTTCTCTTCTTGTTTTCGTCTCCGTGTTCCCACTGTTCATTATCGTCAGTGGTGGAAACTGCTGCTGATCTTCCAGTGGCATTTCTTCATCTTGTTTCGGTGTTCCTGTTCGTCTAAGGTAGGTTAGCGGTAGTACTGTCGGTTGTATGCGAGGGCAGTTTGCTCTGATATGTTGTATTGAATTGCATAGAGCGCAAGTTCGGGGCTGGCCGTCGTATACAACCAGTGCTCTGAAACCGCATACATTGATGTATGATGGTATGTGCTTCGTTATCTCCATTTTTACTAGCCGCACTCCGTTTGCTTTCTTGAACCTGATATTGCCTCCCCATTTGTCTTCTACGATCTCTGCCACGTTGCCGAACGGTTTTATTGCTTGTAGAATGGCTTCATTAGATATTTCAAAGGGCAGATTTAGCACTCTTATCTGTCTTTTTCCCATTCCTGCGTTCGTTACTTGAACATTGCTTACGTTTCCATCGGCATGATGGAATTTCAGGTTCCCGGTATTTGATTCGATTACACTAACACAATGTTCCTCGCTTATCATTTTAACAAAAACGCAGTTCTGAAACGAGTCTAGTTGTATTCCCAGTATTTCTTCGTCAATTAGCTTTACTTTATCAAACAACCACTCATGTATTTCATAGGCCGAAGGTCTTACGTATGCTCTATCAAAAGTGAATTTCACTGTGTTTTTTCTTGTTATGGCGGTGGAAGCCATGTCTTACCTTTTACTGCAGAATTCGCCTAAATGCGGCTGCGTTGATGGGTTTTCGATAGCTCACACACAAACTTCACACTAACACTGTTATAATAGCTGCGGCGTTAACGGAAGTTGCTGACAGCACGTCCGCGTCTGACCGCCGCTGAGCGCGGAATGAAAAAAATAGCAGTTCGCGCAACATTTGTGAACAACCATAGGCAATAAGAAACCAAAGGCGATATCTAGGTTCGGATATGTGACAACCCGGCAGTTTCATCAATCTGAATACTGAAAAGAAGCCGAAATAATTATAATACAATCAGGGGAGAAACATATCTCTATACAATATCCTGAAGTCTTACGAACTGGATTAACAAGTATTTCTTGTAGACAACTCAGGAACTGCTCGCTGACTGGAAAGGATTGGGGGCTAGGAATGGGAAGGAATTCAACCACGGCCTTTTGAAGAAACCTTCCCAGCAATTTCCTGGAGTGATTAGGGGAATCATAGAAAAACCAAAATTGGATGCCCCGACTGGGTTTCGAACCCACGTCCTCCCGGATGAGGGGCCAGAGCATTACCGTTCACTGAGTGCGTAGCCCCTATCGAGTAATTACTCGAAAGGGAGCGTCCATAAACTACGCAGCTCCTTGTTGGCCTCCTGTGAACCCCCCACCCCCCATGTAGCCTGCACCCCCGTCGCGCGTGACACGTATCTTTTTTTTTTTCCTCTACTGAATTCAGAAGACATTTTGTAATGTTTTCTGTTCTCTTGTCAGACTATCGTAAATTAAATACGGAGGTAATTAAATGACGGAAAAAACTATTCACGTGCTGCTGTATGTTTTGTACCTTATTTTAACTGTGACAAATAACATGAATGAAAAGCTAGGTGGCTCGGCTCGGCTTCCCCCCCCCCCTCCCCCCATGTAGCTCAGCGTATCTTTCCAGCCAACCCCTTCCCCCTGGACCGAGTTACGCAGTAAAGCATGAACTACTTCGGAATCTTCCAGTCGTATAATTCGTACTTCTACAAAACGATTATGACAAGATTTCTTCCGTTTCCGTTAATGCTAGAAGTATAAAATCGAAACTGCTTCAGTGTTGCGATAATTGTAGTGTCACCTAAGTACTCGTATTTATTGTAGCAGGTGGTGGCAACAGGAAGTTGCACATGGCAGTGTAAGGAAGTGCAAATACTGTACTCACTCCATAAAGACGTCACTCTCGCTGCGGGGCAGGATGAGTTTGGGCAGGACGACGGCTTTCTTGCGGCGTGTCTTGAGCGAGGTGAACTGCATGATGTCGGTGGGTGCCAGCGGGGAGTGGGGTGAGAGTATGGTGAGGCGTCGGTCTGGCGTCGCGGTGGAGGGCAGAGCCAGGTGCGACGGCACGACGGCGCGACGCTCGCCCACGGCGGCGTACAGCCCGCGGCGCCGCTCCGCAGACAGCTGAGATTGCGAGTCCTCAGACGCCGCGCCCAGGTCTTCACCCGACACCGCGCGCCGCTTCAGCCGGATCTCCCGCTCTAGAGACTCCAGTGAGCGGGCCTCCACCGACGAGGCCACCACTCTGCGCATGTCTCTCTCCGACGAGGTCAGGAAGCTCTGGCGGTGCTTCCGCAGGCTCTCCATGGACCGAGCCATCTCGGTCCTCGAGGTGGACGTCGTCAGCCACTGGCGACCCTCCTGCCCCGTCGTCGACGTCTCGACGGAGCGTGCAGGCGTCAGGCTGCGGTGTGGCGACGCCACGTTGTCTGAAGACCGAGCGCCCCCCTTGAAGGCGCACGTATCCTCTGACTTGGCGTGTGTCAGCGACGACGAAGTGAGGTGGCTCGAGGTTTTCCACGAGACCACATTCTCCGTCGACTTGGAGGTGTAAATAGAGCTAGAGGCCATTTTGGACTGGATAGTTTTCTGGTCGTCACCGGAACTCGCGTTCTCGACGGTGTCGGAGTCATCATCGTCGTCGGATGGTTGCTGTTGCGTGATGATGACGCCGTGCTGTTTGGAGGACTTCTGCACGAATACTGACGAGGACACCTTCTGGGTCACAGTCGAACTGGAACTGGACACGTCCTCCTCCTCTTCCTCCATTGCTCAAGCTACGAAATGTTACACTTATCATTAATTCGAGAAGCGTCGATAGTGGGCGTTGGCTGTTATGTGCCTTGTGCTCCTACAATCATAATACGAACAATCGTGATGTTAGAGCCATACTGAGAGAGTGAGAAGGAACAAACACACACACACACACACACGAACACACTCAGTAGATTGGACTAATCGCATCATATTTAATGTTCGCTATTGATAATACGTATCTCCTCAAGTTATAAACTACGATTCTCCTATGAAATAATTACTGAACGGCGTTATGAGCAGTTACCACTGAACACATGGAAATAATGGCCAAAGGCATACAATTTATCACTGCTTTTACATAAACATGGCCACAGGATTGTAATGAGAAACATTCCTTCATTATCCAGTCAGGATGCTGAAAATTAAGTGGACGGATAAAGTACGAAACGAACGAGTTTTGGAAATGATGGGGGAGGAAAGAAGTTTGTGGGAGAGTCTTACAGAATGAAGACACAGAATGGTAGGTCTTATTTTGAGACGCAGGATTGGTTAATTTGTTAGTGGAGGGAACAGTCGAAGTTAAGAACTGCAGAGGAAGACAGAGATCAGAATATATGAAGCAGATAATTGAGGATGTGGGTTGTAATGGGTATGTTGTGATGAAAAGTCTTGCGCAAGATAGGAAGGTATGGAGTAAAACCAGTCGAAAGACTAATGACAGCAAAAAAAAAAAAAAAATCCAGTCATGAAAGTAACTACACCAACGATGTCTTAACAATCATAACTTAATAAGTCATTTCAATAACCATAAATTTCAACAAAGTGTAGGAAAAACGTTTGAGGTGGAAGTTATTTAGGGGAGGGATTAATAAGAGTTCAGTATTCTCATTTTTATACTATCAAGGGCGTTAACTTTCTCGAAGGAAATAAATGAATAGATCATTTGGTTGTTTTATTGTTAAGGACAGTTGGAGCAATCCTGTACCGCCTATTGCGATTCATAAAAAGCTTCGTTGCGTTTCACTAACAAATTTAAGAGTGGAGAAAGGAGTGGGAAGCCAACAGCCTAGACAACTGTGGACTTGTAAAAGATCCGACGACCTGTGTTCCTGGGTCTGACTTGCGTAGACGACTTTGGTGTCAACTGAATAGATTTCGCACAGGTCACGGAGTCTGCAATGCAACCTCACATAAGTGGGGTCTCCGTGAAGATGCGTTGTGTGACTATGCCGCTGACCACATTGTAATTGACTGTCCAGCTAGAAGACTATCTGGAGGTCTACTCACACTGCATCAAACTGGACCAGCTGCCAGAAGATGGCTTGAATCTCTGGTTATAGTTATCTGACTAACATGTATTTTGTTTGTATTTGTCGTACGATATCAATAATAATACTGACAAATATGGAAGTCAAAAATACATGAAATACGGTAATGTAGACATTACTAGGATTTCAAGATCAGAAAAATCAATTAAGTAGTCAGATCTACTTAACGCTGTAAGGTGATGGATATTATTTCTGATTATAAAACTTTGATGAAGACAGAAAACTGCTAAAATTTCTTAATATGAGCGCGAATAACACTTTCGTTAAGGGGAAACACCTCTGTGTTCGAGTAGGTAAACACTAGTCACGTGTTGATACCAGTGAAAAACAGGCAGAAAGATTAATGGCTTCAACTGTTCGAAAATGATTCGTGGAACTTACTGTCCTGTACGGTTGAATGACGTATGTGTAGTGATTACTTATGCTGTGACAGGAGTAGTAATGCGATGTATGACGTTAGTGTCCTTGCTGGATAGAAATAACTCACTGGTATGTTTCGAGATAGAAAAGTGCGCAATAGCCCGTTGTTAAACAATAATTAAACTACTAGTATGACATGACTGGTAGCGAGATCGCTTGTTGTTTTACGGTCGCCGAGGTTAAAGAGTTCCAATTCGCTGCACAGTCCACCTCTGTCGTGCCCACCTATCTTCACCTTATAATCATCCGTGGTAAAGGAGGACCATGGATTGTCCAAAGATACTTCGCATGAACAAGAGGTTGTGAGATCGGAATCTGGATTCTGATATGAATTCAGTGACATTACAGTTTTCCATATTATGAGTCTATCAGAGTTTCACTTACTTAGAAGCGAAAGAGTTTTACGTTACAGAGCCTATCTACCACTATCTATTACTGGATGGGTATAAAGTAAATGAAAGATCACACATAATGATGAAATAGTATCCACAGTGTTACGATAGTACATATAAAACATAAAGATATATTATAAACGGAAATATTATTTCATCTTTGGGCAAATAATTAAACATATCACTTACTTTAATACGGCAGTTTTTTGTGTTTTGCCAATTTTGCTGATTTAAAAATGAAGCAAGATTGCAGCACTATAACTGGAAGGAGAATTGCTGAGCTGATAAAATAACGTATTCCAATTGCTGCCAGTGTTCGACATTCGGCTTCACTATTCTGCAGAGGAATTTGAGAGGTTTGTGAGATCAGTGTCCACTGTTCACAAACAAACACTTTAAATTATAGTAACCACGATTTTGACTCTGTACAATGCCGTCTAGAAGAAGAATGGCAGTGAAGACTCTAAGGGAATAAGTTGTTGGTTGTGAACATAATAAGGTAGGCTGAGTGACAGCTGTGAGTGCTCGCGTGTTGGAGTTTAGCATCCCGCTAATAGTGTGTGTACTCAAAACGTTAGCCCACAAACCACTGTGCGACAGCTCACAACCCGTAAGCTTCATTCGTTTGATTGTTAGATGCTCTGCTTAATGCTCGCTTGGCTTTTGTCTTTCTCACTTGAGGTCATTCGATTAGGGGAATAAACACATCAAACAAAATCGACGATAAACTTTTTTATGGCGCCATTCATCTCTCTCGATCGAAAAACATAAACCTACCTTCGTCAAACTCGCTCCTCCTTTGAGGTCCACCATTACTACACCTTCCAACCAAACCAAATTATTATTATTATTATTATTATTTGCTTTGGCTTTACGCCTCGTCGACTGTGAGGTCATTAGAGTCGTGATGGGATTGGGGCAAGGAACGGGAAGGAATTCGTCCATGGCCTTGTTGATGGAAGCATCCCGGCATTTTGCCTGGAGTGATTTAGGGAAACCATGGAAAACCCAAATCTGGATGCCAGGACGGTGATTCGAACCCACGTCCTCCCGAATGCGAGGCCAGAACGTTAACCGTTCACCCACCACGCTTCGGTAAACAAATTTTCTAACGAACTATTAACAAAGTGACTACTCTGAAAGAAGTCGTCTAGCACATAATAATCATCAAATTGTTCTCAATCAACCATCAAAAAAGGTACTGAAATGGAAACAGAAATCAGTGAAAGTTAGAAGAAGTTGCCTAAAACACCAGGCCTCCTAATCAAATTATTTCATTCCTGAAAGTCAAATTATGGACTAAACGGCTCTTGCAGAGCTTTTGACGTAGAAAGCGATTTTAATTATCTTAATCTGACTGTTATTCTTTCTTGAATACAGAAAAATTTGCCAAATACTGACACTGTTGACACCAGCTTTTAATAATTTTCCAAACTCTAAGTTCCCTGATCGACTTTTGCTGTTAATATTCTGACGCAAAGTTTTTCATGTCTATAATGAAACCACAAAATGGATTTGTAGAGCAATTGACTCACAAAGAGGATTTTCTATGTGGTTAATGGCTCTGTCAGGAAAACCAATTGGTTCTATGAAATAGTAGAGTACTTAAATCATGCAGGGATCAGCAATGAAATGACACAGAAAAGTGGAAAATTCAGGAACAAAATTATGAACACACAAGTTAAAATACAGAAAAAAGAACAAAATGGACAGAACAAAGGAAACAGGAACACAGTGACGTATGAAGAGGTTTTGGGAAAAGAGAAAAGGAAGAAGACAAATACAGAAAAGAACCAACTGAATAATCATGAATAATTTGAGTTTAAACACTGTCCTCAAGGGCAATAATGACTGAATATGTACAGTACATATACATGTTTCAATCCAGTGCTTCTAACCATTCTATTTAGAAATGTTAAAAATATTTCACGTGATATTAATGAGTCAGCTCCAGTTTCGAAGTTTAAGGCTAGGTAATGTGTGATGTGTCTAGTCAAGAGTTTCGTATTAATGATAACAACTAGCAGAGGTATGTTATAAGAAACGTCGATAACGCTTCTAGAAATACATTTAAAAAAGGAGTCCAAAAGATGATGATATGTATCGTATTTTCGTTAGCTGAGATGTGTACTACATGTGCATCCAAAATCCAATTCGAATGTAAGAGAGTGTTTATTACCACAGACAAGGAGAAAATAATTTGAACTGTTTCTGACATGGTAGTGACGTGGGACACGTTGTAGATGGCAGCACTGTTCTTACTAGCTCACACTGAATTTCAACCGAGCGTGGTGGGTGAGTGGTTAACGCTCTGTTCTTGCATTCGGGAGGACGGTGGTTCGAATCCCCGTCCGGGACATCCAGATTTAGGGTTTTCCATGGTTTCCCCAAATAACTCCAGGTGAATGCCGGGATGCTTCCTTCAAAAAGGCCATGGCCGAATTTCTTCCCGTTCCTTTTCCTCATCCCGCCACTAATGACCTCAACGTCGACGAGGCGTATAGCCATAAGTAAAAAAAAAATTATAAAAACATAAACTGAATTTCAAGTCGGAATATTTTACGTGAATTATAGTCTTCTATCTGCCCAACCATGTACAGAAGAGAAAAATTTTTGTATGTCTAGTAACGAGTTTGATTCCTTAGCAAAAAAAAAAAAGTTATAACAACGACAGTGAAATTAGAAAAGAATTTTGGATTATTATTTTATAAAGCGGAAAAACAAAATTTTTTAGAAATATTCGCGTTTGATATATTTTTTCGCATTAACGTTATTTCACTATCCAACCGGAATCAAACATTTAGGTCTATTCCTGAGAATGCTTGCCAATTGATAGAATGTAAACCAAACAACATATCATACACTTAGACTTCTTTGATGATAGATCAAATTCTAATTTCGAATGATTGGCTGTGGTTTGATAACGTTATGCTGTGACGCCTGTAGACTGACGGCAGCAATCAATGTAACGCGCTTAAGAGTTGGGCCGTGTGAGGGAATGAATTAATTGATGGTATTTAACCACTTGGTAAACGAGTTAGTTGCTTGTCTGTCGCTGACAGGGATATAAACACCTGTTGGTAGTCAAATTAATACTGTGTCACTTGTTAAAAGCCATCAAAAGGACAAGATACAAACGTAAATACTTTTAATTTAAATTGGAGGGAAATTGTGTTATCAGATTTTCCCGAGCAGATTTTTCTAAAGCAGAAGCGTCAAAGTAAAAGCGTTGTGTATATGTAATGAAATATTTACGATTCATACATTTTAAAAGTAACACTAACATTGAGTGAATGATAAAGCGCATAGTCTAGAATACAGCTTAGATTTACATTTAGTTCCTAAACTAATTTGTTGGAAGGTTTTTGTATCGAGATTAGGCGCGTGGTTAAATGCTTATGCTGTTCAAATAGTATTTTATGTCTAATTCTACTGATCGATGCTCAATATATTCTCCATTCTATTTGTGATTTTGTTCATGCAATCGGCAGTTTGCATTTTCTTCTAACGTGTTCTGTTAATATTTATTACTTTGGATATACTCTCAACAGGTTTCTCTCGTAAACATGTTTCGTAACAAGACACTTTATAGAGCTCTATAAATAAAACAAAGAATGATCAAATGGAAAATGTGAGTGTTTTATACGCATAGAGAAAGCGTTTGAAAGAATTCAGTTGGATAAGTTGAAATATATTCTTACAGAACAGAAATTGAATTGGAGTGACAGAATGACGATCACACACTTATACATAAGCAAACAATTAAATGTTTCACGAAATTAAAATTTAGCATACTATGCAGAAATACGTAGTGAAGTTTTGCAGGATTACTGTACCTCGCTAACATTGGTGCAGCCTTTACGTCCAACAACTAATATTAGAGGAAGAAGAGGCAATAACTACTGGATGGTAAAAAGATACGCGTATAAGTCGTATTTGTGATTTAGACCTTTGTTTCTTAAATTTATATATAAAATATTTTTATAATTGTTTTGGGTCAAGCATTTCTTTTAGCTGAAAAACCAGAAATCGGTATAAAAATACTGAAAGTGTATGAGGTTGGCTAATGATATAGCGATTTTAGATGAACAAACTAAAATATTTCAGAGACTTTTAACAAAATTTGAAGACAGAATGAAAGACGATGGAATGAAAAATGTAGAAAATACAGAATTTGTGAGATGAAATCATGTAATAAGATAATCATAACAACAGAAGGTATAATACCTGATGTTGGAAGTTCAGGTATTTACGGGGGTTAGTGGTTGAAAATTGAAAGTGTTAACAGGAGATTGAAGTAGGAACAGCTATGCGGAAACATTACATTCATAGATAGAAAAACTTGACTTGCAACAGTGAAGATTTCCTTTCAAATGATGATATGGAGGAGTATAGAAAGAGTGAAATTTCTTTTTCTGCGCGTGTTAATTTAAACGTTGTTTTTTTCTGACATTGCATATAAATTTCTGTAGATATTACAAGACTGTAATGGCATGAACAATAATAATGGAGATATAGAACGGTTGCAAAGAATAAATTTAATTCCTATTATTCAAGTGAGTTCTTAGCTATGGTTTTGTAGACTCGTAGATTCTTGGGTGGTGAATTAAACTCAATTTTCTAAAGAGTTATTTTTACCAGGACGTTTTAATGGTATTTTCTAGGCCTTTTTAAAATCATTAACGTTAAATAATTAACGTATTATTAACGAAAGAGCATTTCGCAATTGTCTCATTCTTGTCTTCTTTTTCTCTTGTGTCTGCTTCAATATATTCATTCCATATCTTCGATAAAACAACGTCTAGTTTATGTTGTTTTTTTTTTTTAGACGGCACTGGCGGGAATTTTTTGAAAACATTTTGTTTCTCGTTGTTAAATTTTTAGTTGTTTTATCTTTATATTATAAACAGTTGTACAGTTAAAACAAAATGCACTAACATATTTAAACAGTTTGCCACAATATTTCTACACTCAATCGATAGTGTTTTCGTAAAGAAACAAGCCGTAGGTAATATACACACATTCAGAAGAAGAAATTCGTCTCTCGTGTAGTTATGTTCCTTTTACAATACCCAGACAATTCTGGATGTCAAATTCCAAAGCTCTGAAATCTTGCTTAATTTTGCTTAATGCCGCGAGTAATAATGAGTGATTTAATTTCCGATGTCTCTTGTATATTGATCGCGCCAACATTGGGACACAGTACGATAAAGATTTAACTGCCTGTAGATCCCGTGGCCTGCGCCTGGCATCCGCCCACTCAAATCACTGTCAACCCGAGGACCAGCAAAGTGACAAAAATAAAACAGGCTCACTAAATTATGTGAGCCTAATTTTTTACCTCTGTGTATATTATTAACATCTGAATGAATACTAATGCTACTGTAGGCTGGATGCTACACTATATCACCGACCTTACACCTTATGATGTTTATTTCACCACACTTGTATTAACAACCTACCATGTTCCCTCACACCAACTAAAAAATCATCATTAACATAATCCTTCAACGAACGGCGCTCTCTTTGAATCATATTTCGTGAACAGGCTACTACTGTAGGGGCAGTGTTGTCCCATCCTTACATCCTGCAAATGTCAGATTTATGTCTGTTCATTGAAATATTCATGGCTTTTAAAAGTTTGACTTATGGCTTCTACTCGCTAATAGCGTTATACAGTAAGAGAACGATATCTATTATATATTTGCCAGTAGACCGCATGTACCATTTTTGTTGCTGTAGATGATTGCTGGCGTGTTTTCTGATTTTTTTTCCCCGGTCCTTATCCTTGCTCTAATGACTTAGACCTTAGAGAACCGTCAATCTTTATCAAGAAAAATGTAAGAAATGCTGTTTGGACCAACTTATCAGCCCCGTGACAATAATTGGATAATAGATGGATTATTCACATAATTTTTTAATGGAAAAATCCTTAAAATAACTTATGACTAGTGTTTGCAAGGGACGCTGTTCACCAGTGTGTTTTTTCCTTTGACTTGCATGAAATTATCATCATTAGGTTACTAGCATTCTATATTGGTGCAACATCATTTTCGGACTCTTTATTTTCATTTCTCAGTTTGCAACGTCTCTTCAGGCCAAGATATAAGATATCACTAACGTGGGATAATTCATTGAAACGCGGCCCTTTTTTTCTCGATCGCTGCAGATATATACAAAAAATTGTCAGGTTTGGCCTCTGTAAAATCGGTAATGATCAGGATAAAACGTAGCGCGGGCAGGAAAACAAAATTTACAGTTTCGGCCTGTGTATAATCTGGACCTATGTTAATAATCAGGATAAAGTATCATTTATGTCTGCCGGTCAGTACGTGCAGTTTAGACAAAGTCGTTAATTGTTTTTGCATGATGAGTGGACAGAAAGACAGAGAAAACAATAAAAATTCACGGCTTTGGCCTCTCTAACGTTAGAAGTGCACACTGAAATTAATATTTTAGAAATAAATTCCATCTACTCGTAAAACCTTTCAACAATTTTACTACATAATACAGTGTGATTAAGTTGGATTAAGTACTAGTTGATGAAAACAAACTGCTTTGTTCTGATACTTGATCATTTACACGCCCTTTCAGTAAAGTAAGAAAGGAAAAGACGTTAATTTTACACCCAAACCCCTTTGAAGTCAAGAAAAAAAGATTTAGAACTGCAAAGAATGAACTCCAAGTGCACATTGAGGAGGGCTAGAGAGCGATATTCAGTATTGCCGACTTGTTGATTTTCTCTTACGCTTTTGCTCTGTTAGAGCCTAGAGCGATTTTTTCTTCTGCTGTTCTACTTTTTATGGAGTAGAGTTGAAGGTCGCGATGATACACAGAACTGCAAGGAAACGATTATCGTGGAGGGTCTGCGTGCAAGTCAAAGAATATTCAAATGGTCTCCGACAAGAAGAACTGCTCCGTCCGGAAACAGGAGCTAAAGAAGATGCATTTTGGATGAACAAAGGCACTGGATTCTGAAATGCGATGAACACTTTGAAGTAGTCGAGTAAACTCTATAGCATGTTAAGAGCAAAATGTCCAAAAACGGAAGCTGAAAAACCAGTGCGTGATATCTTTTCTCGGCTGCAGGAAATTTTAGCGGTAAACCAGCAGCACAAATTAACACCTAATATTATGCGATTTAAGACGTGACTTCAAACACTGTAAATGGGTATTGGAATTCATTCCAGCAATTTTTTCGCTGTTTTTAATGTCAAATAACTTCGGTGTTGTTACTCCATCATTTTTCCGCTGTGCTCTGAATAATGGTTTCTCGGACGCAACGATTTTTTTGTATTAAGACACTGAATTTATTGTAGTAATTAGATGTCAGTATGCGTGATTCCAAAAAACCAGGCAAGAACGTAATTAACCTTACAGAATGTCAGAAATAACTCACTGAAATTACTTTCATTGCTGGGAAAGTGACGAAGTATTCGTTAGTTTTTAAAGGACAAAATAACGCAACGAACATGAGTGGAGAGATGGCGAGGCCTGCTTAGAATAGAATGCCTTTAATCGACCCGCTCCTGTCTATTTTTACAGGACCTATCTGGCTATCAGGGGAATTAGTAACACGTTGTAAGTACTACTGTTGTGGGACTAAAGAAACATGCTGAGGATTTTTTGGATTGCTAGAATTATCAATGAAGATGTTCTCCGAAGAGCAAGAAAGTCACCAAACTTCCAGAAATAGGATATCTTGACACGTTTTAAGAGGTTATAAATGTATTATCCTTAACAACATCTTGGATGGACTAGGCGAGAGAGGTACATGCCGTGGATCTAAAATATCCGTAACTTTACTGGCACCCATGCTGCCTTTAACTGACACTAGATAGAGACAAATTTTTATAAATTTATTTCATAGAATTTCGTATATCATTAGTTGCTTACTCTTGACTATGGTCGTAATGACATGGTGACGGGATTTCTATAGACCCCGCATTCCTCCCGTGTGTAATTATCGTGTGGGCTGATGCTTGTGGATGACTATACATTAACGTTTAGTGATGTCGCTAAGAACTTCAGTCTTTCTTCCGGTTTAAATGAATGGACTAATGGCTGAATACATTAAGTTAACCACAAACATTGATTCTGCAAAGTTTAATAATGTGTACAGGGGACCTACATTACACAGCAAACTGTGCTAGAGGTGAAGGACCTATGAAATTCCACGACGATACGGGGATTTGAACCAGGGACTTTTCGATCTACAGTCAGACACCTTAACCACTGAGCCACCAAACAGCTCAACTCTTGGCTGAGGAAGGGTAACTTAAACAAAGTATAAAAAGCACTTTACGGTAGTGAAACATAGACTTTTTTTTTTTAACAGTTTAACGTCCCTTTTTAACAACGTGGTCTTTAGAGACGGGAAAGGATGGGGGCAAGGAATGGGAAGGAATTCGGCCATGGCCTTTTGAAGGAAGCATCCCGGCATTCACCTGGAGTGATTTGGGGAAACCATGGAAAATCCAAATCTGGATGGCCGGACGGGGATTCGAACCGCCGTCCTCCCGAATGCGAGGCCAGAACGCTATCCGTTACACCACCACGCTCGGTAAACATAGACTATAGGAATACCGGATAGAAGGAAAATTGAAGCATTTGAAATGTGGTTCTACAGAAGATTGCTGAAAATTAAGTGGACTGACAAAGTAAGAAATGAACGAGTCTTGGAAATCTACATCTACATCCATACTCTGCAAGTCACAAACATTGTGGGTGGCAGAGGGTGCTAAGCACCAAATCCTAAACCCGTGCATTCAAATCCCGAATAGCACGAGGAAAGAAGGAATACATAAAAGCATCAGTACGGCATCTTATCTCTCGAATCTTATCCCTCCGGTATACCGTCGGGATGGGAGCGGAAAGAAGTTTGTGGAAGAAGCTTACAGAAAGAAGAGACAGGCTGGTAGGTCATATTTTGAGTCATGCTGGATTGGTTAATTTGTTAGTGGAGGGAACAGTCGAAGGTAAGAACTGTAAAGGAAGACATAGATTAGAATATATGAAGCAGATTATTGAGGACGTGGGTTGTAAGGGATATGTAGAGATGAAGAGGTTAGCACAAGATAAGGAGGGATGGAGGATTGCATCAAGCCAGTCGAAAAATTGATGAGAGCAAAATAATAATAATAATAATTACTTACACGGTTAAAGATTGCGGTAACGCACGGTCTTTTTTTTTTTTGTTTTTTTTTTTTTGTTACTGGGACTTAAATCTCTGTACACAGATGAGTATCATTAATGACAATTTACTTGCAAAATGTATTTTTTTTTCAGTTAAAGCTTTACGGCTTGTTGAGGCCATTAGAGCCAGGAGAAGATTGTGGGAAGGAATTCGGCAATGTCTTTTTGAAGCAACCATCTTGGCATTCACCTACGGCGATTACTGGAAACGATGGAATATCGAACTCTGAATGGCTGGACTGTGAATCGCCTGGCACCAGGCGCCCCGCCGGTGTAATTGCTCATTTCACGTGCGCTGTTTACTTACGCCGTAGACGGCTATCGTCTGTGCTACGTGATCTGTGTTTGAGTGACTGGAGTACCTATACAGCCACTGTTAACTGTTCCTGAACTGAACAGCTTACTGACGTTGATGATGTCCCTTCTGTATTCTTAGAAATCGTTTGCTATCGCAAGTTTTATCTGCATTTTCCAACAATATTCTTGTAATTATCGTGTGTGCTGATGCTTGTGGATGACTATACATTTACGTTTAGTGATGTCGTTAGGAATTTCAGTCTTTCTTCCGGTTTAAATGAAAGAGACTTAAAAGCTGAATATATTAACTACAACCATAAACATTGATTCTGCAAAGTTTAATAATCAAAACGGTCCAGCGTGCCTTTGAATCTGGTTCATTTTTCAATTAGTTGTGACAGGTAGGCTTATCGTATCCCCAGGCCTAAAGTGAAGTATTAATTGTGGACAAACATTATCTCCGTAAACATAAAAATCGACTGCACATTAATCCGGTAATAGCCATGATTCCGCAGTTGTTGAACATTTAATTTTATAAATAACTCCGTCTAAAAATAACTGTTTCGCCCTTGTAGTGTAGGGCATAATCAGTTGCTGTAAATTTAGATTACTTTTTACATGTGTACAGTTATATATATATATATATATATATATATATATAAAATGCGTTGCACCACAAGGGCGAAACGCGTCTGTGGAATAAAATCAAATAAAATTCACATAGTTACATCAGCTAAACGAAACACACTCAGAAATATATTCATTGGAGACATGACTTTAAATATATTGTGAATATCAATTAGAGTTGCGGGTGATTCGCTTGCGAGGTGCTACAATAGGAAACGAGGAACTGTATACACCATTTGCACAAAATACGGAATATCTAGTTAGTGAAGAGTTGGTCCATAGCATTAATTTCAAAGACCTTGTGACAGAGTTTGTTATTGATGGTGCAGTACACCTCTGTCGTAGCCGCCCGGTAAAGGGGACCTACAGTTTAATGTGAAATTCAAACCAGGGAATGTCAAATAAACAACACGAAGCTTCGAAACAGTTGGTCCATTATTTGCGTTTAATACAAACTGAGTGCTATACAAAATTAATTCTTGTAAATCTTAACAATCTCCAGTTTGATTATGCATAATTCGTATGGTAATAACTAAACCAGTCCATTGTATTTAAATCGCGTCATTACTGGTGTCCCATTTTGGGCGTATACTTGGTTGACTGCCAGACCATCGCTTATGTAATCTGGATGAAACATTTGTTTGACCAACTGAATTACTGTTGTCTAAGGTATCGTATAAAACACATGTACCCTCTGATATCGGTGAAGTAACCTTCTTTAGCTTCCGGTGGACGGACATTTTAAATATAGATTTTGGAATTTTATTTTTAGTAAAATTTTGAGATGCACTTTTTTTGCAAGTCACACCTGAAAGACATTTGTTAGTTTCATTGTTACGTTAGTTAGTACTATTGCACCAAAAATTGATTTGAAAAAATGTTTTCATTTCAGCCAACATAAATCCATAGCATGAAGTGACACCACGTTAGACTAAATACACTGCTGTTCCTAAAAGTTTTAACGTCTATATGAACTAAAGATGTCAGCTTGACCGAAAACAATATTTCAACCTTCGGCATTAGCGTGAAGATTAAGAGCTGAATAACAAGACAGAAGTGTATATGCCGAACAAACATGTGTCTCAAACAAACTACTGGAAACACAAAAGAAACAGTGTTTTCTTTACCAGTTTTCTTCTTTCGCCTTTTGTTCCGTTCGTCTGACATAAGAACTTTTGACACGATACAAACTAGAATATTGTATTCACATGGTCTACTGTTCTAACTGAGTTTACCACAAACCATTTATTGACAAGCAGAGGAATAAGAGATGCTTTCTATCCTTTAAAATCATTCCACTAACACATTAAAGCTCTCTGTGTAAATGTAATTACTTCGCTTCTGTAATATAAGAAATCTCACAAACCACCGTAATTACCAGGAAGAGAGTAATATGTTGTCGAAGAAAATCTGAAGAGCATCATAACTACTGATTTTTTTTTTTTAATTTAGTTAAACTGTCTGAATTTCTGTGTGTTTGATTGAGATTGCTGAAACGCTCTCTGCTGCTATTTCACACATTCGTAACCGCAGTTTCTGTGTGCAACCTTTTATTTTGTACTAAATGTATTCAATAAGCTGCACCAGTGACACAAATTCTATTAAGTTTTCGTCACGTCCTTACTAACCACGTATTGTATTCTTGTTCATCTACACTCAGTGTGTAAAGAAATATTTCCAGTCGAAGCACACAGCCATTGAGTAATTCCTTAACAGTTATCATGTTACATCTTAACAAAATTTATAATAAAATATGTAATCAATAAAACAATTAGTTGTGAAATTACGTAAGAAAGAACTGAGAGATGAATGTAAAATAATAAAAGTTTGAAAAATTAAGAAAACAAATTTTTAATAAAATGAGACAGTTATATGAAAACTAACAAAAAAATTTGAGACAAGAATAAAAGGTCGTCTGCTCCATGCCACTGCACTGAACCGCGAAACATTACTGTGTGTTCTTGGGACACGGAGAACTATTATTTTTAGCTTTGGAGTCAATCCCTAGGCCTTATGAGGGCTCAACATATTATTATCATGATAGATCTAAGATTTATTTTCTCTCGTGCTTCATTGTTTGATTTTTGAACCGTGATGTTGATAAAAATTGTTAGTTAAAAAGGATAAAGGTGAGAGGAGGAGGTGATTTAGGATAGCTGTTGTATGATGATGTGAGATATGAATAAAGAGAACGAAGTGATCTACCCAAAATAATACAAATACTGTCGTGTCATGAAACAGCCTGTGTTTGACCAAAATCCAGAAACAGGAAATTACCACGCGTACTGAAAGCTTTTAAAACTGCACTTTCGTAGGCGAAGCGCATAACATCGGTGGAAGGTCAGAGGTTACTTTGGCTCAGCATGTGTATCCATGGACACCGCGTAAAAAAGAAACTACTTTTTCAGGAGTGATGTTTAAGAGAGCGTACTGAAAGAAATATTAAATATGTAATGAGAACGAAAAACTGACATTTTAAAAGCAGCGCGCAGTGTAATATACCTATGTGAACTTTCTGACCTATATCACCTTCCTCTCATTTTTTTCTCACATTAGATTTTTGCATTTCAACGCACTGATCTATTTACAGAGGGACATACATAAAAATCCTTCTAAAAATGATTAACGCTAGGTTCCCAAGTTATTTTCATGAAAATATAAAATCAGATCAGTAACAAATAACTAGGAACGCTGAACAACTGATATTTCTTGTTTCTGGCATAATTTTTAGAAATCAAATCAATTAATGGATACTGACTGCCCTGCAAGCTGTATGTAGATCAAAAAGCACGTGGCTAATAGGAGCAGACCCCTGACTATAGCCCATACTTTTTAGGAAATTTGTATTTCTTTGAAAAAAGTGGAGTTCTTGTTATGCTCTAAAGACGCTGAAGTTTTTCTTAGTCCATCCACGCTCTCGAAATCCAAAAGAGTTCATAATTCCCATATATTAAAATAAAAAAATTAAATAAAATCTTAACTAAACAATTTAGGAACCAGTTAACTTATTACATAGATTTTTCTAATGAATATGGAAGGAATCATGTTTGGAGCAACGTAACTTCAAGTAATACGAAACATTTCTTACTACTCTAAATGTTGTCACGATCGCTTTAAATGCAAAATTTAATATCTTGAAAACTTTTCATCTTTGATTTCGAAGAAATTATTCTCTACAAACTGTAACGAGTTTTTCATTCTTCTACAGTAAGATTTCCAGTTCTGTATAGACTTTAAAATTCTATTCTACACAGATAGCTGTATTAGGCAGGACCAAAAACCTAGGTGCGTAATTTTCACTGCCAGATTGTTTGGTGCAAAAACAGGACGTACAAAAATGTTTGAAGGGACAGGTACGTATTCGCATATTTTCTTACAGCACTACAAGACATATATTTTATAGAAATTTGCATTGAACGTAATTTTGTAATTATAGAGTTCTCCGGTTTAATCACGCCACATATAAATGAAGGAAGATGAAAGTTACATTACATTAGTCACATTAAACTGAGCTGACGTTGAGAAAAAAAACTAAAGCATTATGATTGTAGCGGTATACAGGCAGTAGTAAATGTCTCGTAAAATGTTGCAGGAACGATTTATCACTGTTAACAGATGATATCACTCACACACTGATTCATACAGTAAGCAGCAAGAGCCTTTGACCGGAGTAATTAGGAGAGATTTAATAAGTTTATCAGCAGGATGCAGCGATAAAAGCCAACGCTCAACTCTTTGACATCTGCGCTATTCACACAGGAAATTACTCCACCGGTACCCGCGTCCTCTCGCAGCGAACCACGCTCTCCTGTCCCCACGAAACCGACGTATTAATGTCGGCAAAAGAGAATCATATACTAAAAGATTCACACAACGCGACCCACACTCAGAGGATAGTGGTGATTAGAGGATGAAGACGCTTTGGTTGGGACGTGAGGACGGCGGTACCGGCGGAGCTGGGCGCGAGCTAGTACTAACCCGTGGAGACGCGCGCGGCGCTGCCCGACTACTGAGCTGGCGTCGCTTAGCTCAGCGTCCGTCGAGCCCGTGCCGAGCGTCGCCGAGTCCCGCCGAGGCGCCCACCGCACACCACCACACACATACACGCGCCATTACTATGCAAAATCATCAATTTCACTGCCCAACAATGGTTTTTCACCAATACTAGAGGGTACCCAATAGCATTGCCGTGGGCAGATATTGTGTAGTACGTGTTTCTGACGCTAGGCGTTTATAGCACAACTCATTGCTAGTTCAGTGCCGCCTGTGTTGTCGACCTGGCTTGTTCTGTTAATCTGCAGTGACTATTTTTGCTGTCGCTGTTTTGTTATTGATGATGGCAAGTTTAAGCGAACAACATGCAGCTGTGAAATTTTGTTTTCGTCTCAGTAAAAATGCTTCTCAAACTGTTTTAATGTTGAAAACAGCTTGCAAAGATGACGCTATGGGAAAAACTCAAGTGTACGAGTGGTTCGCTCGGGTTAAAAATGGAGATATGTCGAGTGATGACAAACCTCGTTCTGAACGTCCATAAACTGCTCGAATCGACGAAAATGTTGGAAAAATTTCGAGAGCTTGTGCTCTCAGACCGTCGGCAGACAATTGATCAACTGTCATAGATTATTGGGTTTTCTTGGAGCTCGGTTCAGCGAATTTTAACAGAAGATTTAGGAATGAAAAGGGTTGCTGCCAAGTATGTTTCTCGGGCTCTGACTGACAATCAAAAACGAATAGAAACATGTCGTACTTTGAAACAACAGCTTGTAATTGATCCAGATTTTCTGTCAAAGGTCATTACTGGTGATTAGTCACGGTGCTATGGTTACGACCCAGAAACAAAACAACAGTCAAGCCAATCGAAGAAGTCATTGTGATCCCGTCTAAAACTTTGTCGTCAATTCAGATCAGACATCAAAACAATGCTCAGTTGCTTTTTTGATGCCAAGGGCGTAGTTCATTCAGAGTTTGTTCTCCCATATCAGACCGTTAATCAAACCTTTTATTTAAGAAAATTACGCAATAGTGTTCGTCAAAAAAGTCAAGGTTTGTGGCAATGTACCTGCACACGAAAGCTGTTTCTTGTTAGGCAGTTTTTGTCTGAAAATGACATGGTTCCGCTGCTCCACGCACCTGACTCGTCTTACCTGGCGCCGTGCGACTTTCTCTTATTTCCACGCCTGAAAGGATTCCGATTTTACAACACTGAAGAAGTCAAGAAAAAAACGAGGGAGGAGCTGTCTGCCATTTCTCGAACAGTAGAAGCAGCGGCGGGACAAATGTATAAGTTATAATGGAGGGTATAAGGTTTTTTTGTAAAAAAAATTGAAAATATATAGCTTTTAAAAAATAATTCTGTTTTTTGTTTTGGGTAACCCCTCGTATATGCCTTCTACACTCCCATCAGGTTGATGAGAGTCATGAAAGAGCAAAAGGCGTATATTGGTGTTGTAGCATTGAAAGATACTGGTGGGAAAATAAAGAGAGGTGCATGGAAGGGTTAAGAAGACCATGACCACAATTTGGCACTTATTTTGGGCATAAGGGTGTGGTGTGAAAATTTTCTTTCATAGGAAATGGTTTAAGGGATTAGAATAAATTACCTTTTTTTTATCTGCTTAACGTCTCTCTAACAGCGAGGTCTTTAGAGACGGGAAAGGAAGGGGGGCAGGGAATGGGAAGGAATTCGACCATGACCTTTTGAAAGAAGCATCCCGGCATTTGCCTGGAGTGATTTGGGAAACCATGGAAAACCCAAATCTCGATGCCCGGACGGGGATTCGAACCGCCGTCCTCACGAATGCGAGGCCAGAACGCTAGCCGTTACACCACCACCCTCGTTGTAAATAACCAAGAGAAATGATGATTAATTTACCAAAAGTACTGAAAGAATATAAAGTAAAAATTAGTAGGGGGCAAAAGTTGTTAGGAAGAGGAAAGGAAAATGATCGGTGTGTAGGGAGATTGCCACTGAAGCGTGCGCTCCATCGCAATTTTATCAATCATTATTATTATAATCATCATTTCTAAACAAAGTTGGTTCCTTCATTCCAAATATGACCTTCATTTTGACTTATCAGTTGTACTGTTTAAGCCATGGAACCAGGGTTAGCATAATGATTCATCGGGTTTCAAAACACTGTGTGTTGAGAAGTATACGACGAACACAGACGAGTAATTCATGAAAAGATGCACAAACTCACCACGTTTAAAAGCCCGCTTGGTGTCTGGCGTGCACGCTAGATGGCAGCAGTGGATAACATGGCGGAAAAGCAGGAGAAGAGTTTTTGTGTATCAGGGCCGGATTAAAACAGCGCGAGGCCCGTAGCAAATGGAAGAAGAGGCCCTTGATTTTTAGCATCCAAGGGAAAATTGTAGAGCTAAAAAAAATAATAATAAAACAACGTCGCCCATCTAGTCTCGGTGCGGGGCCCCCTAGCAGGTGCGGGGCTCCCCAGAAGGCACGAGGCCCCCCAGAAGGAGCGAGGCCCGTAGCATTTGCTACCTCCTGCTATGTTGTTAATCCGGTACTGTTGTGTATTAGAATATGCCAGGTGTTCTTCGGTTACGAATGTCCAGCGTGCATTCGTACCAAAATACGTACGAAATACCTAGCCACAAGAGCATTGGTTTCGCCAGTTTCGTGACACTGGTTGTCTGTGTAAACGGACCAGCACGGGGCGACCACGTGACTCAGTGCGAGAGACATGGCACCCCAGGTCGCCAGATCTGACCCCATGTGATTTCTTCATGTGGGGTTATGTGAAGGATAAAGCGAACAACACTGCAGGTTACATGAACGGATTACTGCTGTTGTGACGGACGTTGATAAAAACATGCGATCGAACGTTGCCGGGTGACTAAGAACACACACATTGGACATTTATGGTATGTACCAGAAAGTTGGTGAGTTTATTTTTTCATGTATCACTCGTCTTTGTAGGTCGTATACTTTTGTGTACACAGTATTTTGAAACGCAATTAATCACTTAAGCTAACCCTGTATATTATGTGTTAGTCAAAGTGCATGATGTTTATAAGTGTATGCATGTGAGTGACAGTCCGTTCTTTTTTTTTTTTTTTTTTTTTTTTTTTTTTTTTTTTTTTTTTTTTTTTTTTTTTTTTTTTTTTAATGCACGTGAAAAATATGGAGCAATTAAATTCTGTATCATGAGCATAAATGGGTAATTTACGTTGACTTAAAGGTGGTGGATTTTCTCTTAGTACAGCGAACTGGTTAAGCCAAATACCCATGTTTCCTTTGCATGTGGGATAGTAGAGACCGTGACAAACACTATATTAAGAAAGACTGCCCCACTCTAACGAATATGGCTGCCGGTAGAGCCGTCATTATATTATAAGAACCTTTAGTTGAGCAAGAAAAAAATCATCCTCCTACATTTTCACATCAAACAGAGATTGATAAAACCATTTGAAAAAACATGGGGATTGCTTAAACTATATCTGCAATGTTTTTTCCAGACAGGGTGGCTGAAAAACTTAAAACAGGGATTTTCGGTGGAATAATCTCCATAAGCTCATAAAAGACACAAATTTCGCGAAAACGATGCACGAGAATGAAACATTAGCTTGTCGAACCTTTGCAGTAGTAGTGCAGAATTTCCTTATGACACACAAAAGTGAAAACTACAAAAACATTGTTAATAACAAGGTGTCAACGTTTCGTAATTCTGGCTCGAATATGAACATTAAAATGAATTTTGTTTTTAGTCATCTTGACTGCTTATCTGAAAATCTCTGATATGTCAGCCTCGAACAATAGAAACGATTCCATCAGAACATCATAGAGATGGAAACCCGGCACTTTGGGATATTTTGATGATGGCTGGTGTTTGAAACGGGATAATCCTATTGTCCGACATTCTCGGTGCGCAAAGAAACGTAAGGTTATTCCTTAAATTTTCGGACAAAATCTTTGCATTTTAAATTTTGAATACATGTTTGTTATCGCTTAATATTCTTTGCCTCCTATACCGATAAATAAGGTTTGATTCTTTAACAAACTTTATTTAATTAATTTCCCTAAACACACTAATATCAGCCCATGTACATTGCTTGAAATATGTTTTACATTGTAATGGAACCAAATTGAGGTGAGTACAGTAAAAGAAACCTAGACCTGGTGTAGAAAAAAAAAAATGTATTTTTATTCTTATTGCTTTAGGCCTCGTCGACGGCTTAGGTCATTAGAGGCGGGATGGGACTGGGTACAAGGAACGGCAAGGAATTCGGCCACGGCATTTTGAGGGAAGCATCCCGGTATTTGCCTGGAGTGATTTGGGGAAACCATGGAAAACTCAAATCTGGATGCCCGAACAAGGATTCGAACCCGCGTCCTCCCAAATGCGAGGCCAGAACGTTAACCGTTCACCCACCACGCTCGGTATCTATTTTCTAATCAACAGCCAAAATTACCTAAGAATTCGTCAAAATATTGCAGCCATCAGACAAAAATGTTTTTTGTTGCCCTTTGTTTTGCATAACAAAAGAATGGTGGTGTGGGATAGTGAAATTAAAACTCTAATATTTCATTATTGTAACCTTTTTTTTAATGGTATTCGGTTACTTAGTCCTTACAGCCAGCTCAAGTGTGATTATTAATCTTCAAGAGTATTAATTTCTCCAGTACATCGGTACAATTAAGTATGGACAACACAAGACAGAAACACAAACAACACGTAAACATCCATGCCTTCGGCCGGACTCGAACCAGAAACCTTCGACACTTGGAGCCAGTACTGTAGCCTCTACACTACGAAGGCCGAATTTTTATGGTTACAAATATTTAAAGGATACTATTAAATGTAATCCATAATGTACACACTATACAGGGTCTTATCAGGATGCTGAGCAGCAACCATACAAAACAAGTTTCAGTTTCAACTTACGTTGTTAGGTAACTATCTTAGAAATAATAAATACCAAATAATACATTTAAATAGTGCAACGTAGGCTGCTTCAGCATAAGAGTATAAATAATCACGTTGGCTAGGCGGGAAGCAAGATTACAATGTAATGTATATCGTTGACCTTAGCTAAGAGAATTATATCGTTAATATAACAAAAAACAGAGGACTGAAGAATGTTTTAATTCAGTGCGTGAGGAAAAGAAAAAGTATTTACAAGTTGATAACGCAGTATTTGAAACAAATTTTAAATAGTGAAAAACGTGAGATGAACTTTTTAATGTTTAATAAGTTGTTTTCTAGGCAAAAACTTATTTTAGTCAGCAGAGAGAAAGTTCTGGTTGTCATCCAAAGTACAATTAAAAAAACATTTTTACCTTTCACAACTTGCATTATATATTACAACAAAAAAGTGGGCAGGGCAACATATAAGCGCCTATAACACTCTAAAGCATAACACGTGCTCCAATCAGGGACCAGAGAAATATTTCCCCTCTGGCCACTGACCAACCACAGCACATTGAACTCCGAATGTTTTCCTGCCATTAGAACTCAACTGTCAATCGGTATTCATTGTAGCCACGCAACCTTCCAAACGTTATACACAGATTCAGAATTAACCAAACATTTCAAAAACACTAACAACAAACGTGAATAGTGCCATTGCCTCTCTACTATTTACTCTCACAGATGGAATAATAAGTTATCTCCTTGAAAATGGTTTGCAACTGAAACCGTAACGCATATGTGTAAATTTCTGTGGCAACTAAGACAGGAGTTGACAGCACTGCTATTTCTAATGGTAAGAAGACTAAATGTATATGACATATGGTGGCAGCATCTGTAGATATATTCGAGAACTTTCCTTTTACGCCAGAACCATCCATACATGGCATGTCAATGCACTCTGCATACCAACTGTTTATGGGAGAGTTTTAATGAAACACGATTTCCTGTCTTTTAACCACAAAAAAGACCTCAACTGTTTCGCATCTGTTTCAATGTAATCGAATTCAGAAGTATTGAGAGCCTGATAATAAAAATGATCAACAACCACACCAATTAAGCTGAATACATAATTAATTTTTTTTTTTAAATTAGACTACATCAGTGATTATGAATTACTTTCTCACATTTCTTTTCTTTCCGCAAATCATGTATTAGTAACGCTGTTCTTTTTAGTTACCAAATTTCAGGAGTAAGATTTTTTGCATACAGTAAAATAAGTTCTTGCTGCTGCTAATGGTTCTATGCCTCGTCGATGTCGAGGTCATTAGTGGCGGGTAAAGACTGGGAGAAGGAACAAGAAGAAATTCGGCCATGGCCTTTTTTGATGGAAGCATCCCGGCATTCGCCTGGAGTTATTTGGGGAAACCATGGAAAACCCAAATCTGGATGCCCTGACTGGGATTCAAACCGGCGGCCCTAAAGCAGAATCTCTTTCAGTGTGGATTTAAATCTGTAAGTTTTTTGTAGATAAATGATTTTGTTTGTTGTGACGAGAGCACTGAATATAGAAACTACACGAAATGTTATACCTCTCTGTAAAATTTAAAATGACTTGTAATCTTTGTGGGTGTCGTATTTGTTTTCAATAGTATAGCGTCACGAGTGCTCAGAATTAAAATTAAAACACAGTTACAGCTTTAATTTTATTTTATTTCAGAGAGCATATACAGGCTTAGGAACATCCATATTTGTTACAACTTTTAAACATGTACATCCAAGGAAGAGCCATTTTTAAAAAAATCTGCATTTTGTTACTTTTAAAATCCAAAGTTTCTACTAATACAGAGCTGAATATATCGACCTTGCAGCTTTATCTTTGGATTTCCAGTGTGCTACTGATTTTACAGATTATCTATTAAACTTGGTCTTTTCGGAAGTGAATTATGAAAACTAAATCAGATACTGCACGTGTTTGTGATAAGGGTATTACAATTGAGTTTTGACAGATGTACAACTGTAACCAAAGAGTAAATGGTACTGCTTCATATCGCGCCAGCTAATGACGTTATAATGCAGCAGCATTCAATTGGGATACACTAATTTCCGAGCAGCAATTACGTTGGAATGCACCCTGGACCAGCACGACACCGCTACAACTACTTCGGACAGTAGCTCTAACGGTGTTAATGTGGTCCAGGGCGTATTACAACTCAATTACAGCTTGAAAATAAAACGTATCGCCATTGACTACTGTACTGTTATGAAGTCATTACCTCAAGTACTACTGTAGATCCGAGTATATAATTTCCTCTGCGCTGATTATGAAATCACCTCACTTCAGATTAAATACGTCTCGACTAAATATTCTAATACTTGAATTACTAAAATTGATTACAGTTATGTTGGTACATTTTTCTCTTTTTCTTTGCAAGTGAATGAGTAGGTAAAAAATTCTAATGAAAGTTTCCTTGCAGAACTGATAGATTTATCGATCACTATAATTCTCACTGACGAAGCTTAGGTTAATAAAAATTGAAAATTTTAACTTCGCATGAAGTTAAAATATCTCTAAACTTGTTATTTGAGTATTCGTAACTAACCTGCGACGCCCACTGATAGCGACATTTTGCCTGAGTATCATCTCCTAGGACTAGCTTGGAGAGGTTGGTATGGTCGCTTTATCTGAGAGCTATTTTTAAACTCAAGAGCTGGCAGCAGGTAGCAGTGATGTCACGATCACGTTCTCGGGAGATATCGGCACTGTCAACATCATCACACACACTATTTCAAATCTCATCCCTTATATGCTATCTGCCAACTACGAAAGACAAAATTTTATAGTCTTCTAGCTCTGCGAAATAATATTAATTTATTTGAATTCACCCACGCAGAATTTGAGATTTGTGGTAGTGATTCACAAATAAACTATGGAAGAAATGTTAGCAGAGGATGAGAAAGCACACAGCAGCTTTGTTTTTTCCACTTTCTTGGCTCTCTTCCTTTATAAATCTAAGTTGTTTCCAAATTAGGGAGCGTGCACAAACTACGTGGCTCGGTCCGGGGGGAGGGGGGGGTTGACTGGAAGGCTACGCAGGGCTACGTGGGGGGAGGGGGAGTTCCGAGCTAGGTCACGTAGCTTTCCTTTCATAACAATTTTCACAGTTAAAATGGGGAACAGAACTCACAACAGCATGTGAATATTTATTTCCTTCAGTTAATTATTGTCCGTATGTAATTTACAATAGTCTGACAAGAGAAAACGGTACAAAATGTCTTCTGGAATCAAAGGGCAAAAAAGCTACGTGCTACGTGGAGGTGGAGGGGGGGGGGGTAGATGCAAAAGCCACGTAGGGTTACGTGGGGGGGGGGGGGGGGGGAGGGGAGGTTCATCGGAGGCCAAAATGGAGCTACGTGGTTTATGCACGCTCCTTTATTTTAACACTTTAGCATCATTGGTCGTAACGGCCTGGTGACAGGGTTTCTTATCGGCTGCGTAATCCCTACCGTTCAACGTGGAATCCGAGCCACGGAATGTTTATTGGTGACCCACAGGTACAGTTCGATATTGTTCACATTGCTTCTCTTGCAAGCAATATTTCAAATGGTTTCCCAAATCACTCCATGCAAATGCCGGGATGCTTCCTTCAAAAGGCCATGGCAGAATTCCTTCCCATTCCTTGCCCCCCATCCTTTCCCGTCTCTAAAGACCTCGCTGTTAGAGAGACGTTAAACAGATTAAAAAAAATTCAAATGGTTCTACCTGTTGTGACGCTTGTCGTATATTGATGGACTGATTGTAATTATAAATAACTAAATTCTTTCGATCCAAACATATATTGTTTATTTTATATTATTTGAATCTACTAGGGATTACAATGAAATTGGTTACTCTCAGAGGATGCAGGTTCGGTTTTTGGCAATGATTATCTCGAGCATTCAATCTACTCATCTACGCTGATAACTAACATCTTACGAGTCCTCATCTCCATAGCAACTTATATCTTATTGCCTTTTCTCTCTAAGAGTATATATATTATTAATTTCTATCTACTCTCAGAAATCAAAAATATAATTTTCTTATGAAAATATTTCTGTTCTGCCACACTGTCGAACTCGATGAAGTCTTTATATATATGTAAACTTTGATATAAAATTATTGATGCATCGCGAAGTTAATCTGTTATACTATATGCTATTGGAACACACTATTTGAAGACTTTTTGAAACCTGTTTTTTTTTTAATTTATTTAAGGGTGTTTGAGTCATCTAAAACAATGTTTTTTCCCCTTAAAACGTTAAAAAAAACCTTAAACAAATTTATTCAAACGGCTCACTTTGACAGCCTGTGGTGTAATAATGTGTACTAAGCGGATCGTGCCAATTATATTAAAAAATTGCTTCGTTAGTGCCAATTTTAAAATGGGATAATTGTTTAACATTTCTTTTAAAATTATTTTTTTAAATCATTATCATAATTTTTGTATTACATGTTTAAAATGCACAATGATCTCTTTAGCAGGTTGAACTGCCATAAAACAATCATTTTAAAAGAAGTATAAAACAATAATATCATTTAAGATTTTTAAAAGTTTTTAACTTTTTAAGAAAACAAAGAACATCGTTTTAGACGACTCAAATATCTTTGATTAAAATAAGAAAAACCAGGATTCAAAAAGTCTTATTTTGTAGAAATGGCATGGAATAAACTGAACCAAGTCACATGTTTGGAAAAAAATATTTAAAAAAATCAATATCTCGAAAATGGTGAGACTTGTACTAAAATAAAATTTTGTCATATAGTAGGACATGATGTGAGGTATCTGTGATTTCAGGATTATCCTTTCATTCCTGGACACCCTGTATATGGCTAATCGTGATAATCATTTGGACTGCAAGGAAGTTTGCGCCAGACGTGATTATATATATGGATGCTATAATGGAACAAATAATTAGCAGACTATTTACTTATTTTTCAATGTGTTAATGTCATATTAGAACATAACATACAGTTTCGGTGAAATTTTTGGTTTTTGCTAGATACCTGCACTCTGCACACTCATAAAAAATCTCCAAAATTAAGATTTTGTACTCTGTGTATATGGTACTAATATACCGTGGAGCTATCCAACATGTTAACCCCTTGCCCTATGATTTAAGATTCAAAAGTGTGATCCCAAAACGTAAACAGAACTGCCGAGCATTCGATACGTTCTACCAATCACACACGACTTACGTGGGGTGTCGTGCCTATTAGAAAAATATAATCAAGGAAAAGTTAATTTAATAAATTACAAAAATACAAATAAAGATTTAAAAACAAACAAATGATCAAAACTAAATGATACATTAAATTAAACAACAAACAGTAAAGGTTAATAATTGAAGTAAATATATCATAGAAATTTTCTTATCCTGAAATATAGAATAGATGAATAATATTTATGTCCAATTTCTGAATTAATTCACATTGCATACAATTAGCGTTTTTACAAAAATAAATTAATAATCTTCAATCGTGTAACGATTTTTGTGACTGTCCAGTATATACTTTTAAAACGTACTTTGCACCCAGTGTTTCTTACCTTCCTACTGAGGTAAAACGTGCGAACAGATCGGTCAAATAGAAAATTCCTTCAAGGGATGTAATATTCCATCCTGGAATTGATGGCAACCGGCATAGTTCATAAATCCATATTGAAAGTACTTCTTGATTTAACTTCCTAGTTCTTTAACAAACACTCAAATCACACATATGACCCACGCGCAACAACATATTTTTGTATTATAAGGTGCAAAGAATGAAGAAAGTTTTTGCCTCAAATGTACGATTACTTATAAAATTATGTTATTGCAGTAAACAACATATTTACGTTATAACAAATATTTCTTTAATCATAATGGTTGGAAGCGAACAGTTCTAAATAAGTATTGGAAAAAGGAAATGAGAAAGTAACTAGTACACCATCTCTTGATGCAAATTTCCTCTCATTTGCTGTTAGATATTAGTTAATCCTTAAATTGTGATTTATTTTTTCACTTGCCTGATTTCCACGTGACCGCCGAAATATTTCAGTAGTAGAGTAATATATACTAACAGCAAAGTAAGCTTTTTATTCATTGAAACAACTTCCAATTACCTCTGTAAATATGGAAGAGCTGCACCAATCCAAAAGTAGCATGCAAATAATATAATATTTACTGCATATATAAAATGAAACGTATGTAAGTATGTCCGTTTGAGCCAACTATGACGATGTTAAGCCTTTGTTTGGCTTAAGTTTGCTGTGGATGTGTACACACCAGTGTTAGAACTAGGCTTGTTAACCCTAGAGGATGACTTACAGTTTAACGTGGAATCTGAACCACGGAAGCGTTCTGGCGTACTTCACATTACACAGCAAGCTGTTCTAGAGGTGAAGGTCGGGTTAAGGGCACGTGAAAATCCCCGCTGAGAAAGGGATTCGAACGGGGGACCCTTCGATCTCCAGTCAGATGCCTCAACCACTAAGCCATCAGACCGCTTCAACGAAACGTTTCATATATAAAAAAATTAACTCCTTAATGCGTCAAAAAATTTTGAAACGAATAAAGTTAGAAACGCGTACTCCGTATATTATAGAGATTCTAATAAATGAAACTTGGGAATGTAATAAATTCAAGATGTCATCGTAACGTACAAGTAGAAAGGAATATGATATTCCAACATACATTAGAAAAGTGCGGGGTGAGGATTAACATTGGTTGGGAATGTTGAAAAGTTTACTAAGCGGATTTTCAATAGGTTATGGTAACGGCGTTAAGAATGAAGTCAAGTTCACTACAAAGTTATCCGAAGAAGTTGCGTCATTCGAAGTTCAAAGTCACTCCGTGCTCGGGCGTTACGTAAGCTGTTTAGTTCCTACAGTCTACAGCCTTATTAATTTCTCATCAGTTCAGATCTTGAATGCACTCATAATGAAACCGTTTAAAATGTGAAACTGATGATGGTTTGATGAGTTTTGTAGAATAATACGGCATCGATATATAGTCAACTTCCACATTCCAAACCCCTAACAACAGTATTTTTTTTAAGTTTAGTTCTTTTATTTAGGTCAGAATTAATTTAAGCGTAGCTGCGTTTAACAGTAATAAACCTGCAATGGGTAAAAAAATTTTTTTTTGTTATTTTAAATGGCATTCGGCCATGTTAGCCATTCAGCCAGCTCAATGTGTTTTTCCGTTTTACAATGTATAGATTTCATCCAAGTGTGATTGTTTTCTCTCTTTTGTAAGGACGACACAGGACGAACACAACACTTAATTAAAACCACCCGTTCCCTCGGCCGAACTCGAACCGGCGACCCCTGCAACGCGAAGCAAGCACGCTACCCTTACGCTGCCGTGGTCGGCGGGTAAAAATTAAAAAGAGACAGTTGTTGATGTGTAACTGACTCGCTAAGCGGGTACACTGGTCGACAAGGAACTGTTTCTGATACAGTATATTTACCGCTTTGACGTATAATTTAGTGAAAACTGTAGATACTGTTTGTTTCATAAACCTCTCGCGGGTTTGCCTTCTGTTATCTATTATCGTGCCTTCCTTAACCCAGCACGTTGCAGTGTGTGTTCCACTAGCTGGTACTTTCGTCTCCTTAGTATCTTTAAGAAGCTTCTGGATCATTCAGCTGTTTGAAAAAGCTCATTTGTAACAATTTCCTTTTAGCAGCCTTCTATAACAAAAGCTCAAAACCTAGCATTCTTTTCCATTCTCTCTCTATCTCTCCTATGGTAAACGATTCATTTCCATATAATGCAGCACTCCGTACACAGGTCTTTGATAAATTCTTCTATACCCTCAAGGTCATATTCTTGGTTGTAAATTTGATTTTCTTTCTATTCAATGAACTCTTATTTTTTTCTAACTTTCACCGTCGAGATTATTACATTCAACAGAAGATGGGAGCAGGGAACTGGAAGGAATTCAGTCACGTCGTTTTTGAAGGAACAAATCATTTTCCTTGAGTGATTTCTTGAAAAAAACATGCAAAACTGAAATCTGTATGGCTGATTAGGGATTTGAACCCATGTTCTCCCGGCTGTCAGGTCAGCACCCATCGCGCTCGGTCAATGCTCTCTTATCTTCTTTAATTTTCCTGATTATATATTTATAACCTCTGCCATCCCTCATTAGTTTCCAAATATGTGAATTCCTTTGCTGCTCGGTTCACGATTTTGATGCAGGCTGAGTGCTAGTGCAAACACTAATTACCTCACTCTAGACAAGCCTTTACGCATTTTTACCTAGTGTTATATCTAATTTTTTAGTTGCAGTTTCTGTGGTATTCTGGCTAGATTTTTAATTGTTATTTTCACAAATGCATCAGCGTTACGACTGCAGGGAAGCGGTGCAAAGTAATCTCCAAGCTTTCTTTTGCTAATTAGAGCTGTAAACAGTGGTAGCTAGCCGATGTTTCTTAATACTTATTTAGCTGCTGACCGACAGTCCAGAGTGAAGGAACATAGTAGCACTCTTCCTGGTAAACTTTTAATACAATAAAGCGTATTTGCGTGGTGTGATATATTCCTCCATCCAATTTTCAAGGAGGTTGGTTGAGAAGTAACTGGTTCTTCTGCAGGGCAGACAATTTGTTGATGCAAACGTTGGGTCCTCTCAGGCATTGCGGTGTTTTGTTTATATACCAAATAAACTTTTGAATGCAATTATATTTGATGATGAAACTACTTTCCCATGTAAGCATTCAACCACAAATTGAGGAATCAGAAAGTACTGTTAAATTACTAATGGAGTATTCCGAATAAATAAGTCTAACATTCAGAATGTTGTTTTTATATGCGTTTAAACATCACACTCGAATATCTGGCCACTCCCGAGAAGTTAGCAAGACATGAGAAGGTTTTAGACACTACATCTGTTTAGAAGTCTGAATGTCTTTACAACTGACAGTTAAGTGGACTTTCTTTAAAAAATACAATTAAAAAATCTCCTCATGAAATATAGCTTTCTCTTCTAAGTAAACAGTAACTGTATTATCAATCTAAAACAAAGTAACCTAACTGCATATTAGTCATTGTAACTATAGCAAAATCACTTTGACATACGTCACCCCTCGATCACGTGAAATATAAATTTGATTCATTGTCTTATTAACATAATATTCAAAGTTACCACCCATCTGAGCTACTGTGCAGTACAATTAAGTTTTCTTAATACACTCACAAAATTATGAATTTCAAGATATTTCTTAAACGCAGAGGATAAAATATCGAAGATAAAATTTGAAACACTATACATACTAATTTGAAATTCGGTGTTCTGGCCTCGCATTCGGGTGAACGCCGGTTCCAATCCCCGTCCTGGCATCCAGATTTGGGTTTTCCATGGTTTCCCCAAATCACTCGAGGCGAATGCCGGGATGCTTCCTTCAAAAGACCATGGCTGGATTCCTTCCCGTTCCTTGTCACCAATCCTTTCCCGCCTCTAACGACCTCGACGAGGCGTAAAGCCATAAGTAAAAAAAAAAAAAAAAAAAAAAAAAGACGTAGATTGCTTTCATATAAACCGGAAAGGAATTACTAAATCTTACAACAAAAAGTGTACCTGTTATTTTATTGGCAGGATACTGACTGTTACCACATCTTATTCGATATTGTTGTAACTGCTATTTTCGATTACTGTTCTTCTAGAATGACAATTATTTTTCTATGAAACCAAAAATGTTCAGAGAGAACTTAAGTGGAACAATTTTTCTATTTATCATTCGTAAAAAAACAAATACGGACGGAACAAAATTTAAGTAGATTTCGATATCGTTAAAGCATAAAATTAAATAGTATGAAGGTATTAAAAATGGTATACTACATTAATGTTATATTAAATTAAGATTAGGGTGGAAAATGTAGTCAATATAATAGTTACACTTCTAGAATGTCATCGGATTGACGGAGATGTGCTCTACAACTATGCGATGCACTCTATTTTCTCTTCCAAATTGGATAAACGCTCCATTTTTATCCTGTATAAGTTGGTCAAAACCTGAATTTTCCGAGATACAACGGAAGCCCTTACGGAGTTTTTTTTTTTTTTTTTCGCTATCTCCTTCAGCACGGAATGATGCGGAAATAATTTCGCTCCAGGTTCCTTGCTTTCGTATCAAGTAAATTCCTAGAGCCGTTTTTAAATATGTATTTGTATTCCTGGTATTGTACTCGTCGTCAGCGCAACTGAGGAGCAGGAATGCTTCCAAGAATCGAAAGCCAATATCAAGTGAGGTTTTAATTATCGTGTGTGATGTTCAGCATCGATCCTGACATGACGAACCACAACCATCACACCCCCCCAACCTATGGACTGAACCATTGACCTTGAGACGCGACCGCAAGCCACGCCTATGTTATAAACATAACTCACTTGTTTGCAATACTTCCCTTATGCAGTGCGCTTACAAGAAAGTGAATCGTCAAAATCCCGTACTCACGAAGTAGCGGAAGGCAACAGGAATTGTTTTAAAGGCGGAAAATGTCTTGGTGAAAAATGATTAAGCAAACTGCTCTAACGGTCAAGGAAATCACAAACAAGATTTTAACAAGAAAATGTTATTTCATTTTTGCGTGTGAATCACTTGACTAATAAAACAAAATTGATCCATTTGATACGTCCGTAGTTCAAGACACCTTCAATCGATCTTTTCTTAAAAAATATTAACGATATTGTTTACGCATGGAGCATAAAGGTGATTTAATTACAAAGCCATTTACGGATGAATACTGGTTTTAACTTTCTATCTGTACAAACTGAAAAAACAAGCCTAAATTGAAATAAATAAAACTAGACGAAGTTCGTAAATGAGGATTAATTCGAAATAAGTGAACAAATTAGTGGCATGCAATCCAATCAGTACCACGCAACCATATGGGAATATTCAGTATTATTTAGCAGATGACAAATGAAGGGAACGATGACGATAGGTGTTTCTCATTTGATGTAAGCGTAAGGAAAATTAAATGCAGTTTCAGTGAACCATTAAGAAAAGGGAGTATGCACGTCTAGCTCCACACAATTTCAAATTACGCGTTGAAGACAACGAATTACGAAAAAAAATTGTTTGTTCTGGTATATAGAATATAACATCAGCATAAGTATTTAAATGTTAGCAATCCTTATATCTATATATGTTGGAGGGGATCATGTCTTGTTCTGCAATCTTTACAATATAAAAGAAAAATAAGTGCAGAAGTTAACTTCGTACAGAAATAATTTGGATCCCTGGTGAAATATTGACAGTAGATGTATCCTCTTTTATTCTATTTACTAAATGAACACAAAAGCAGAGAAATAAACCAATAGCTTAAGAATTAGCAAACTATTTTCATTGAAGCCTTGTAGTAAATGAGTCACTTGTATATTATTGATCACAGTACACCTAGTAGTATGGATGTAATATTCGCGTGCTGTATACTAACCCAAAAGGCAGAAAAAAAACACGACTTTATTTCCTAATAAGGCCGTCCTTTGGAGCTCGCGGTGTGTCGATCGCATCAAATGTCTTGGGAACAGAGGGTATCAAAGGTTACACTGAAGGGCGAGGAGGAAACGTATTCAGGTTACCTTCCCCGTGCAAAAGTGTTATTGTACGTGTGGATGAATGTGGTTGTGTGTTGTTTGTATCGCAGATCAGCCCTCTAAAATTGTCAGCACTCCGTACTTAACCAGCGTTATATTCTATTACCTTCTGTTAAATTATGTTGCTCAAATCTTAGCTCCAAACCTTATCGCATGGTTGGATATACGTATTCAGTTCCGTACTGCTTAGTAGGTTTTCGTGAAAATTAATATCTACCAATTCCTCCAGTTTAACAGAGAAACACTACAGTAGATAAATGTCTGCCATCTGTGAAGGATGTGTATCATGCAACATATTGAACTGTAAATCTGTGACAGCCAAATTATTACTGGTCTTATTTGATAAGCGCATTCAACTAAAAGTTCCGCATCTCGCGCTGGCGGAAATGAGGAAAATAAGCATTTTGATGAGAAAGCATTACGATGTCACCCTCTGACTTAGTTCATTTCCGGAATTGAAAGATCCTCGAATAACGCGTTTGTTGAAAACATCTGATAGACGATACAGATTGAGGACATTTTCAAACAATTGGACAATCCTAAAACACCTTCTGTCATCAGTCTACTGTTGTCTGTGGGTGGAAGTTGAATGGCTACAAACAGACGCATCTGTGACAAGCAGGGCCTGCACGGATTGTTTGCACGCTAATTAGCACTGTCCCATGTTACCGCAACGAACAAGGACAAAGCCAAGGATGCCTTGAGGCGTCTGCGACATCAAAAGTGATTACTGTTTACACTATATGCCGCATTCACTCCCGACGACGAAGTAGTTTACTATCGGGAACAGTCCATGGGTTGTAGATATACACTATTAGTGCTTTTTGAAGTTTCGTATATGCCTTGCATTTTTATTTTGAGTAAGTGCGCAGTCTGCCATTCAAACTGATCAAATTTTATTCAGGGCTTTCCATATATTTTAACACAAATTGAAATAAATAATTTTATGGGGAGCTAATGGATTATTATGCTTAATATCAGAAATGAGCCAATGTAGTTTTATTTTTATACTAGCTCGTACCCGCGACTTCGTACGCGTGGATTAAGAATTTTTTGCCAGAATTAAATATAGAAAGTTGTTGGTAACGAAGGATTGGTCCCAAACAATATCGAGTCGGAATAATATGACAGGAAAGCTAACACTATATCATTTGTACCGTCGAACCTGTTTCTTGAAGATAATCAATTTCCAACATATTTCTGTTACCATTCAATAAGGTGCCGGCCTCGGTAGCGTAGGGGCTAGAGTGCTAGCTCCACGTGCCGAAGGTCGCCGGTTCGAATCCGGCCGCGGGCATGGATGTTAAGTGTTGTGTCTGTGTGTGTGTTCTATCCGTCCTGTGGCGTCCGCACTTTGAAGACTATATAAACACTGGATTTAACTGATTCACTGGAAGCTTTAGTATAACACATTGAGCTGGCTGTATGGCCTCAGCTGCCAAAAGCCATTAAAAAATAAAAAAATTCAGTAAGGTCTCAAAATTTCGTGACTACAACTTTAATCATACTGGAAAAAATATCCTGTGCCCTTCATACAGATTTCCTTATAAAATTCCATCACAACGATATAGCCATTTAGTCGTCAAAACGTAACAAAAAGACGGAGACTTACTTCCGTATTTATAATAATATTACTGTGGTTCACACTCACACACTAACTGCGAACAACACCTGAGGGATCATTATAACGTAAAAACGTGTACACCTACAACATTGCAAGACTACCTACGATTTGCCTCGCATTGCACCCCTAACTTCCTAATATCTACAGTTTAACATTCAATCCGAATAAACTACGGCCCAGGCCCGACTCTTACGATGAAAAACAATTTTTAAAAATCTTAGCCTCCACGGAGATTTGAACAGGAGACCACGACGTTCGTAAGCAAGCGCCTTAACCACTGAGCTGCCAGTCCACTACACGGAAAGACTGTACTAAGACGTCCATATCAAAACGTGTCTGTCTATCGCCGTATTTCGAAGACAACGTGTGTTATTTATACAGATAATTTTTCAACCAAATGTTTCTCCTTGTTTCAAAGGATAAGTGTGCAAAGTTTCATCGAGATCGGATGAAAACTGTGGATTTGTATGAAGAACAAACATACATTCATCTTTATATATAATAAAGATATAACACTTATTTTGATAAGGAAAGGGTCATTAAATTTATCATTCCATGAATTACACACGAATTTACAAACAAATATTGACATCTTTCTTTCCACAAATCAAAGTAAATGAAATTTATTTCTTCATATGATCAACTTACATACGTGATTGGGATTAGACATTATTTACAATAAAAGATCTTAGTAATTCATGCTTGGTCTAGCTCATTGGAGGGTATGAAACATCTCAAAGGCGTTACTCGGCGTTTGAAAACTGAGTTCTGGTGAAAAACTATTGTGGCCGAAACTACGTTCCTATGTTTCCTTTTATGGAGAGAAGCGGTGAGCAGTGGTGTGGGTTTTTTTTGCGTTTGGTTTTACGCCTCATCGACGTCGAGTTCATTAGCGGCGGGAGAGGATGGAGAGCATGGAACCGGAAGGAATTCGGCTATGACCTTTATGAAAGAAGCATCCCGGCATTCACTGGAAGGGATTTTGGGAAACAATGGAAAATCAAAATCTGGATGCCCGGACGGGGATTCGAACCCACGTCCTCCCGAATGCCAGTAAAGTGGTGCAACGGTAAATTGCCATTGTATGCTCTCGGCTCTGCGCTGATGGTGGACAGCATCACCCCCTGGTACACGGTATGTGAAGTCGTGTTGAACAGCTACTCGCAGCAGGGAACAGTTCACCAGGGGATGGCCAGCTTCAAACACAGGCCAGCAGATTCAAGTCGAAACCAAAGATAGAATGAATCTCTCGGCGTCTGCACGTACCAGCATCATATTGTCCCCTTCCCGATCGGCGCAGTCCAATCACTTATCTTTTGCAACCAAAACTCGGGGGGCCGATAGACAAAATTTAGCGTACTTTCCAACTATGCCGTCGTCTTATTTGCTATTCCATGTTCACACACAGCAACTACACGCATCTCATTGCTTGCTCCATATTCTAATCATAGGTCACTGTAACATTCCGAACATCTGCAAAATACCCATGCCGTCAGGAAGTGGCGATAAATTGTTTCTGTTTACCTTGTCCTTTGTCCAAGACTTCCATGGGCTTTTGCAGGATTAGTAATAAATGTGTTTCCCGGCTAACCCCCATGAGACCAACAAGACCTTTTGTTGGCTCGCCCCGGTGGCCATCATCCTGCGTTGGAATTTCTGCAAGTGAGAATAACGTGCAGATATTTCTTATGGATTGTGCGCCAGCCAATCTAATTGTTTTGATCACATATAAAATGTTTACAGTCAATGAAGAATTGCGGAGTGCAAACGACGTTGCCAAAGATTTATGAAATATAAAATAGGTAAAAAATTCATTACTCATGTGCTCAAAGGTTTTATAAACAGATTGCATGTTGAGCTAAGTTCTGTAATACTAATTCTCCTATTTTTTTTTTTAAATAATCAATAACAAGTTATTTCGAAATCAACTTTATTGTTTGCTCTGCGAAATTGCCTTTAAAATGTTAGACAAAACAAGTCAGCTGGAAAAATTGTAATGGGTCTTAAATTTTTTTTTGAAGATTTTCAATAAAAGGTGTTTTCAATATATATTCACTATCTGATTAATGCAAGTCCATACGGAAAGATATATATTACATTTGACGACAGACATTTTCTGCTCGTGTAACAAATTCCTTAAATTGCTATTTTAGTTACTTTTTCGTAAACAATAAATCCCAGAAATGTCGTTATACTTTTCCTGCAATCTTCAGGAGAATACATATCATTGCAAATTTTAAAAAAAAATCGTCTTAGTAGTTTCGGAAATAAAGACTGTAGAAACAGTATTTTTTTTTTAATCAAAAACTCTGGCAATAAAAATAAAAAAATTTTGAGAGTTTGTAGTACGCCAGCATTAATTTGATGACCATTTAAATGATCTTTTCCTTTGATCTTCACTGAATTCCCTGTAATTATTTTCACCCCCTTGATTTTTAGATGTTATAATCGTGATTAGGTTGGTAAGAACTAAACAAATGGACAGTCACAAATTTCAGAAGTAATGAGACACACCGAGCGTGGTGGTGTAACGGTTAGCGTTCTGGCCTTGCATTCGGGAGGATGGCGGTTCGAATCCCCGTCCGGGCATCCAGATTTGGGTTTTCCATGGTTTCCCCAAATCACTCTACGTGAATGCCGGGATGCTTCCTTCAAAAGCCAGGGCCGAATTCCTTCCCATTCCTTGCCCCCCATCCTTTCCCGTCTCTAAAGACCTAGTTGTTATAGGAGACGTTAAGCAGTTAAAAAAAAAAAGTAATGAGACAGTGACAACCTGAAAAATGAGTGTTCTGTTTTTCATTCAGAACGCTCGGATAAGACAATATTATATCACTCATGTAATGTTCCTCATAGTCTGTTGTACTACAAAAGATTTATTCTTAAACCATTTTCCCATGAAATCAATAAAATGGATGGGTTGTACTTACTTAGCTAATTCAGGTAGTTTGTTAAAAAGCTCTAATCCTGTGTGATTAAAACTTTTTTTTTTTTTGGTTTTGTTAATCCAAAAATAATAATCGCTAAGGAGGATTCTAAGTATATAGTATTACATCCACCTCTATCACTAGTTATATTACACACATTTCTGTTCTTTCGTGTACATCAATGAATACAAGTTGAAAAGGCAAATACTTTCAGATTGAAGTGAGCAGGACGAGTATTCACTAGCTTCCTGTCTCAATAATTTTCTTCTACCACGAAAGATCTGTTTTTCTCGTGACAAGCTGACATCATAAAGAAGGTGTATATGAAAAAGGGGCATAAGAGGAAGCTACAATAAACATTCCTCAATAATAAAAAAAATTAAAAACTCTGATGAGTTAATAATTTCTGATAATGGTTACGGCTGTAATGAACAGTAAATAATTATGAAAATAATATCTAAATAGCTTTAAACACATTTTTAAGTGTATATTGTACATGATAAAGCGTATTTTGAAACCATACGAAGGATAGCCATTACACAAAGGCAGTATTGTTCATTTTTATTAAGAGTGAGAAACTTTCATTGTCTTTCCTCCAAAAATACTTCCAGGAATTCTAATTCCAAAACATACATGTCAGCCACACCAACAGGCAAATAAGAAAACAATTATGTTTTATTTTATTTGTTACTTACTTGGGACTAGGAAATAATCTGGCGTTGTAACAAAAATAATGAAAATGGTTGTCGAAAACTGAAGTCCCAGCGAAATATTTTTCTAGTACCATCGTAAGGGAAGAATACAAAAATAAATTTTATACATTTTGCTCTTTATCTAATAATTTATTGATCTACTTTCCACACTGAGAGAGTGTAAAACTCAATCAGTATGTGAGAACAATTATTCAGACATTACAAGCTACCAGAAAAATATTTTAAAGCTAATCGTGTAATTAGAGACGTGTTAATTCCTCATGCAATTAACGATCTTTGCTTTTATGCTGTCAGTAAATATCTGATTACTTGTAACTACTATTCACTAACTTCTGGTTTTGATAAACAATGAGCACCGTAATTTTGCAAGATATTTTATGGATACTGATTGATTCCTCAGACATACATTAATAATTAGAACTAATCGCCCTCATATTTTATTAAAACCGGTATAACACAGGCTCTTGCTATCCTTCTGCTTTAGAAGTACGTAGGAAAGTGTCAGAATACAAACAAGTTATAGTTTTATTTAACCTAAAGAACGGATCAACAACTTTTCCAAGATTAAAATAATTCTGGTATAATTTTAGACATAATAGTCACAAAAAAGCTTAATACCGCCAAACATTGTTCTTTCCCTGAACCATTATACAGAGTGTCCAGGAATGAAAGGATAATCCTTCAACCGCAGATATGTCACGACATCTCCTACTATATGAAAAAAAATTATTTTAGTATTTTCGAGATATCGATTTTTTTTTCGAAACATGTTACTTTATTCAGTTTATTACTGATTTTACAAAATCAGCTGCTGAGTCTTTTGGAGGATGTGCCGCTGGCAACAAGGGAAGACATGTGGTTGCAAAACGATGGCTGCCCAGCACAGCGGTCCGAGATAATGCTGAAGGTGGTATGATAGGCTAGTAATTCTCAGGGATACAACAGTTCCTGAGCAGTTTAGTACGTATAAAAATGTGGGCTCGTTATTAACGGACTGTTAAGGGCTACATTTCACACGACATATGTACGAGGAGTGTTAAAAAAATTAGGGGAATTTTCATTATTTGGAAAGAATTTTATTTATTCGTCTACATCGATGATATCCCTTTCAAAAAAAGTCACAATTAGATACACTTATACAAGCGCTTCTTCCAATCCCCAAAACACTTCTTTAACTCGATCTTTGGGGTAGCTTTGAGCTCTTTCAACAACGCATTTTTAATCTCGTCTATGCTTGTAAAACGACGGCCCTTCAAGGTACTCTTTATTTTTGGGAACATGTCTGGTGAATAAGGAGGCTGAAGGATCATTAAAGTGTTGATTTTGCCAAAAATTCACATGTTTCGAAAAGAAAATGAAAAATCAATATCTGGAAAACGGTGAGACTTTTACTGAAATAAAATTTTGTCATATAGTAGGACATGATGAGACATATCTGCGGTTTCAGGATTATCCCTTCGTTCCTGGACAGCCTTACAAAGTTCTGACAGTGATTTTACAATTTTTCCGTCGCGCGGTTTACTAGGTAGCACTCCACAAACAGCAGGTAACTTTGCACAACCTTACTAATTTAATGGTAACATTCCATAAACTTAGTATGTATTTCCGTGTGTACGAACTTAGTTTAGCAATGCTGTGTGTTACGTCTTTCCTAGAAAGAATTCAGACCTTGTAGAGTGGATTTGTTGGTGGTTTTCGATGGTCACCATCACACTAAACACGTTTTCACGCTGTACCCGTTGCGTGGACAGATGGAACATCTATTTAGGTTAAATCATCCTTAATGAATGTCAACAGGGCATAAACAGAGGAAAAAATATATTGTTCCATACGAAATTCGCCATTTCTAGTTGCTTCTTCAATTAAAACGTTACAATATCTTTTCTGAAGGCAGCTATTTTCTGTGGCATTGTGCTGCCGTTGGCTGAGGCACAAACATAAAGTATTGACCTTTTCCACGTTCAGGAAAATCGATGCGACACGATTTCCACCGAAATGAGGAGCTTAACAACAATTTTCTATTTAGCAGTTTGGTATTATTTTATAGTAGACAAATACTCGATTCTATATTTGCATAAATCAGAGGCCAATTAGTCTATTAGAATGGATTAAGTACCACAGCTTGTAGCAAACAGGAGGTTGTCTCGGGAACTGGTTAATTGTTTATCGCTAATTGCTCATTCGCCATGAATCACCAAGCTTCCCTCCGCTACTTTCACTGATCATGGAATTAATTAAAATGTTACTGTGCATATTAAATCTTAAAATTCACAGTGGATACGCAAATGTTGTTAAAGTTTCCAGGAAATGGGGTGAAAGGATCGTTGTCCTTTTAGCAATGAAATTACCATAAGCTGACATTTATTACGTAGGTACTCGTAAGGCTTACAGACGGAGGAGAATTTGTAACTAATATGAATAAAATAAATATCAAAAATAAAATATAGCACTGCCTTGTCTTAAAAAAAAAACCGACAAATGAAAATATTTATCAAAGCACGAAATAGGTAGAAAATATACATGTTGGAAATATCCTCTAAGTGATCGATCTAATTTAATCTGTTACAAAAAATAAAGATCTTTTTCAAAATGATGCTATGTTAAAGAAGTTACACTGGAATGAAATGTCTGGTCGCCAGGATGCTTCCAAAAATACATCCACAAAATATGGTGATAGAAAATACGTGAAAATTAGTTCATCTCTCAACACTAATAATGTTCTCGGCTGTTTCATAAAATTAATAATCGGAGGAGATGCTATTAACCACACAGGTTTCCCTAACAGAATAGTTAGAAGGCAGCTTCTCAATGAATTAACAATTTACACTCACTTTATTTGTAGAAACAAATTATCAGATGATATGATGGCTGCAATAACGATGGAAATAATGATGTAGCATTTGCTTACATCAACACTCAAGTTACCAGTCACTTGAGCTAATCAGCAGAGAGTTAGATCGTATAATACGATCATAATTCGTATGATTACCGCTCCAAGAATTCTGTGTATGTAAGAACAATTACGCCTTCACTTTCTGAAGGCAAAGAACATAAGACCATCACTATCCTTCCTCGTCCAGCTCTTGCGTTGTTCCCCCACCACTTTTGTTCAGGGCACATTTCTCTTTGTCGTTTTGGGTGACATGCAAACAAACTAGAAACTAATATTATGCGGATATTTTTACGCCACCGATTGGTTCTCTAAGAAACTCTCTTTCTCAATCCCAATTCTATTAGCTGAAATTGTTTCTTGGGGGTCTGAATGAATCACCACCCATCGTGAAAGTTCAGCGACTATCCGCTATGCTAGATTGAAGCCGAGGACTCCGCCTTGCTATTTCCCTGGCCCGTCGACTCTGCCACTCTGAGTGGTTACACCGAGCGTGGTGGTGTAACGGATAGCGTTCTGGCCTCGCATTCGGGAGGACGGCGGTTCGAATCCCCGTCCGGGCATCCAGATTTGGATTTTCCATGGTTTCCCCAAATCACTCCAGGTGAATGCCGGGATGCTTCCTTCAAAAGGCCATGGCCGAATTCCTTCCCATTCCTTGCCCCCATCCTTTCCCGTCTCTAAAGACCACGTTGTTAAAAAGGGACGTTAAACTGTTAAAAAAAAAAAATTTTAAAAAAAAAAAACTGAGTGGTTACCCGGGACTGGCCACCACTCACCACTGTCTTGGGGTCTGCCTCAGCGTCTGTTCCCCCGTTCGGCCTCGAAACTAAAACAAACAAATATTCCTCATATCACTTGTCCATTACAAGTATATCAACAATCAAAATGTTACAGGATGACTCACTTTGATCATTCTGCTACAAGTTCTTCTTCCAATAGATGAAAACAAGTAAGTGTCATGTCCGGTAAGAGGAAAGATTAATTGAATTACGACGGATGAACTCATTTTTTGAAACATCATTCCCGTAATTTCTTTGGAAAAAAGTTACTTTTCAAAACACATTCCTCGTAATTAATAACAAATTACAGATTTGCTAGACGCGTGGACTTTCGAGGAGTATCATTTTTATTAGGGCTTTACGATTCGGCGATTTCATTAGAGCATTTAGGACAAGGAACGGGAATAAATTCGACCATGGTCTTTTGCATATCCATGCCGGTATTCATGTGAAGATATTTCGGCAAAGCACGGCAAACAAAAATGTGCATAGTCGGACCGGATATTAAGTTACTTACTACGTACCCTTCTTCTGTGTTTGTTCAGTTAGTCATACTACACGGGAAGGAATAGAACATGGGGAAAGAAGAACCTGGTAGGTAGAATGTCTGTTATTACGTTCATATCACTACCACCTTTTTAAAATCTCCATTTAACAATCACACCTGAAGAAGTTATTATTATTATTATTAATCATACTCCGCGATTCACTAAAACTGTGTGGTGGAGGATGCATTGCACCTATCCGAAAATGTAATGGTTTGGAAGGGATATACAGATATAGCAGGAGGCGCCCATGCGCTATTGTGAGGAACCATCCCAACATTCGCATGGAGTGATCTCGGAAAACCATGGAAAACCCAGATCAGGATGGCCGGAGAGCTTTATCAAAAGCTACTCCTGTCGGATTTTAAATCACTCGCCCGGTAAATGGTTTCTATTCCATTCCCTAATCGCTCGTGGAAAAAATGAATACAGAAAATAATCGGTTCTGCCTCTGATATCACTTATCTTATTTTCACGGTCATTCCGAGATATGAATGTTGCTGGTAGTAATATTTGTTTGCTGTCATTCCGAAATATGTCAGTCGAGAATTTTTCAATTAGCTTCTGTCGAGAGCAACGCCTTCGGTGTTCCAGGTCTTCCCAACCTAACTCCTTCAACATCGCACTTACGCTTTCCCTCCAATTATATATACCTGTCACGAATCGGGCGGCTCTTCTTTGGACCTTCTCTAATGCCTCCATGAATCCCTTTTGATGGGGACCCCATACGGAACAACAATATTCTAAGTGAGGACGCACTAATGACTTATAGGCAAAGATACTAGCAAGAATAGTGTATGTGTGAAGACTATATTGCAAGAATAGCACATTCCTCACAAATAGAAAAACAGACAGAGTTTCCAGGACAGTTAGAAACGGGTATGCTGGTTCTCCTTTGTAACACGTTACTTGTTTTACTCAGTTTGGCTTGTTTACCTGTTTCATCATACATAACCTGTCACTACTAGCCTATTGTGACTTAAAAAGCACCGAATTCAACTTTCGTAAGAAATATGACTGAAGTCGAGCTCCAGTATTCTTCAACATCTCGTGTCTAAATGACTTATTTAAATTTGCAGTTCAACATGCTTCGACTCGTAGAATATTTTTGATATTTTCTTTCTGTTCGAGGGTAGTTACCTGGGCCAGGTCTTGTGGTTGCTCACTAGAATTAAATTCTTTCAACATTTTTGGTAAATTATTCACCAAAAGAAATTACGAATAATTTACCAAAAACTTTGAAGGAATTTAAAGTTGAAATTTATAGAAGGATGCAAGAAAGGGGGAAAAGGTGTGTAGGGAAATTAGCACCGGAGCGTGCGATCCATTGTAAATAAATAAAATTAAATCATCGGGTCCTCTGTCGCCAGACCACCGATGTGGAAACAATGTGCTGTATTTTTGGTTTTGAGGTGCGTTGATGAACACTTGAAACCCAAATCTGAATTTATTGAAATATCCTTTTTTTTTGGAGCCAAGTCAGTTTCAACCAGTTGGAAAATTCAAGTAGTGACGATGATGAGCAGTTTTCCTGAGCATCGGAGGATAAAATGAATACTATGCTTCTGTATCGTCGTAGTTAATTGTTCGCTGATTATTGTCTAAGTTAATAATAAAATTTATACGTTAACCCGTAAGTGTGTCCCCGCGTGCTGACGTCACGATTGTGGTTTTTAAGCGATTTCCGCAATCATATAGGCAAGGCCCAATCCCCGCTTCATAAACTAGACATTTCACAAACAAAAATACGCTTATCATACAGAATACAAGTTACACATTTGGCAGACAGATGGCGACACAAAAATTCCACCACTACGGGTTCCGTTCGAAATACGAGTAAGACACTTGTCTCATTATTCACAGTGGCTGCAGGAAAATATTCTGCAAGCTGAAACATGGCAAAATGTAAACTTCAATTAGTGTTTTTACGCATTGGTTAAACAGAAGGCCGTGAAAGACCTGTTGTTTGAGGAATGCGGAATAGCTAATGAACTAACATAATACTCGTATCTGCATGATTAGGTTTCACGATAAACAACAAAACACGTCAGTTATTAGGAACAGTATGACAGCTGGACTAAACAAACTACGGGTAAAAATTAGGCTAGTACAGCAATAACATTATTGTTGGGCATGAAAACTTCTCAAACAGGCTGTGATAAAGTAGAAAAATGTAATCTATTTCAGATTAAAATCATACTTAAATATTCTAAAAACAAAAGACAGCAGAGAAAGAGGAAGAAGGGTTTTAGAACTCTTTGAAGAATATTATCTATATGTGGCAAAATACTTACAGATTATGTAAGTCGAATACAACTATGTAGAATTTGGTTCACGAAGTACAACCATATTTGATATCTGTTTTTACAAGAAAGATGCAAATAAAACAAAGATTTAGAATCCAAATTTGGCACCGGACAAAATGAATGGAAACGGATATTGACTCCGAACACAATTTCCTAACTAAGAGGTGCAGGTTGAAGGTAAAAATCCCAGAAAGCAAAAAAGAACAAAAGAGTTTGGAATGAATAGAACAAAAGAACATGCAATAGTTTGCGCAAGCAGTAAACGTACGGTTTAAAAAGATTAAACAGATTAGGTATTTAGCTGAAGAATGGGATGTAAAAAACGCTGGGGATACTGAATTCACTAAGCAAAAAACTTACACGGCAGAGAAAGTATATAAAACGAAAAGATATTTAATTAGCTGTAAATATTAAAAAAAAAGAAAAAACGCTGCAAAAGATTTGTGAGGAAGCAGATGTACTTTAGAGGAAGCAAAGATTAAAACAGATTAGGAGCAATTATATGGAACGAAGCAAAAAGGAGTGTATAACCAGTGACGGTGATGTTCGCACCGGTGATAACGGGTTTTTACGTTCATTAATTGACATGAGTTATAAAAGAAGTAACAGTTGAAAAGACTTCCTTGGTATTGTTAAAATGTTTATAGGCAGATGAAATTAGAAGATTATTATGAAGTTTCCCCACCAGGAAGGCTTTTTCGGTTGCTGTCGGTAAATTGCGTAGCATGAACTTCACTCTCTGCGCATACAGAGAACCAAAATAAATAAAAAATATATACAATCATTTATGAATAGAAAAAATTTAAAGATAAATTCAATTTAATACTATTGGAAGCCGGCAGCAAAAGAGAGAACATAAATAAGTAGAACCTTGGGGAATGAGGAAGGAGCTTACACTAAAAACGTACTATGCGGAATGCCATTTTCGAGTATCTGTTTCGTATTATCTCTGACTTCGTTGCAGGTCGTAATGTTGTATAAATTGTTGAGATAGATGTTATGCTAATTTTCATTCACTGCATTATTAGCTAACCATTTCAGTATTGAGATTACGAGAAAGTTGTTGAGAAAACACTTAAAAATCAGTTCTTGCATCGAGAAGTGGCATGCTAAAACCAATAGAGAAATACTTAAGTATATCGTAATAACTAATAAACAGAAACGGTGCAAACTTCCAACGAGTTCTGAGATGATACATATTTAAGGAAGCAGAACAAAATCCAACGATATTTTAATCTTATGCTATGATCAACGTTATAAAACGATCATTTAGTTCCCTTCTTTTAAAACCAATGGCGGAAAGAGGAAGAAGTGTCAATGTTCCTTATTTTAGAAAACAGTGCATAGTGAGAAAGCTGAGCAATTAGGAAGTAACAAACTTTGTACATGAACAGCTATACGTCGATAAGAATAGATCAAGAGTAGACAAGCATGTTACTGCTCTCAGTTATTAGACACTGTGTCACCATTTAAATTATCGACCCTCCCTGGAGGCACATAAGTTATTTAAGCCATAAACCGAGCTCTGAGAATTATTTGTGGAATAAACAAACGGACTTCGCGTCAAGATAATCTCTGGTCTTCCATCCGCCTGCGGGGATTTATTGCATGCTAAATAACCTTCATAAACACCGATAATAAATTATACACCGGTTGCACGCGTCTGGTGACAAGATTCTAATTGCATACCTCTTTAAAACTGCACGAAATTCTGTAGTCGCAAAATATAAATGCTAACAGAAAAAAGGAGATATACGGGGATTTAGGGGGGGGAGGGGGCATATATATTGCTGATAATTTGTAACCGTGAGCCGGTGGCGATCAAAAACATTAGTAATTTGATTAGTTGTTGATAGATATAGCATATGAAACTTTCTTTTTTATTTTGTTTCACCATCGTACATTTTTACCTCTTATCGAGGCATCATCAGCGACAATTATAGGTTAAAGTTTATGCATAGTTAAAAATTTAACGCAGAATCGTCGCTGATGCCTCGATGGGAGGTGAAACGCGTACGTCAATAAACAAAATGTAAATAAAAAAGTTGCATTGGTATTATCTAATTAACAACTAATTAACTAAGCAACTGGCGAAAAATGTCCTTGCTACAACATTGCATTAAATCAATAATTAGCTTATTAAAAAACGATAAATCATTGGCCCCGATTCAGTTTCTACGAAAACCAATTATCTGTCATTGACCTATCACATCAGGGCGATTTAGCTACGTAGAGACGCCAAGATGTGACTGCTTGCGTGATATTGCATATAAGTATGAAGGAAAAAGTAATATATGTACTTATGTTTAGTGCTTGTTGCTTCATCCTGTTGTTGAGTATGTCACGCGGATTTAATCAATTCAGAACACATGTTACTGATTGCGTTATGCTTTCAGACTAATTTGATTGAATACTGATTCTATCCACCAGACAGTTTTCTAGCATTTGGTGACAATAAATTTTTTGATTGTCATTTTCTTTATACCTCACAAGTACTTTATACACCTTAATTTGACTGATTACAAGAACGTGTTGAGATATTTGTGAACTTAACGAATGCTTGTTGGCGATGGTTACAGACGTTTCTAACGAGTGGAGCCGTGTGGTGTGGGTAATACATACGTACTTCACTCTGCTTGAAACTCAGTGGCTAATGCAAGGTCCCAACATGTCCCTAAACGAACTACAAGAATTATATACCGCAAAATTGTTAGTCTGCTGGAAAAAATTGTTAGCAATGTCATGCGCAATAACATTCTATCTGTAAAAAGAATCTGATATTTATTGTACGTCGGAAATGATAGCAGCTGCAGGATATTGAGCTTGGCACAGCAGGAGACGAAATAATTTGTCCAGGGTTTCCAGGAAGGAGAAAGAAAGGCATTCGCTACTCGCAGTGCCGGAGCAGTACCTGTAATAACGGAGAGGTGGTAAAAAGAAATCTCTTCTTTTCTTACCGACCACTTGAATAGTAGATTCCATGTAAGAGTAAAAATTATTTTACAATATAGAATACGAACTGATCGAGTTTACACAATAAAATTCTATTTGATTGCTATCCCAGACGATGTAATGAATGGGAATTCTTTCATTGTCTGTGAGGCCACTTTAATTTTCCGTAGGCAATAGAAGTAACTATTCCTTTAGTACACTACACACTATAAATTCTCAACTTGTTCGAGCCATACTAGTTGCTGTTAAGACATCAAAACAGTAGCGATTTATATTACATTTGAATTAAAGGGTAGTAAAAGGAAGATGATAAATGATATCCTTTGTTTTCAATTTCTGAAACGTTATAGAGCTCTCCTACCCATATACCATCAAATAAAATTAGAATCATGTGTGTACTTTATTTATTTTTTTAAGTTTTATTTTCTTTACATAAATGCAACCATCAAAACTTGCCACTTTTTCTGCCTCAGATTTCGTTTGTCCGGCCAAAACACTTCAACGTAAGTTGGTCGTTTCAAAGAATCTTCTCCTTGTATTTAAGGTAAGAGAGGAATGGGAAGGAATTCGGCCATGGCCTTTTGTAGGAAGCATCCCGGCATTCGCGTGGAGTGATTTGGGGAAATCTGGATGCCCGGACAGGGACTCGAACCGGCGTCCTCCCGAATGCGAGGGCAGAATGTCAACCACTCACCCACCACGCTCGGTATGTTGGTAGGGACTAAAAGACAGGTTATGACTAACTAAAAGTATGTTTGGATAAAATGAAGTATGAGTTTAAGTTGTGGTAAAAACATAATATTTTTCACACTGAAAACGACTTTGCTTAGATAGCTTAGATAGCGTCCATAAACCACGTAACTCCATTTTGGCCTTCTGTAAACCCCCACATAGCCTGCCGTAGCACGTAGCTTTTTTCGCTAATGATTCCAGAAGGAATTTTGTATAGACTATCGTAAATTACGTATGGAGATAATTAAATGATGGAAATAAATATTTACATGCTGCTGTGTGTTCTGAACCTCATTTTAACTGTGACAAATAATATGAATGAAACGCTACGTAGCCTAGCTTAGCTTACCAGCAAACTCCGCCTCCCCCCCCCCCCCCGACCGAGTCACGTAGTTTATGGACGCTCCCTCACTAGTGGTACTCGGATAATTTTATGGAGCGGGCTAAGGCAAACCAAAGTCGTAAATGGTTCTAAAAACTAATAATACGGTCTTGAGGTCTGAAGTTTTATCACCAGTTGGGCTGCTTATTTGATTTATGAGTTTCGTCTCCCGACGCTAAAATGCATTGTGTTTCATTGCCGTTTCCATGTTTTGAAGAGGGAACATGTCACAACGTGTCAGAACTATTTGTCACAATTTCCAGTATAACCGCACCTCCAACGTTTCAAAAAATGCGACAGAAACAGATGCCCTGGATTTGTGGCCTGTTTAATGGTTCTACGTGAATTCAACGGGCGGGTTAACCTTTAGTGTTGACGCTATGTTAAACCGATAAATTTGAGTGCACAGTTCACAATTGTTCATCAATCACATTGGTACAACGGTCACAAACAGACATAAAAAAGTGGTCCTTTACGTCAGCAATTTATTCTCTTTGTAATGGTAAATCGTAAAATTTTGTGATCAACATATTATATATGCAATCAACGAAAATGCAGTATTCGAATATATGTGTAGAAATAACCAATCCAATCTGTTTAACTCGAGCATCGTATTAATAAAGTAAACTTTCAGAAAATTTTAAAAATATTTCTAAATCTATACTAATACTATAAATGCGAAAGTAACTCTGTCTGTCTGTTTGTCAATCCGATCAAATTTGACAAGGAGACGCTATTTGCCACTAGGAAGGGCATAAGATACTTTTTTCTGTATAGATAATACATACTGTCATGGAATTTTGAAAAACTAACCAAGCAGTGACAGAACAACGCAAAAAATGTATGAGCCTCTGTAGTAATCCCAGCTATCAACGTGTGTGTTGGTAGCGCAGTGGAGAAGGCGCTTGCTTTCTACTGTTTCGTATATGGTCACTGGTTCAAATCCCAACGGAAGTAAATTTTTTAAGAATTGTATTTGATTGTATGAGCCACGTCTACAAGTTTCGCTGTAAGGTTTCCATGAAAAATGTAGGTTCCATAAATTCAGGGGTGGAATGCGTGGCAAATCGTAGGCAGCCGAACAGTGCTGTAAGCGTATACTTTATTTAAGCTATACTGGTCCCTCAACCTTTGTTTCTCTCACAGGCAGTTTGTGTGTGATCTCCAATAATAATGTAACAAATGCGAAAGTAAGTCTCTGTCTTTCTGTTATGTTTTGACAACTAAATGGCTATACCGATATTGACGTAATTTGACAAGGAAATACTTTCTAGCAGAGCACGAGGAGCTGAAGTTATTAGACTCCAAGAATCTGATGCTCATGCTGAAAAAATAAGACCAAGCTGAAATTGAAGCTGCTCTCAGTTAAAAACCTCCCTGCACCTTCGTTTTTTCTGTTTTTAAACATGTTGGAAATTGATTCTCTTCATGAGACAGGTTCGATGGTAGAATGGTATAGTGATGGCATTCCCGTCATATTTTGCCGACTCTGTGTTGTTTGAGACGTATCTTACGTAACAGCTTTCTATATCTAATTCTAGCAATGAAAGCGTACGAAGTGGTGGATAATAGCTGTCAGGATATAAACTACAATTCCAACTGTCCTTTTCATTACGGTACATATATACATATAAGAAAGAATATTTCTCGGTGTTGAGAATGGATGTAGCCTTCTAGGGAGACCAGCCGAGTAAACAAGGTTCTTGCAACGATATTTCGGCGATCTCAACCTCCGTCGCCATCTTCACCAGAATCACCAGAAGATGGCGACGGAGCCTGAGATCGCCGAAATATCGTGTGGAAGCACCTTGTTTACTCGGCTAGTCTCCCGAGAAGGCTACATCCACGGTACATATATGTTAATTCCAGTCGCTGATTACTAGGGAAGGAAACGAATCATTAATAAGGTTTTTGTGTTTAAAGGGCCTTATATTTCGGAACTGCGGATAGTGAACTACAAGAAGTTTCTCCAGACACTAATTGATCAAGTGCTGTAATAACTCCAATGACATTCACAATGCCCTGTGGCTGATAAGCGAAGATCTTCACGATTTTCCTCTTCATTTCGTAGTATGAGTCACAGTTCACTTTTCTCATTAGTCGATTCATATTGCCAAATGTTGACTTTCCTTTGCGACCTTTCCCTTCTTTCAGTCTCTCGGTTAACCCAACAAGTTGAAATATGTGCCGGAGTATCTCGTATCTTCGTCTCTCTAACCGGCTGGATTCTTTAGATCTGAAAAGCACCTTTATTTGTAACTTTATACTTCCAGCTGATCTTCGGCACTCTTTCATGACATCAGGACTTAAACCCATCAGTCCCTTCATATTATGTAGGCCTATGTGTCACCTTCAAATAGTGTAATACACGTTTCATAGGTGTTTAGAAAATTCTTCATTATTCTTAGATGTGAATAGTTTTCTTTCTATCAAAATCATTCTTACGCTGGTTAATTCTATTGTAGAGCTTGAGTTATCCATTGCGAAGTTCCTTGTTATTCCACACACCCCTGTGGCTGCATCATAAAATACCTGCAACAACGCTGAATTCATGACAGGAGATTTAAGTTTCTGAAAAAATTTGAGGGAAATATAATAATTTTAATAATTAATATACTGTTACGGCGTGAACTTTATAATTCTGATTCCTACTTTGAAACCGTGCGTTTTTAGTTAAACTGACCAGAGATTGTAGTACAAAACGAAAATAAAAATAAAAAATCAGTCTCATCATAAATCGTTGGACTGTGACGCAACGACAGGTGGTGTTTAACGTGATGGAAAAAAAAAATTTAAAGCAGCTGTTTCACAACGGAGCATTAAAGCTGCTATTCTTCTTTTAAAAGCTTTTTCCTTTCCTGTAGACAAGGCAGCTTAAGATCTGTCAGAGTTCGTAATATTTCATTGCAGAAACCAGAGTGTGTTAATGCTGCTTCCAACACTTTTTAAGAATTTGAGTTTACGTTTGGGGAAAGTGAGGTATAATTTTGGTTTACGTGTAAGCTACAGCAGGGCACCAAGAAATCATTTCAAAAAATGTTCTATAAGCACGCACGCTCTAACTTCGTTTTACTTTTTCAACATTTGTATTCGGAGTCCCATGTCACGTTTGTCTGATGTATCTTGCCGAATGAGACGAGTGTATGTTGGCCACTTGGTTTTCTTATTGTTTGTACTGTATGTACGCGTGTTGAGTTATTCGCTTCATCCACAGTGACCAGTGTCCTTCTGGATATTCCGTTCACATACATCAATGAATGTTAAGTTCACAGTTTTTTTGTTTTTTGTTTGCAGTTATTGGGATTATGTGTGGTGCTGAATATTCCAGTTTCGGAGGTGGTTTCACTTGTGGAAGAATACTAAGGGATTTCCTCGCAACCGAGTTAGATAAGCGTTACAAATAAGTACGTATATTACACAGAGTAATTTTGAATTTGTTCTCTACCCAGCAATTTATCACTTCATTAGAAATGCAGGGCGAAGATTTGTTCTATGTCAAAGAAAAATATTTTGGCTGTGTGAATCGCAATAAACAAAGAATCTCTGAGTTCTGATACATTTGTTTATCTGAAATCTTTCACCCAAAGATCGTCTCCTTACTATTATCTTTTTTTTTTTGCTTATGATTTTACGCCTTGTCGTTGGTGAGGTAATTAGAGGCAGGAAAGAATTGGGGGAGGGAACGGGAAAGAATTCGTCCATGATCTTGTGAATGAACCATCTCGGCATTTGCCTGGAATGATTTGGGGAAACCATGGAAAACCTAAATCTGGATGGCCGAACTTAGATTTGAACCTGCGTCCATCTGAGAAAGAGGCCAGACCGTTACCGCTCACTCACCAAACTCCGTTCAATGATTCTAACGTGAGGAATTGTAATTTTCTCACTACATCTTGTCTGAAATCCGATAGTATGAAGCTGGGAAGGATGGAAGAGAATTAGGTAAAATTCCTTTTTATTGACTCAGGAGTTGCATGGACTGTATGCTACAGTGTATGCCATTATGGATTGACCAATCAGTAGCAAGCAACACTTATACGATTTATTCATGATTGGTGCGGCATCGAACAGGTGGAACATATGCAAAACCGGAATGGAAATTCCTATTAGGCTTACATGTGTAATCTGAAGTGTGCTGGGAGTATTAAATGCCAATTAAAACTACGGAGGTAGCATCCCCGCTCTTGGATCTGTGTGTGTTAGGCGAGTTCTCAATTAATTAAAAATGCAAAAAGTTATAGTTAGATTACTGATGAACAGATTGACCACTTACAGTGCATTCTGTATATTTTCACTAACTATAGAGCGCAAATGTTTACCCACATCAATATATGTGCGAAATTCCGTCATCCAACTAATTTACGTACACTCTTTTGCTAACAAATTGACTGTGGGTACCTGAGACTAAGTCCCTTATGTCGCACAATGTGGCATCATTGCGGGTATTCAACTCAGCACCATCTGTTATTCATTTCCTTAAGTCAATGCCTGGAACAAACTCTCCAGTGATGCCACATAGTGCAAAATAATGGACTTAGTCTCAAGCGTCTACAGTCAATTTTTTTGCCAAAGAGTGTACCTAGTCTTTAAGTTTATATTGATAATCCAGCATATCAAGACAAAAAAAATATTGTACGTTGTATTTTTTTTATTTCGTTGGCATACAATAACATGTAAAATTTATACGTGGGTTTTTAAGACAAAAGTGACTATAAAATCACCGTCGCCATATGTTTAGTATTCCCATTTCATGTTTTCACTATTTTCGGATAAATATCGCAAAATCCCTGGTGTAAGAAAATGAGTTTGATTATGAACGAAACAAGTTGTTAATTATGAGTTTAATGCCACAATAGGACATGTCGCTTGGGATTTACAGGAACAATTGAGGATATCCATAAAAGGCGTTGTCATGCGTTCGTGTAACGTGAATAGCACAGCTGTTCCCTCACCTTGAAGAACATACACGGTCGACTGCGACATGCACAAGCAGCTCTGTCTGTATCTTGTCTGCGTTTCGGTTTTCATCGCTGATGATACCTGTCACAATTTATCTTTCTAAAGTTAGATCCATAGTGTTATTCATCCCGAGTGGAGAGACACGAGAAGTTATGTATGCTATATGCCTATTACCTCTTACGTGGATCATAGATTTTCTTTAGTAAAAGATATTTTTTTGGGTACAATATATCATGATTCAGAAAACGTGGTAAACCGCTTTCCATTTTGTTGACTGAGAGAACGGATATGACTTTTCCCTAACAGATTGTGAAGAAATGATAGGAATTTCAATTGCATATGGACATTTCGTCGACAACAGTTAATCAAAAAGACTGATACCCATACATTATTGTCATTTAGGCATCAATTTCCGAGCGGTGTGATTCCTTGTATTTCCGTCTTCATACATTTGATCTCTGTATATACGAGGTGTGTTTAAAAAATAACGGGAATTTTAATATTTTCGAAAGAATTTTATTTATTCGTATACATCGATGTTATCCCCTTCAAAATAGATATTATACACTTATGCCAGCGCTTCTTTCAATCCACAAAATACTTCTGGAACTCCAGAATGCCTCCAATGGGTCGATTAACTTTTTTTTTTTTTTTTACTTATTGCTTTACGCCTCGTCGACGGCTAAGGTCATTAGAGGCGAGATGGGACTGGCGACAAGGAAACAAGGAACGGGAAGGAATTCGGCCATGGCCTTTTTGAAGGAAGCATCCCGGCATTCGCCTGGAGTGATTTGGGGATCCATGGGAAACCCAAATTTGGATACCCGGACGGGGATTCGAACCGAGGTCCTCCAGAAGGGTCGATTGAGCTTTAGTTTCGACATCATACCCATTAAACCATGTTTCGTCACCTGTTATGACACGTTTCAATAGTTCTGCATCGCTTATGACCTCATTTAGCGATTGCTGAGCACCTTTCATTAGACGCTGTTTTTGTAAGAAACTCAACACTTTTGGAACAAATTCTGCTGCAACACGTTTCGTAACCAAAACAGATGAAAAAATTTCATGGCCTGAGCTAACTGATAAACCAATATCATCAGAAACTTCTCTAATTGTGATTCGGCGATCGTTCACAATTATTTCTTTCACTTTTTCCACGTTTTCATCGGTTATTAATGTATCAGGACGACCTATATGCTCGACATCTTCAGCGTCTTCACGGCCATCTTGAAAACGCTTATATCATACATAAACCCTTGTAGATTCAATAAAAGCAATGTATAACATTTCTTAAACTTTGTTGCACTTAATTCCATTTTTACAGCAAAATTTAATGCAAATTCTCTGTTCCATGATTTATACAAATGAAAAATCGCCAACTGTATCAAAACACTTGTTATCCTTTTAACAGCTGACAAGAGACTTAACATCAAAAATAGCTCAAGATGTGTAGATACTTTTAAGACATGTTTCACAACACAAAAACGAAAAAATCCAGCCATTCGGACTAATATAGCACGCGAAATTTCAAAATTTCCTTTCCTTTTTGAACACACCTCGTATCTTCCCATCATTTTCATTCCCGCTGTCTTACTCTTGCTTACAGTCAATCTATGCTCTCTAAAAATAATCTCCACTCCTTCCCTGAATGGCCATACTAACTGAGTTCTCATCTTGCAAAGCTTAACTTCCCACCGTGAAGTAAAACTTATTGGAGAGAGAGAGCTACCGTGTTTCACTACTCCCTTCGTAGTAAGGTGTTCCTATCCGCCGTCTCTTAATTTCATATCATAGTTGTATCTTCCTTATTACCGATTTTGAGTCTCTCAATTTTTATAAGCGTTCCCGTGTTTTATATCTTGTACTCTGTAGTAGGCTTTTTACGCGTCCGAAAAGATTACTACCGCCTCATCTTTTAATCGGTGCTTTTCCACTTTCTGTTTAATCCCCGCAAAAACTGCACTCTCTTATATCTGAGGGCAAGGAACGGGGAGGAAATCGGTCATCGCCTGTATCAAGGCAACCTCTCGACAATTTCACAAAACAAAAACTCGCGTCCATCCCAACGAGTGACTGCAATACTGATATATGTTCAGTTTGTTTTGAATTGATCTGATGGTAGAACTAAAACAAAGAAACCTGAAAGATCTTCCAATCAAAAGACCACACACTTCATCCCTGTTGAGACGATACTTAACGCACAAGAAGGTAACGAGTTGAGTATCATGTACAATTCAATTCAATACCAATGGAGCGCGCGATCCTGTTGCAGTTTCCTTAGTCACCCATTGTTCCTCTTTCCCATCTACGAATTTTAATTTTAAATTCTTTCAGGGTTTTTCGTAAATTATTAATTACTTCGTAATTTATTACAATCGCTGACACCCTCATCTCTTACAAGAGAAAATTTTCCAACACCCTAATACCTTTCGCCAGCTTGTGGTCACGGTCATCTTTTCCCTCCCACCAATGTCTTTACATGCCTCGTCACCAATAAACGCCTTGTAAACTCCCGGCACTCTATTCACTCTCCACATATTTTTAAATTAATTCCTTCCAGCTCCTTTATCATATCGGTTACTTTGTTCTGCAGTAATTTCCAAACAGAAACCTAGCAGCTCTTCTTTGCAAGCCCTCCAATTCCTGTAATTCTTACCAAACATGTGGGTCCCACACTACACCACCATATTCACGCAATGGTCAGACCAAAGTTTTGTAACCCAATTCATTCACTTCTGTGGTACATCCTCTCATCACTCTCTCCAACAACTGCAGGATTTTGAAACCTTTTGCTATTACCTGTCCAATGTGTATGGCCCAGATGAGCTTGTTATCAAATGTTATGGTAAGGTGTTTACATTTCAAGTCTTCAACAAGCAATTCTTCCTCCATCTTATAATCATAATCAACCTTGAGTGTGTTATCTGTGTATCCAATAAGCTGAATCTTCTTTGTATTTGTCTTCGTTCTAAGTTAACTTAACCAGGTAGATATCTGTCACACTATCAATGTGACCCCCCTTGCCCCTTTCATCAGAAATATCTTGCATATAGCCCACTCCAACTGAGATTCACGTGAACATCTTTGCCTAAAGCCATGATGTCGATTTGATTTCCTCACCCTCGTTTTGCCCACTGCTTTACTGAAAATTCTAAAATCGGTTAGAATTGCTTCATCATCAGTTATTCCTTCAGTTACTTGAGACACCAAAATATTATCCTCAGGCTTTATTAGGAATATACCCACTATCCTGGATACTTTGCTCTACTCTGCTGTAACGCTTGTGTGAAGCCTCTTTCCTTACTAAAGTATTTGAAAATTTCTGTTCCTTTGTGTTAGTAATCTTACATCTTTCCCAGTTGAAACCTGATAAAATTAATTCCCCACCAATAATGACGTCTAAACACTGAATACTTATTTAGTTTCTCCCCAAAAGCCTAACTTCATCATTCATTCTTGCACTGCGGTAAGCAGCCAACAGCATATTATCACCCCAAACGTCTACTCCTAGCAACTTGATTTATTAATAGCAATGAATTATAATAGTCTTGGCTAATCAATATCCCTCCACCAATTGCTGACTATTTTAACGGTTCACTCTATAACCATCGGAGAAATCATCATTATCTAATACTCCTTCATTTAACCAAGATTCTACGTCTATATATAATTGTGATTTGTGTATCTCTATTAAGTTACCAAACTCTATGACTTATACTCTTATAGTTCTCAAGAACACCTTTTGCTCGCTTTGCGATATTTTCAACGTTACCTTTCACCCTCTCACTTACGACCCCTTCTCTAAATGTTCCATCAGCTTCAACTATTTCTTTAGCATTTATGATTTTTTCCATGGCACATCTGTATTCAATATCCCTTATCCCATCACCAGCAGCCTCTAAACTTAAAAAAAGGTATCGTCCTGACCTCATCATTCCTGGAAGTGGGCTCCCTCACAGCTCAGCTAACAATTCAGAAAGTGCAATGCCGAGTAAATGGTGTCCACTGGGACAACCCCAAGACATTTCCCAAGTAGCACCTCCCTTTACCGCCTCCCAGCGTGGTTCGCCTGACCTAGACCTGCATTAGCTGGTCTGCTGCGTTTCCTTCACTCTCTGTACTGTAAATCGCGTTTCATCATTACTATTCCCAGCATCCCACACTATCACAACTGTGCCGACATTAGTAAAATCCCTACAGAGTGAAACTATATCCTAGGGGTCCCCAAAGTTTCCTACCACGTCCCCCATCTTCCGTAAAAAGAAAAATTTCCATGCCACCGGTACCTAACATGACATCTCATAGTTTTCAACCCTAATAGGCAGTGAAGGAGACATAGTACTTCCCACAAGGGCGCCTGACAAGTCTTTGTTCCTTCCCCAGGAGGGGGATACTACGTCCTCTATTTTATGACGTAATGTTGCACTAGGTTTGTAAAAACTTGTGGCCAGGTAGCCCGTACCTAACTGAACCTACAGAAGAGGGCCTACTCCTCTTCCATGGCTGCTACCCAGTAGCAGAAGCCTTTTCTTCCAATTTTTTCCTGAAGGTCTCTATTTATAAAGGTCTGCTGAACCGTACCTGATTCTTCACCTATATGAGGCTCTTCCCCTTCTGGCTGCAGTCACAGGTGAAACCTATTTCTCTTCACGATTTCTGAAGTGTCTGGCTTCTTCGTCTTATTAACCGTACTTCCCGTACGAGCTTTATCAGCTCCCAATTATCCTTCTCACCATCCCCACTAAACCCATCAACCATAATTTCTGCTTCATGCTTAACCTGAAGGGCAGTAATCCTTTCGCCCAACTCCCTTATCTTTTATTCTTGTTCGGAAACTTTCCTATCCATAATACAAGGCGGACAAAGCCATGGAAGAGCCTCATTTATTTTCCGTGTTCCCTTTCCAATACATGCAAAACGAAACCACTTTTTACTCTCACTGAAAACCACAGTAATCGCCTGGAACCCACACAGAAGATAAACTTCCCAGGCACGATTTTTCTGAATACTTCTAATACCCCCTAACATATTTTATATTATTATTATTATTCCGAATAACCCATTTGGAAGGTACCATAAATCAACTTTGGATATGTTTCTTTGTATTTAATTTTCTTTACTTCCAAACTTTCATCATTCTTTAAGAGTGTTGTTCCTTTTGTTCCTGGGTCCATTTCCTTCCCTTTATGTATTTCTGTCTCTCCTGAAAACCTGCCTTTTGAATTACTTCTCTAAAAAGTGTTCTGTTGTCTATTATATCTGCTTTCACTCCAGCATTTTTCATGTCCTTTTCAGTTTCAGTGAACCTTGTGGGTTTGGATTTGTATTTGTTCAGTAGGGTGAAGATCCTAACATATTTTATGTATTAAAAACAATACTCTATAATCTTAAACTGATAAACAAAAGTTATACTGTAAGCTTAACTTTTTTTTTCTTATTTAATAATATATTAAGGCTTTAAACTGATAGAGTAATCTAATAAGAGTTACACTGTAAGCTTAACTTGTTTTTTTTTATTTTAATTTAATAGTAGGCTAAATCTTTATTCCTCAATCGCATTACTGTTTTTAATAAAGAGATAAACATAGCATATTTATGATTCTTTACCAGTAAGTTGCTATTTTAGAAATAACTAAATATGAATGTATTAGATTTAAGATAGAAGTCGTTAGTAAATATAACTTATGCTTAAGATTTCAAAATATCTCATCCACAACGAGATAATGTCATTGAAACTGTCAAAACTGATGAAGTATTCGAAGTGTCAATGTCTCAATCAATTTTCCATTTTGCTACTCCAGTTAAGTGTTAATCGCTGAGAAATGCTGGTGGTTAAGACGTCTAACTGCAGTGCGAACGGTCCCCGGCTCGAGTCCCGGTCTCGGCGGGTATCTTCAAAGGCCCTTAACCCGAACTTCGCCTCTGGCACAGCTTGCTGTGTAACGTGAAGTGCGTCAAACGCTGCCGGAGGTCAGATTCACGTTGAACTTTAGGTCCTCCATACCGGGTAGAATTACCGGGTAAGGTTAAGGGCAGCCAAGGCTGAGGCGCATGCGTGGCGGCCGCGGTCTACAGTCAGTACAGCCATGCATCATTTCCTTTTCTTGCAAGCTGTCAAATAACAGCCAATTTTGCAAAGAATAAAATTAGTGGAAAATACTTTAGAAAGAAATAGTATGTAATGCTAACGTTAAGGTTTCTTTGCATTGGCACTGAAACAAACAAGGTGACTAATGTTTAAAAAAAAATCCTAATTCTCATTAAGTATTCCTGTGTGAATGTGTTTTTATAAACTTCTTTAAAGATTAATATGCTTATATGTACAGTGTATTTTAAAAATATTTAATATCGTTCCTTGCACATATTATGAAACTTGTTCCACTGAAGAGAAATAAATGTATTCGCATCGGCTTAAGAACTATTAGAGGAAAACTTTGGGCTGAACGCCTCCTAACTCTGTTGTAGTCGACACTTGGTGGTTTACTGTCTGAAGTGACCGGCCAGTGTGGTTACACACTGAAGGGGAGAGGTACAGAGGGTTCAATTTGAAATAGCGTAAGGGCTGTCCTGATTGCACTTTTCCAGAATCGCTTAGGAGAATCTTGGAACTGTCCCAACTTCCACTTCATAAACCACACATTTATCGTACAGAATGAAAGGTTACAAGTTCCGCAGACAGATTGCAAAGCTACCTCCTTAAGCGACGTGGTGGTTAAACATTCACGTCCTGAAGGGTTTACTAGTTTTCAGTATTTTGTGAGGAAGCCTCATCATTCGTGGTTGATATTGGCTGAAGCTGAGTGCAGCTGTATGTGTGCTGAGAAAGTCATTTCAGTTGGTTTAAAATCCTATCACTTCAGATCATCAAATGGTTGTGAGCTACAGGGCAGTTCGGTTTACTTCATTAATTGTACACCTCTCCATCATTACTGAGTGCCAGAATCCGGTAAATGTTTCTTCTATGTAAACTTTCTGACAGTTATACAAATTAAAGAACAAAAACTTGCATTAAAAAGAACTAAGTGTTCGTCGCAACAACTGCAGGAAAAACATCTGCGGTATGTGTGTTAAATTTATATTTTTAGCTAAATAATTATCTAAATGATTGGTATTGATGGTAGTAGGAAGATATAGCCGACTTTCTATAAACCCAACTTCCGGTTACGTGGCACAAAATGGCGGCTTCCCTTCCCCTTTTCTCCCTCCCCTCCATGACGTCACTTCCGGTTGGCGGGAAATTCAAATCTAGTGCAGTGTTGCCACATTGACGGCATGACGACGGCATATTTCAAATTAAACATATATAACTGTTATTTAGTCTTTATTCTAGCTGTTATTTCACTTATCTGCAACAATGTTACTCTGAAATCAGCGATATTATTTACGAATGTGTCCTATATGATGTAGATATTCCAGCTGCACAAATGTTGCAATGTAGCATATACACACATCCTGACACCAGGTGTCTCCACCGAACAGCCGATGCAACGAGAAACTTCATCTGCGCATGCGCCGGCCAGAGATATTCCACTTCGCCACGAAATCTTCTATCCTTGTCTTGCGGGGGAAAACCCTAGCCTAAGGCGTATTTGCACAGGTGTCGGTCGACATGTACGCACTTGCTCGGCGCCGAGACCCTGTTGCGACATGCGCGATAACTTGCATAACTCTCGCTAGAGGTCAGCACACGGTAGTAGACATTTGCCGCTAGATGGTGCGGGTGTCCCAATATGCGTGAAATATTTCGACGTTTGCTCGGGAGTCCGACAGGTTACGAAATGGCTCCATTACAGAGCGATACAGCTAGGCCATCCACCATTGTGAAAGCATAGCTGGCGGACAAAGAAATTAGGGCGTCCAATACATATTGCAGAGTCTCAGGCTTCATGTGTATTTGTTATTTGTTCAGGTGTCCTGCCATCGAAACCGTTCCAGCAGGATACATAGAAATTCACTGCGGTTCAAGAAGAAATTATTACGAGATGAGAATAATTATTATATGTCAGTTTTCGTAGAACGAATATAAGAATCTTTTATGGTAGCCTAATCCCTCGCCAGAATAACGTGTTTTAAAAACGAAAATCGAAAATTTAGTTTTCATTCTGGGCGAACAGAAAAACTGCTTGAGTCTTTGTATTTAATTAAAAAATAAGACATAGACCATGAGAAAGCGTAACTTTTACCTTTAAAACGTGATAATGCACTATGGAATTTCCTGACTTAGCTCAAATTTCATATCTATACAATGCAGTTCTGATATTCGAGGATGTTTATAACTCTGAGCGAATATAAGCATCAGTAAGGTGGGATTCCAATATAATTAATCGTTAACAGCGTATGATAGAGAGAATTCAACTAACGACCTCGGCAGTGTTGGGGCTAGAGTGCCGAAGGTCGCCGGTTTCGAGTCCGGCCGCGGTGTTTAAGTGTTTTGTGAAAAAGCCGTAAAGTTACGGTAATTTCCACGCCTAAAAAAATAAGTCGAAAAGCATAAATGTTTCCTTTTAACGGGAAGAAAAGCGTCATAACTCGCAGATATAAATTCTATGTGTACCTGTTTTCATGAAATTATTTAGCGTTCTAGCCTTGCATTCGAGAGGACGGCGGTTCCGGGCATCCAGATTTGGGTTTCCAAAATCACTCCAGGTGAATGCCGGGGGGATGCTACCTTCAAAAGGCCATTCCTTGCCCCCCATCCTTTCCCGTCTCTAAAGACCTCGCTGTTAACATAAATTCCGTTCATCAAAGCAGGCAGACATTAAAAATTAATTCACCGACGAAGAGACTGGAAACAATCTCACTTTTTCACATCATGATGGACTCATTATGAACAATATAATATAACTCACGAGTGTCACCTACAGACCGTGTATTTTAAAGGATGTATTAAATTATGTGTAATGAAACACAGACACTTTTTGGACTCAAAGAGGCATTGAAGGGGTTTACTGATGGATGTAAGTATAACCTCGATTGGTTGAGAGCCTCTAAACTAAAGCAAAGTTGTCGATTTGAAAACCAGACTCGTAATTGTTGCCATCCAGGTCAAACCTTTGTCGTTTGTCTATCCAGGCCAATCTATGTATCAATTCTGTTATGCTTTCGTAAGCAATCACAAATTGAGTGTCCTTAGCTGTACTTTGTCTAAAATTCCAATAAATCCCTTGTGACACATCAGTGATTGACACCTTTAACTGTATTTTACAGTACAGCACTTATGTTCCAGGAACGAAATACCGTCTGTTAATCTTACTAATTTCACACCTGTGGAATCTAAGTACGCCAGTCCTATGTGATAAAAAAATCGAGTCACGCTAAGCACAGAACATGCCTGAGACCATCGCCTGTGGAGATATAGAAGATTTACACACTCCCTTATAGAAGAAATCCAGTGCACTATTCCTAATTCTTTCACCAAGATCCACCTCTAGCCTCATCGCCAACATACGACCACAACACTTCCTCCAAACTTCCTGTTTTCCAATGATTCCCACTCCAATCCCTGATCAGTTACCTTTTTTTTCGTGCGTTAAAGTAAACCAAAAATTCGCAGAGTCTTCTGCTAATCAGTAGCCAGGTACCAAAATGTCCATTTAAGGTCGTTCTACTGCAGTTTTCCAGGAAAATTCTCCCCTTTTCCAGGAAATTATTTTTCAATAAATCAGGACCCAGGGGAGTTCTCCATTCGGTTTAAAATGTTCCCATCTAACGCCAACCTTCGGATTCAGGACCAAGTGTGACATTTGTTTATAATTGCATGCTTCATCCAACTAACCACGATAAAAGTGACATAATGCCCTTAGCTAACTTGGTCATCAAACAGACATCATAACCCACATTTTCATAGAAGACCCCCACACATCGACAAGTATCCATAGGTGCAGACACTAGTTCTATTGCGCCGAAGATAGTACCCACGCTTGAATTGTCGTAAATTGTTAGGTCAAAGTGGGTGTTTGGATATTTTATCCACTCAGGCCTCATCATCTAAAGTCTAATGCCAGATTGTGGTCATTGCCAACTTAGGCTCCATACACCACTCAGAATTATTCCTCCAATATCCATTCTAACAGCATTATACACCACATACAGCCCCTGACACTCTTCCAATCTCCCAATGACATCCAGTCCAGTTCCTTTATTAAGGCACTTGTTGAATATTTTCCACTAATAAATCTAGCTGCCATATTTTGCACCTTGCATTTGATGTACTAAAAATGTGGACTCCATACTACACTATTTACAAACAATGGTCTGATTGTGGGTTTGTATCCAAGTCCTTCGCTTCTCTGGTACATTCCCTCATCACCCTCTCTGTTAAATGATTTTTATGTAGTGAAAAACGTGAGAAACACAATTCGTATGCCAACACAACCGGCAGTAAACTGTAAAGAGTACAGTCAAATGGGAGATTGCCTAAGCCCTGAAGCAATGGTTAGAAGCACACGTTGATGGTGAGCATAATTCTATAACCATATAACCGAGCGTGGTGGTGTAACGGATAGCGTTCTGGCCTCGCATTCGGGAGGACGGCGGTTCGAATCCCCGTCCGGGCATCCAGATTTCGGTTTTCCATGGTTTCCCCAAATCACTCCAGGTGAATGCCGGGATGCTTCCTTCAAAAGGCCATGGCCGAATTCCTTCCCATTCCTTGCCCCCATCCTTTCCCGTCTCTAAAGACCACGTTGTTAAAAAGGGACGTTAAACTGTTACAAAAAAAAAATATAACCATATATTTTAGACTCAAATTAACAGAGGAAGTAGACACACGCACACACTTGTACATACATACAGCGAGGTCGACAGAACTAACAGCAAGCATCATGGAAACGATGAAGTGGGGGCAGAATTGTCGTTACCACTGATTAACTGGACAGACTATCGTTACCAAAATCATCAGACAGACGAGGTATCACCATACTTACGCTTACATGCACAAAGAGAGACGCAGATACACATGTCCAAGACTACAGAGAGTTCAACACAACTACCGGTACCAAACATGGAAACAAAAGTGTGTGTAGTACTCTCTTGCATCATGTATTGTCAACGTTTCTTAAAAATGTGTGCAAATTTTTCTGTTTTTACTGTCAAAGTAATGATAATATCAAGATATAGCTATGAAATTATTGTATTGTAATCGTTATCAATACATCAGCAAAATTTCAAACAATACGGACATCTGGATTGGGTTAAAATTAAATTGCAAATTTCACGACATTCAACCATTTTTCTTTTGTTATTGTCAAAGTATGAGAATAGCAGGATGTAGCTATGAAATTCTTGTATTGTCACCGGTTCTTAATATGTGTGCCAAATTTCAACCAGCTCGGACATCTAGAAGTGGGTCAAAATGGAGTTGTAAATTCCGTCACATTCATACATACATACATACAAGTCAAGGTAATATAAAGCGTGTAATGAGCAAAACTGCTCCTAATGAACTTAACCTGCGACAAGAAACAAGCCCATCCATCACATTAATTAATACATATTGCTCTTTGTGACTGTATTACTTTATTTTAGACAAAAATGCTTTTTTCTTAAAAAAAAAAAAAAGAAGGCCAGTTGTTTGGGAAATTTCATAGGAGTACGTGGAGCTAAATTTTTTTGAAACCTTGCTCTAATGTATGGGGGAAAACAGCCAATATGCCTGGACGGTGAATTTCAGCAGATCGTAGTGACGGTATGAAGGTCAGTAGTCAGTTACGAGCTGTGTATGGAGCTGGTTGTATTTTATTAAAGTTAAAATAAAACAAGTCCAGTTTGGCGAAAATATTGGCCGTCAAGGAAGATTTTAGTAACTACCCTCATTTGCCTGAGTTAAATGTAAATAATAATTATTTTCGTATAATGAGGCACTTTTTATCAAATTGCAAATCTGATTGTCAAAGCATAATATATTCCAGTATACCACCATATATATTATTTCTATAAGGTTTTTTTTTTTTTTTCACAAGCGTGTATCTTTCTTCGTACTTAAACGAAATCAGTGAATGAGGTGTCATTTTAAATCATTTGGTCACCACTTTGGTCACATCATATTTTTAGAAATGAAGTTTTCGGAATTCGACCCTTAAAGGGCAAAAAATGTCAATATTTGTAAAATGCTGTTACTGTCTTACAAGTCATTTATCTCCATGGATACCTATCTGAAATCGTTTAATGTAGTATCATTTTAAAGATTATGATCTCCGCTTTGGTGACGTCATATATTAAGACAGAAATTTTCAGAATTCGACCTTTAAAGGACAAAAGTATCAATATTCTGCAACACGTTTTTGTGTCACGAGCGATTTATCTCCCTTAATATCTAACCGATATAGATAATGAGGTATCATATTAAAGATTAAGGTCTCCGCCGTGGTAACATTATATTTTAAGAAATGAATTTTTCGTAATTCGACCCTTAAAGGGCAAAAATGACAATTTTTCTAAAATGCGTTTTTTGTGTCTCGAGCCACTTATCTCCTGGATATCTAACCAAATCGATAAATCAAGTAAATTATGAGGAATATTGTCTCAGCTTTTGGAATTCAACCCATAAAGCGAAAGAGTAAAATGGTTCGACAACGCATTTTTGTGTCACGAGCTATTTAGCTGTCTTAATATCTAACCGATATAGATAAATGAGATATCATATTAAAGAATAAGGTCTCCGCCGTGTTAACATTATATGTTAAGAAATTAATTTTTCGTAATTCGACCTTAAAGTGCAAAAATTTCAATTTTCTAAAATGAATTTTTTGTATCTCGAGCCATAATCTATCCAAATTCGATAAATGAAGTAGGATTATGAGGAGTAATTTCTCAGATTTGTGACATCATATTTTGAGGAAGAATGTTTTTGGAGTTCACCCTTAAAGGGAAAAAGTATAAATTTTTCTATAACGCATTTTTGTGTCACGAGCGATTTATCTTCCTTAATATGAAACCGATATAGATAAATGAGGGATCATATTAAAGAATAAGGTCTCCGCCGTGGTAACATTATATTTTAAAAAGGAATTTTTCGTAATTGGACCCTTAAAGGGCAAAAATAACAATTTTTCTAAAATGCGTTTTTTGTATCTTGATCCATTTATCTCCCTTGACAATTAAACAAATTGATAAACGAGTATCATTTAAAGTATTGAGGTCTTCGTAATGTCTTCGGTTCTCTTACCACATTTTAAGAAAGAAATTTTTAAATTTTTTTTACCTTAGACGGCAACAGTATTAATATTTTTACAACCCATTTTTCTGTCACCAACTATTTATTTTCGTTGATACTAATCGAAATCAATAAATGAGGTATCGATTTAAATATTAAATTATCGGCTATGGTCACATCATATTTTACGAAAAAACTTTCTCCAATTTCAACCCTTAAGGGCAAAAATATCATTTCTCAAACTTTTTTTTTTTTTACCTCGCTTGATAACTAACCGAAATCGATAAATGAGGACTCATTTTAAGACCAGGTGGCTGCTGTGTTCACACCATATTTTATAAAAGGAATTTTTTGGAATTCGACCCTTCAAAAGCAAACGTATGAATATTATTTATACAGCGTGTTTTTTTTTTTTATTACGAGCCATTTATCTCCTTGTATACCTAGCCGATATCGATAAATGACAATATCGTTTTAAAAATTAAAGGTCTCCAGCTAGGTAAAGTCATAAATTAAGAAGAATTTTTCGGAATTTGGTGCTTAAAGTAGTAGCGCGTATGAGACTGTTCTGAGCCAAGTCCCTAGATTGAAGCAGCGGATATCACAGAGAAGTCATACACTTTCTTTTTTCAATAAGTATCTTTTCGGATATTTTTTTTCTGTTACACTGTCGTTTGCAATACAATTCGAATGTAAACATTTTATTCGCACAGCAACAAATATTTCAGAGATGTTGATATGTTGTGTGCATTTTGTTCAGGTTGGTTTTATTCTGTTAAGGTCATGACATTTTGTCATAAATACAGAGTGTTTTAAACTTTCTAACTTTTGTAATATATTGCGAGTATTTTGATGCGTACCTATACCACTAAAAAAGAAAATTTTGTCTACTTTTCATTATATTACAAGCATTCAACCTCACTATTCATCGCATTTTATTCGCGAAATTTTCGCATGGCTCGTCTAGTTTAAAGAATAATGATACAACATAGTAATACCGCAAAACACAATCGGTTACTATATGATAAAGCAGCTGAAGGGGATTCATTGGAGGATAGAAGGAGGATGAATAGAGTCATCGAAGTGTACAACACGCATATACAGTATTTATGATGAAGCATGGAAAGATATTGGTGAGAAAATTAAGAAAGGTGCGTGGAAGGGTAAAGATGACCATGACCACAAGCTGGCACTTGACTTCAGGCATAGGAATATGGGAGAATTTTCTTTCGTAGTAAAGGGTGTAAGGGATTGGAATAAATTACCAAGAGAATGATGAATAATTTACCAAAAACACCGAAAGAATTAAAGCAAAATTATTAGAGGGCAAATGTAGGTGGGAAGAGGAAAGGAGAAAGACGGGTATGTAGGGAGATTGCAACCGGAACGTCCACTCCATCGCAATTTTATCAATTACTAGCTGGTACCCACGACTTCGTTCGTGATTGTGAAGAATTCATATTGACAGCTATAGACATCTAACCACCATAGTGCACGATGGGAGACTCGATACTATTACCACACAAATACCAGTCTTCTGCGCTATGTAGTTCCGGCAGCAAAGTAAAACTAACGGATACACACAAGTCTTTGGATGAAATACGAAAATATTCGTGATCGACCAATTTCAAACACCATATCTCACACACTCCCACGTTACCGAATTTCGGCCAACGTTGTGATCGATGGGAGACTCTGTGTTACTACCATAAACACAACGCCAGTGATCTGCGATTGATAGTTTTCACTTAAAAGTGATACACCGTGACACATGAGTCTTGGCAGAAATATGAAATTGCCGCAGCTCGACCATTTTTCATCC